>JAOTOL010000993.1:0-201027 GCA_034440575.1 Imbricaverruca yamaguchii
ATGGTTCCTTATTTTCGGCAATTCCATGCGAGAGTCATATTTGATGAGAAACCTTCTCGGTGTGCTAAATCAACGATGAATGAAGAAGCACCTCACCATTTCCCTTGAGTCTTATGGGGTCAGTGTCCCACATGGGCGGGTGGCTGACCGCCGACCAACCCCTTGGGGCCCAGACGCAGTGGCGACTCGACCAGCAATAGCGCCGGAGGCAGGGACGTCCGCTGAAGCGAGTCGGCGTCGGGCTCTTCCATTGGATGCCGCCGGCTCGTGGCATTCGTGCGTCCCACGATGGACGCCGCTGTCCTCCTTGTTCAGCGAGCTTAAGAAGATAACAGCCACGGTCACACTCTTACTGCTCCGTGCGGCGGTGTACACCGGCGTGGTGCACCGCGTCATGGCTACGAAAAGGCTGCCGCTGAGGTCAAACTACACGCGGAGTAGGAAATACACCGCTGTATATTTTAGGAAATACGCCGCTGTATAGCTCTTGTAATTTGCTGGCCCAGTGAGCAACCTGAACGTAGCCGTGAATTCATCGACGCCTCCTGGGTGCTCCTGTGCACTGTGTCTGTGCAATTTCATACTACGTTGCCTTGAACCCACGGTCTGAAATTTTGGAAGGAAAGCTACACAGAATGGTATGTCGGGTGGTGGGCGTCGGCACAGCCAGTGCCGTGGCGAGTGTGAGTGTGTACGTATCTGGTCGGTGTCGCTGGTGGCAGCTGGCTCGGGGGCGTCGGTGGCAACTGCAGCGGCAGAGGCAGTGTCACCGGTGTCGCTCGTGGCAGCTGGCCCGGGGGCGTCGGTGGCAACTGCAGAGGCAGCTGTGACCGGTGTTGCTCGTGGCAGCTGGCCCGGGGGCGTCAGTGGCAACTGCAGGGGCAGTGCAGTGTGACCGGTGTCGCTCGTGGCAGCTGGCTCGGGGGCGTCGGTGGCAACTGCAGCGGCAGTGCAGTGTGACCGGTGTCGCTCGTGGCAGCTGGCTCGGGGGCGTCGGTGGCAACTGCAGCGGCAGGGCAGTGTGACCGGTGTCGCTCGTGGCAGCTGGCCCGGGGGCGTCAGTGGCAACTGCAGAGGCAGCTGTGACCGGTGTCGCTCGTGGCAGCTGGCTCGGGGGCGTCGGTGGCAACTGCAGCGGCAGAGGCAGCTGTGGCGGCGTGCGGCGTGAACACATCATGGCTAGCTGCGACTCAGCCACGCAAACTGTCACCAGACGGTGCCAGTGTTGGTGGGACTTGATCACTCAGTACCAGCGCCCCTCCTCCCAGCATCGATTGACGCCCCCTGTGCACCAGTGCTAGCATCGCTCTCCGTCAGCGCCGACATCCCTCTCTCCCGGTACCAGCGTCCCTTTCTGCCAGTGCCGACACACTTCCCTTTCGGTACCAGCTCCCTTTCCTGCCAATTTCTATACCGCTCCGTTCCAACGTCGACACCCCTCCCTCCCAGAACCAGCATTCCCATCTGCCAGTGATATTCCTCCAATCCAATACCCTTCTTGTCAGTGCAGGTATCCTTCCCTTCAAGTATCAGCGCCCCTTCCGATCAGTGTCGACACCCTGTTCTCCCAGCACTAACTCTCTCCATCCAGCCCCGACACCCCTCACTCCCAGTACCAGCGCCCCTCCCCGCCAGTACCGGCACCACTGGCTGCCAATACCGACACACCCCGGCACCATCAGTGGTGACTGACCTGGAGGGTGGGGTGACCGTTAGTGGTGACTGTGACAAGGAGGGTGGGGTGACTCACCAGTAACAGGTGGCTGCAGCTGGCCGCCTGTTATTACCCCACACACACCTCCGGACCGTACAGGCCGATTTCCGCTCGAGTCCCGCTCACTTCCCGTCACCGCCAGCCGACCGCTCACTCTGCCACCTCGGGGTTGCTTGGAAGCCGTCAACTATGTACAGCGCAGGCAACACGGGTTTGCCGGTTGACGCCGTCGAATCGTCGGCTACCTTGACACCGTTATTACACGCTCTCTTAGTCTGTTTACTACCTTGGATTTCCGGACTTTGAACAATTTAATTCTGTTTGATTATATTTAGATTTCAATTAGCTTGCGCTGCTTCTGAAACGTCCATTTCCTATTACAAATAATGCAGTTAACAGCATTTTTCGGAAATTAAACAGCAAACTATCAATTCAACATATCCCAATTCAGACCGAGGGCACACCAAAATCTCACCCTATCTTCGCACAGCTGCATGCATTCACGGTAGCTGAGCGGGAAGGTGCGGGTACCGCGCGGCACCCGCATCGTCCCCGACGCACCGATGACAGCATCCCGCCGACTCGTGTCGTCGATAGGCCTCCGTCGCGTCTGTCCGGGCCTCGCCGCCACTGTCAGTCGTCGGGTGGTGGTCGTTTCGCGCGGACCGTGACGGGACGATCGGCTGCGCCGCCGCCGCTACGGGACATGTTTCTCAACCACGGCAAGACCACGTACAACGTGTACAAGGTGAGAGCTGGCGACTAGCGTCGCTGGGTGACCCCTGCCCCTGCCCCTGAGACTGACCCTGTCGTCAGCGGGGACGTCGGCCGTGCTGGGCGGGCCAGCGCCCACTCCCCACCCCTGCCCCTGAGACTGACCCTGCCGTCAGCGGGGACGTCGGCCGCGCCGGGCGGGCCAGCGCCCACTCCCCACCCCTGCCCCTGAGACTGACCCTGCCGTCAGTGGGACGTCGGCCGCGCCGGGCGGGCCAGCGCCCACTCCCCACCCCTGCCCCTGAGACTGACCCTGCCGTCAGTGGGACGTCGGCCGCGCCGGGCGGGCCAGCGCCCACTCCCCACCCCTGCCCCTGAGACTGACCCTGCCGTCAGTGGGACGTCGGCCGCGCCGGGCGGGCCAGCGCCCACTCCCGACCCCTGCCCCTGAGACTGACCCTGCCGTCAGTGGGACGTCGGCCGCGCCGGGCGGGCCAGCGCCCACTCCCCACCCCTGCCCCTGAGACTGACCCTGCCGTCAGTGGGACGTCGGCCGCGCCGGGCGGGCCAGCGCCCACTCCTCACCACTTGTGCCGACCTGGTGACAGTCGCCGGCTGCACCACTGGCAGCTGCTGCTGCTGTGAGCCGGCCCACCATCGCTCGCGCAGCTGCCCCCTCCACGCTGCTCCAGGGCCATGAGAAATTCTTGCGCTTGAGGAAGTTATGAAAAGTCCTGCAGGGCTGGCGTCAGGGCACCGATGCCAACGCTGGTATCTGCAACTGTCACTGATGAAGCCCAGTCCCCGTGATTGTCGCCGATAAAGCCCACTATGTAGCTGTCGCTGGTGAAGCTCACTTAGCAACTGTCGCTGATGAAGCAATTGTAACCAATGGTGGGTTTTTTTTTGTGAAGCATCAAATTCAGCTAAACCGCGTAGCAAGCGAGAAGTGGTGCTTTCTCATGCATGTCCTGTTAAAGTTCGACAGTTGCATTTCTGAGACACGGTGTACATGGAGTATTTCTACACACCGAAGGTAGTTTACATTAGTTTGACACTTGGCACATGACATGGCAGCACAACATGACACAGCATGCCGCGGAGTTTTCACATGGCAATACTGTTCAACCTGCCGCGTATTAGGACATGAATTATTGGGCTCCACACGCACACCAATTTGTGACACTATAAATCAGGAGACTTGGCATTAGACTTGGGAAAAACATAGCATCAAAAACATCCCGGGTATCACAAATTACATTATCATCAGACCTGCACCGGTGTAGATGACATACCTCGGAGTTTTACTACTTGTTTTTGCTGATGTTCACCATAGCATTGAGTGATCGTTGCGAAGGCGGGCGAAATTTCCGCTGCTGAGCGGGGTCACCTTCAGGTAAAAGGAACCATCTCGTTCCGTTAATACCGATGATCGGAGCCCAGCTCAAGAGGCGGACAAATTCCACTCATAGAGATTGTCACGGTCAGCTGGAAATTTGACTGCCACGCTCGACTGTCAGAAACTATCATACTCGGTTCACAGGAACTGTCATATTCGGTTGACATGAATTGTCCTCGATTAACAGAAACTATCATATTCCGTTGTCGGTGGGAGGTGAGGGGGGTCATTGTCACATCCTATCTGTCTGCTTGCCATCACACGCTGTAAACAAGGGCTGCCACATTCTTCAGGGGTCAAAAGTGAGCTTGCGAAGCGACTTTCGTCCCACCAGTTAGTTGGACTTCGCTTCCGCATCGGCATCGCCGAAGTTGCAGACAAAGGCCGACATTTGTTGGCATGCAACACTGGATCGAGCCGCCAGTTGGGTGTGGGCCGTACGTGGCCCGGGGTCGGCCGGGTCCTGTGTCGAGCCGCCAGCTGGGTTGTGGCCCGCGGTCGGCCGGGTCCTGTGTCGAGCCGACAGCTGGGTGTGGGCCGTACGTGGCCCGCGGTCGGCCGGGTCCCGTGTCGAGCCGCCAGCTGGGTGTGGGCCGTACGTGGCCCGCGGTCGGCCGTGTCGAGCCGCCAGCTAGGTGTGGGCCGTACGTGGCCCGCGGTCGGCCGGCGTGTCGACGCCAGCTGGGGGGGCCCCGCCCCCCGGGTCCCGTGTCGATATTTGATATTAACTCGCGCAACAAAATATGATTTGGGCCACTGGGAATTCTGGGATAAGCAATGAAGATTGGTTTCTGTCTAATGCTTTCCATTGTGTAATCTGAGATCTTCGAAACAATATATTCTGTGTATACTGAATTAACTACTTCACACAAACACAATAATTCCGATGGCATAAAATGGAGAGGAGGTGTTATAAACATTATTATTTGTATTACAAAACTGGTCTGCAACATGTCAATGCACTGCTCAAATTTTGGGTCGAAGGCGCCTAAAGTACAATGGATAACACATTGCAATAATACAATCGTGCGATACATCTACATTTACCGACCCGTTTTATAATTATTATAGCATTAATTCCCTTGAAATACCAATCGCAGGGCTTTTTTTCGCCGGCCGTTACGTTCGCCCGATAGACGACGGCCGGCGGCAGGCTGGTGTTGAAGTCTCCTGCCATCGAGTGTCTGCACAGCCACCGCTGTTTCACTGCTTGGCACTGAAACATAGTGCAGAGCTGACGGTGGGCGGAGACTGCAAGGCGTCAGACAGACCCGCCTCATCGTCCACACTGCTGTACCGGCGAGCTGACGGTGGGCGGAGTCTGCCAGGCGTGAGACAGACCCGCCTCATCGTCCACACTGCTGTACCGGCGAGCTGACGGTGGGCGGAGACTGACAGGCGTCAGACAGACCCGCCTCACCGTCCACACTGCTGTAGTGACGAGCTGCCGGTGGGCGGAGACTGCCAGGCGTGAGACAGACCCGCCTCACCGTCCACACTGCTGTACCGGCGAGCTGACGCCGGCGGTGAATGACCCCCAGCCGTTATGCCTTACCCACGTGCATTCCGGACAGCTCCGCGTGTTTCCAGCCGGTCGTCGGCCAGATTCCACCACACTGGTCGCCGCCGGTGCGAATGACGTCACTGAAGCACCAGAGTCGTCTCCACAGTTCCACTGGTTGCCTGTGACTACCGCCTGGTTCTGCTACCGGGCGGTACTGCATGGTTCTGCTACCGGGCGGGACTGTATGGCTCTGCTACCGGGCGGGACTGTATGGTTCTGCTACCGGGCGGGACTGTATGGTTCTGCTACCGGGCGGGACTGTATGGTTCTGCTACCGGGCGGGACTGTATGGTTCTGCTACCGGGCGGGACTGTATGGTTCTGCTACCGGGCGGGACTGTATGGTTCTGCTACCGGGCGGGACTGTATGGTTCTGCTACCGGGCGGGACTGTATGGTTCTGCCGGTTGCATAACATGGCTGCACGGTCTGAATGTATGTTTGACAGAACCACACGGCCACACGATTACACGGGTCCATTGGTGGCCTAACGTGTCTACGTGGTTCTGCTAGTTGCCTACCCTCAATGACAGCATCTCGCTAATCAGCTAGCACATCTACATAGTTTTGCGTGTTGCATTATGCAGGAAGTTTGCAGCAGCAATTCGTGAACCCAGTTAGCATAGCCAACACCCAAGGTGTTCCAAATTCCAGAGCGTTCTGCCTCGAGATTTTCGTGCACCTACGCCCTCACGGACTGTTGCGATGAATTGCAACAGAGACATTGACTATTTGTTGTGCGCTCGTGACTTTACGCCTCAGGTGCATGAAATGTTTTGTAACAGCGATGAGCAGTCGCACGCGCATCCTCCCATAATTTTCTTGTCCCTACGCTCTACACTTTCCACGACATTATGCAGCACCTCACAACACTTGTACACCGTTGTTCTGTTCTGTTTGCGGCTAATTTTGGCATATAACATGCCATTGATTTGCACATCGGAATACCAGGACCTCGTGGCAGGAACTGCCTGCATTACTACCTAAAAGGCAGTTTCCTTTTGTCCATGCGCAGCGACACTCCAGTCCTGATTGGCACGCGAACTAACCGTCCCTAACTTGCACATTTGTGTCCGTATGTCCGGCTGATGATTGGCGCCTGCAGTGTCGGCTCAGGCGGTCGGCTGGCGTCCACCCCAGCCCCAACTGCCGTGTACTGTCGTGCTACTGTCCGTATGTGTGGCTGATGATTGGCGCCTCCAGTGTCGGCTCAGGCGGTCCGGCTGGCGTCCACCCCAGCCCCAACTGCCGTGTACTGTCGTCGTGCTGCTGTCAATGTCTGGCTGATGATTGGCGCCTGCAGTGTCGGCTCAGGCGGTCCGGCTGGCGTCCACCCCAGCCCTAACTGCCGTATACTGTCGTCGTGCTCCTGTTAGCAGTAACGTGCCGATTGCCAGTGTGTCCCTCAGAGTACTTGCCATCGTGCGAAGTCTTCATATCTCGGGTGGTCCTTGGACATTATATATTGGACTTTATAGCCTCACTATATAAGCGTGTAAATGATCAGGACCGTGGGCATCTATAATACAATATAGATGGGGCAGTTTCATACGTGTGTCGTCCAAGTGTCATCTGGTGTCATTCACCTGACGCCGCCAATTATATGGTAAACACCCGCAACCGTCTGAATGTGCGCGCGCACTGCTTTCATGGACGCTACTGTCCTGGTGTGAATGCATGCTGTTCCCGCCGGAATATGTATGAGCACTGCTTTCCTTGATGTCATCGTCCTGGTGTGAATGCACGCTGTTTTCGACCAAATGCGCGTACGTCCCACGGCAGTGCCGTTTCTCCAAGCTGAGGTCGCCGCTAAGAAATCATCCGAGGTGATAGCCAAGCGGAACAACATGCACACTCAGTGACGACCCACTTCTCCTTCCGCTCGATTTCGCGGATGCGACTGCTTAATAATGCCTATTGTGACTGTTTAATGTTCGGACGCCCACCTGTACGGAGCAAATCGGCAGCGCGCGGAAGGATGTGAAAGCACGCGGCGGTGCCGACCGCGAACAGGCTGCTCTGCACAGCACGCTGTGTGCACCGGCGAGGCCGGGTGTGAGGACCGCTGCCGCCGGCGCCCAAACGGCCCAGCTGCCGTTGACCCGACGTCGGCGGCGGATGCGGCGCGCCGCCCGGCGACGGCGGCGTTCTCATAATCAACGCGGCGGGAAGCGGACGTCGTCTTTGTGGCCGGCTGTCGGAGCGGAACAGCCGTCCGTGCTGTAGACAGGCGGCACGCTGTAGACGGACGGCCCGTTGTAGACGGACGGCCCGCTGTAGACGGACGGCCCGCTGTGGACGGACGACACGCTGTAGACGGACGGCCCGCTGTAGACGGGTGGCCCGCTGTAGACGGACTCGCACTCTGTAGACGGACGGCCCGCTGTAGACGGACGGCCCGCTGTAGACGGACTCGCACTCTGTAGACGGACGGCCCGCTGTAGACGGACGGCCCGCTGTAGACGGACGGCCCGCTGTGGACGGACGGCCCGCTGTGGACGGACGGCACGCTGTAAACGGACGTGTACACTGCAGACTGGCGCACGCATCGTAGACGGACGTACACACTAGACGGACGTACTCACCGTAGACGTATGTGTACACTGTAGATTGACGTAAGCACCGTAGACGGACGTATACACCTTAGACGGACGTACGCACTTGTAGACGGAAATTCACGCGTCCCGTCAACGGTGGTCGGTGGATTGCTGGGCAGACCACAGCTGCGCACAACACCAAGTGGGGCTGCGAACCTCGGAACACAGTACACGAAGTCCCCTCACCCTCACAACACGGCCCACGCCCCCGGCACTACCGGTCGCACCCAATACCGCCCCACATTCCTAGCACCACCCATCGCACCAAATATCGCCCCACGCTCCCAACATCGTGCCTCGCTCCCAGCAACGAATGATTCCTATCCTGTTCTGCTCTGCACGCTTGATGCTCCCAAACGGCGCGTAAAGATACTTGCAGTACCGACATACTTCGCCACCCAGATCTGCTTTCGGGACATGCATCACAAAAAGGGGCCGTCGCTTCCCGTCAAAGAAGCCTTTGTATGTATCCGGTGAGAGCCCGGCAGGTGCAGTAATACCCCCACCACCACTTCCTCACACACACACACCTCACCCACTGTGCCCCAGGCAGTCGCCAATCAGCGGCCGTGCAGTGCCGCCAAGCTCCGTCACACATCACGTGCCACGTGACGTCACGCGGCAGCTCACGCGGCGGCTATCCGGCCGGCGGGGTCGTCTCGCTCTATGATTCACGGTCACCGGGGCCGATCGGCTGGTGGCTCCGCTGGGGAGGTGAGCCGGCATAACGGCGCAGCGCCGCGGGCCGACGTCTGACGGCTGGCACGTGCACTGACGTCTGACGTCTGGCACGTGCACTGACGTCTGACGTCTGACACGTGCACTGACGTCTGACGGCTGACACGTGCACTGACGTCTGACGGCTGACACGTGCACTGACGTCTGACGTCTGACACGTGCACTGACGTCTGACGTCTGACACGTGCACTGACGTCTGACGGCTGACACGTGCACTGACGTCTGACGTCTGAGACGTGCACTGGCGTCTGACGGCTGGCACGTGCACTGACGTCTGACGGCTGGCACGTGCACTGATGTCTGACGTCTGAGACGTGCACTGACGTCTGACGGCTGGCACATGCACTGACGTCTGACGTCTGACACGTGCACTGACGTCTGATGTCTGACACGTGCACTGACGTCTGACGGCTGACACGTGCACTGACGTCTGACGTCTGAGACGTGCACTGAGGTCTGACGGCTGACACGTGCACTGACGTCTGACGTCTGAGACGTGCACTGACGTCTGACGGCTGGCTCGTGCACTAGCGCGCGACGCTGCCACATAGGGAAGACCGGCTCTAGTTGATACGATTTTGGCGAAACTAAAAATAGCTCATCACTTTGGAAGGGTAGGGAGGAGATAGCTACAACTGAGCCAAAACTTCTAATATCATCCCCAATTTCTTTCTCTTCACATCATCTCGGCTTTCCACCAGAGAGCATCGCGCAACTAACGGTTCACCAACTTAGCCCGCTATAGGGGTAAGTTGTTGCTGATGATGGCGTAGATTGATAAATTGAAGTTAAATGTATACATATATATTATTTATTATATAGGTGGCATTAACTTATGGCATCTGAAAGGTACATATTTCACGCTTGCAATATTATTGTTTTGAAGCCATGCTCACCATTCCTCATGGTTCATGCCATTTATGAAAGTCGCAGACGTTCATTTCGTAGCTGCACCTTTTCCTTCGTTTAGTATTTTCCGTCAGGTGAGAAATGTCGGTAGGAATATTGAATACGATTATCTTGAAACAGTTATACCAAACAACTTAATTAAAATTGGCAATTCTGTGGTTATTTCATTTCATCACCAGTCCACAAAACGTTGGTACGGGCTGATGTTGGTACATACTGATTATGTTCATGCAGGCTGTACCAATTTACCCAACAGGTTTTCTTGTGCAGGCTGCAACATGTTATGCAACATTGTGAGCAAGGTGTAGCGGCAAACCATGGAAGCATTTCACTGTTGCAAGGCTGAGAGAACATGGTAACGATAACCAACACCTGACAGGTTAGCAAGTGAGTGGGAAATTATAAATGAAGGGCGTGGCACAGACATTGAAATCTTACTTTGGCCTCCAAAACGTGCAGCATCGTATCACTCCGCAGCCAAGGATTGAAAGGACCGGCGCTTGTTTTTGCCGCGAGAAGAGGGTGCCGGTGTGGTAGCCATGGCAACTGGCTTCATACTTTTGAAAAAGAAAGAATGATAGTGTTTTGACCAACCCGTGTATCAACTAGACCCGGTCTCCCTACCCCAGACAGACAGACAGACAGACTTTATTGACGTCATCCACAATTGACTTGTGGCTATTACGACATCGCGTCAAATAGATAAAACAACACAGCACAAAAGGTAAAAAAGAGGGTCAAAATCACAGACTACAAGTTAAACTATAAAAAAAAAAAAAAATATATATATAAAATAACAGCAAGTCGAGCAGTCTATCAGTCCGGCGCAGGCGGCACGTCACGTAGATATTCCCGTAGGTGGCGACCAAAGATCGACACGGGAAGTCGCGTCAGCTCAGGTGGCAGTGAGTTGTACATGTGTGGCGCTCTGGAACTAAAGCGTCTCTTCCCCATCTCGGTGCGGGACCGGGGGACATACAAGTTGTGGTCTTGACGGGTGGTCCGGTCACGAATCTCCGCCATGGTGGTGAGATCGTGAGCCAGTGACTCTGGCTCACCATGGAGACGCACCTTGTGTATGAGGCGAAGGGTGTGATAACTCGCCAGGTTCTCCGCGCTGAGCCAGCCCAGCCTCCTCAGCAGATCCGAAACGTGGTCAAACTTTTTGCGGCCGAAAATTACCTTAGTCGAGTAGTTTATAATTTTTTGAATGCGAGATAGGTTCTTTTTGGCTCCGTTACCATACACAGAAATACAGTAGCGGATCTGCGAGAAGATCAGAGCATTGACCAGCGCGGAGATGACGGCAGGTGGAAGGTGCCCCCTCAGATGCGACAGACCACCCAGAACTCCGAAACAACGCCGAGTCAATTCTGAGACGTGCGAGTCCCAGCTGAGAGAGCGATCGAAAATAATACCGAGATTTTTGCATTCCGAAATGGTGGGTAGATGATGATCGCGAAATTTCACTGTGACATCCGGTAAGGCACGCAGATTTTGTGGGCTGCCCAACATCATCAGCTGTGTCTTTGCTACGTTAATTTTCAGTCCATTTGCTCGAAACCAGATATCGAGGAGGCCAGAACTGTTTCCATATGAGTGACAACATTTTGAATTTGAGATTTCTTACCACTGACCAAAATTTGGGTGTCGTCAGCGTATTGAACAACTACTGCACCTTCGGCGAACAGGCTGAGGTCGTTGGCGAAGACGCAGTAGAGGAGAGGTCCGAGAGATGATCCTTGAAAAACGCCGATGCTGTTGGGCAACGGGGCAGATTTGTGGACGACACCCAGACTGTCAGTAAGGCTGACACTCTGGGTGTGGTTCTGAAGATAAGCCGAAAACCAGGAAGTATCGATGCTATGGAGACTCAATTTTGACAGGAGTTTCGAGTGATCTATCACATCAAAGCACTTGCTCAAATCCAGCAGGCAGAGAAGGGACACCTCTCCATGGTCACATGCGGATAGGATCTGGTCAGATATGGAGGTCAGTGCGGTTTCCGTCGAGTGACGAGGACGGAAGCCGTGCTGAGTTTGGGAGAGGAGGTGGTTATCGGACAGGTAATTGTAGAGTTGCTGGTGGACGGCACGCTCTACAATTTTCGCAATGACTGGGACGATGGAGATAGGACGGAAATTGGAAGGGTTACAGGGATCGCCGGACTTAAAGATGGGATGGACGAGGGAGTGCTTCCAAGAATCAGGAACATCGGATTGGGTAATGCTGGAATTGACCAAATGCAGGAGCACCCCACCTAACGAGTCGAAGCACACCCTGAACATGTGGATGCTGATGCCGTCTTCGCCACAGGCCGACGACCCGCTCATCCCGAAGACGATAGCTCGCAGCTGAGATAGCGACAACGACTCCAGGGTGAACGCACAGGCACCGACACGCGGCAAACGGCAGGAGATACTCGGCGTCGCTCCCATACTCCTAACCTCGTCAGCCACGCACGGGCCCACGCGGACAAAAAATCGGTTAAGCTCATCAACTGTCGCGTCGGGCATCTTACGAATGGCCTGCTTGCCGCCGACAAATGACCTGATATGTCGCCACATTGACCTCTGTCCATCCTCACGGATTCGCCGCTCAACGTCGTTCCGGCTATCACGTCTAATCGCCGATCGTACAGCTCGGTTGGCTTCCCTGTACTCCGTGGACTGGTGCCCATAAACGGTCAGCGCACCACGGCGGCGACACATCAAAGCCTTAGTTCCATCTGATACGACCGGGGCGCTAGGGTTCCTGATTCTAACAGTCCTGATGGGAGCATGGATGTCAATGGTGGGTAAAAAGATGTTCAGAAAACAGTCCCACTTGAGCGTGACGGAGGGAGAATTAAAAACAGAACTCCAGTCAGCCAAACAAAGATCGTAAAGCAAAGCTTTCGGATCGGTACGGCGAAAGCAACGCGTGCGAACGGTGGCGCCGCTCGGTCTGGATCTGGGCACATCGACTGAAAAACGAACGAATCTATGCGGACTAAAATGACAAAATTGTGTACGGCAGTGCTGCACAATGTCACGACAGTTGGTGATAATTACGTCAAGGAGAGAGCCAGTTGAATAGGTGGGCGAGGTCACACACTGAAATAACGAGTAATCAAAAATAAAATTAGACAGCACACGCCCACCTTGGTCCGAGTCTGGTTTCCGTAAGTCACAATTTAAATCTCCGCAAATAAAAAGTTTGGACTTCGGATAGTCAACAATCACACGCTGGAATTGTGCTTCTAGGTCTGTAAAGTCCGCTTTCAAGTCGGTCAGATTCCGTCCCACAGTGTGCAACAGTGCAGCAGGTAGTGTACGTCGGTAGTGGGAATGTACCGCAGTACGGAGCGGCGGTGTACCGCGGTACAGCACATCTCAGTAGGGTGGGGTCCCGAGGTAGGCGGCCGTACGCCACTTAGCAGGACGTATGCCATGGAGCGCGAACAGCTCGCACCCGACTCTGCGTGTGACGGCGTGCTGCCGTGACTCAGGCTCGGTCCCGGCTGCGTGTGACGGCGTGCTGCCGTGACTCACGCTCGCTCCCGGCTGCCCCACACCTGACGGAACCGTGCATGTGGTGGCTTTTTTTCTGGCCCGCGACTGGGAGCAGACAGCCAAGGTCTCGCGGCAGGGGTCCGGCGGGCCGAGGCCGCCTCCGCCGACTGGGCACACATCGGCCGTACCCGACACAGCCGCCTCCACCACCGCGCCGGCATCCAGCGAAGCTGCGCGGGGTATTTGTCTAGCTCTACAACGTGTGAGAACGGCATGTTGCAACTGGCGGTGCGGCTTAGTGACTGGTGATCCGGAGACGGCCGTGAGCAGCTTCCGGGCAGGGTGAAATTTGGTGTTCTGGTGGTTAAGACCAACAGTTGTACGATGCTTGGTGACGCCTCTCAGATTTCCCCGACTGGTGGTGGAATGTGATTCGCTTATGAACTAATTACACCGCCGTCTTTGGAACCTGCCGGTGTGCAAGCGTATTCGTCTTAAACGCATATGTGCTTCTCTTGGCAAATGAGTTGCACGAGACGTTGCGCATATTCCTGCTGCGCCATGTCAAGGCCTGTCACCCTTTCGTACAACCAGAAATGTATCTGCACATTAGTTCCACAAAGATCACTCACCGTGTCTGCGTGGCTTTGCGAAATTGCCCTGTATAAATGTGGACGCGGCCGTTAATAAATAGGTCGTAAATCGATTGAACTTCCCCGGCCCGCCCCCAGCCAAGGCCGCTCCTCCACCGACCACGGCGCGCCTGGCTGACCACTGCAGGGCGGGGTGTTTCTGGGCCGATTCTAATCAATAGCCTTGCCTAACCGGATTGTCGGCCTCACGAGTGTCGTGTCCAGCACGTGAAGGTGACCACCTTCACGTGCGTGCCGGCTGCTAACAGCGTCGGGTGACGCTCTTAGCATGTGCCGGCTGGCTGCACCTGGCGGCCGGCCGACGTTAGCTCGTGCGGAGGGTGTCAACCATGCAGCCCATACACCCGAACCGCCAGCCCCGGCCGTGGCTAGCCAGCTATGCATTTTTAAATTCAGCACAATTCTCCGCAGTGGTTCGATGCATACCTTATAGGAAGCCCGTGCAGAATGACCAGCTGCGCGATACCGTGCTGACTGAGGCCTCGCAAGGATTTTTTTCGGCAATGCGAGCGGATAAAATGGAGGGCTCCTCGCCCCTCCTTCCAGATGCACTGCGGAATACTGGGGATTTACGTGGGCACCGTGACTTGACATGCTCACAAAACCACCGCTCCTTAGAACTCGGATCATGGTGGCTTCTGCTCTCACGTCACTCTACTATCTCAGTGAATCATGTGCAGGAAATTGGGACTTATTACCGCGCATCTTGTCCTTGGCGAACTTCGCACAAAGGAATCTAGATTTACGGGTGGGCACATTTGCAGCATGGAATATCTCGCGAATAGCTAACAAAATGCCCAATGGTAGAATTATCTCGCAAATAATTAGGATTCATGAGACTTTATGGAGACACACCCCTCCCACAAAGCTTGCGAGCTTCATTGTAAATACATGGAAGCATATCAGTCGATTTTATAGGATATCTCGGAAGGAATTTTGATAATATCTGTGATAATTCGAGCACCTGTACTGATAATTAGTGGATCTTGGCCCCCTTCAGAGATGGGAAATTTCACATTGACATGATGGACGAACACGATGTCCTGAACGTACTTGACCATTGAGTGATTAAAGCTTTACTGTGGTTATATATACTTTGGTAGGCACAAGCGAAAGGGTGTTCCCTTTGAAAGGAAAAGTTGTTTCTTCTCTAGCACCTTCCACTACGTGATGGTACGCTGTCGGCATATGCACAACGCTGGGATACCTGGTACTGGTGAGAGTCGTGGCCCCTCCCCGGTCAGTGCCATGGTCCCCCCTCTGTTAGAGAGATGGCCCGTTCCCAGTCAGTGTCGTGGGCCCCCCTCTGTTAGAGAGGTGGCCCCTCTCCAGTCAGTGTCGTGGGCCCCCTCTGTTAGAGAGGTGGCCCCTCTCCGGTCAGTGTCGTGACCCCTCCTCTGTTAGAGAGGTGGTCCCTCCCCGGTCAGAGCCGCGGCCCCAGCCCGGCCACAGTACGGCATCATGTCCCGAGGACGCCCGGTACGGACAGGATGCGGTGCCGGTGCTGCCACTGCCAGCGGTCCCGGGGGTCTGCCTCACCGGCAGTGATTTATACACTGCACACTAGTCAGCCGCTGTGCTTCAAGTAACTGATTGCACGCTGGCGTATTGTGCACCTCATGGGCTGCTAGTCGTACTCAGCGTCCCGTTTGCGGCGCTATGCGTACCCCATCAGTTAACGGTACTATTGCGCACCACTCTGATCTCGCAGTGGTACTGTGGAGTGTTGCACCCCATCTGTCTTACAATGGGTGCCGTGTACTTCATCTCAATTGTACCACGTGCCCACCAGTTCGTCAGGGTCTCTACTGTGCACACCACCAATCTGCCAGTGGTGCTGTGTACTGCAGTCAGTGAGACTACTGTGCACTTGCCGCTGGGATTGTATACAGCAGACGATCCATCCGTGAGACCGTGAGCCTGCTGTGTATGTACCTGCCGCTGGTGTTGTATGCAGCAGACGATCCATCCGTGAGACCGTGAGCCTGCTGTGCATGTACCTGCCGCTGGGATTGTATACAGCAGACAATCCATCCGTGAGACCGTGAGACTGCTGTGTATGTACCTGCCGGTGGTGTTGTATGCAGCAGACGATCCATCCGTGAGACCGTGAGACTGCTGTGCATGTACCTGCCGCTGGGATTGTATACAGCAGACGGTCCATCCGTGAGACCGTGAGACTGCTGTGTATGTACCTGCCGCTGGTGTTGTATACAGCAGACGGTCCATCAGTGAGACTGTGAGACTGCCGTGTATGTACCTGCCGCTGGTGTTGTATGCAGCAGACGGTCCATCAGTGAGACCGTGAGACTGCCGTGTATGTACCTGCCGCTGGTGTTGTATGCAGCAGACGGTCCATCAGTGAGACTGTGAGACTGCTGTGCACATGGCCAGTCTGGCGACAGCGGCGCCGCCGTGAGTCTCGGCACCAGACTGCCGCAGCACAGCGGCCGCACAGGATTACACAGAGCGTGGGCGGCCGGCGCGACGTGTGCACGGCACGGGCCGACACCGGCTCTGATCAGCTGATGAGTGGCCAGCTGACAGCAGCGTGACGCTTGCGTGACAACCTGCAGCGGCCTCCTGACAGGCAATCCGTCCATCGTTAGAGCCCTGGAAACCCTGAACACTCCAGACACTCCAGACACACCAGACATTCCAGACACTCCAGACACACCAGACATTCCAAACACTTCATACACACCAGACATTCCAAACACTCCAGACACAAGAATAGAAATTTCAAATATTCAAGGCTCCTCATACACCCCAGACATCCAGCACATCCCAGCATCACAGGAATATGCACCACAGGACCCTGGGACACAACAGACACCCAAAGCATTCCCCGCACACCGGACACCCGAGCACAACAGACGTGCTGTACACCCCAAGCGCCCCAGACGAGTCAGACTCCTGGGCGCTGTATAACCTATGCAGCTGACGCGCCCCTAAACCCCAACAAGTCCTACTCTCCAGAGACACCAGGCGCCCGAGACACTTCAGGCACACAAGACCTTCCATTCAGACCGTATCATGGCGCGCGCGGCTCGGTCAGGTCGTTAGGTCGGCCTGTCAGGTCGTCAGGTCGGTCTGTCCACGCCAGGCCCACGCTCCGTGGACCCGTCTAACCAGTGACGTCACGCTACCGGGGCGGCACAAAGTGAGTGGCGGCGCGTGGCGGTGGGCCGGCCGCCGCGTCCGTGCGGCGGGGGCTGGGGAGGGGGCAGTCGTGCCGCCCTACCCACCCCACCGTCCGGGCCGTACCTGGTCAGCGCCGGCCCGTGGCTCGACCACCCAGGACGGCCGCTGCCCGGAGCGACGCGCCGGCTCCGATCCAACCGCTCGCATTGCTAGTCAAGGGCGGGTCGCACAGCTCGCGACGGTGTGCCTCATGTATGCGCACGAACGTGCAAGGTGATTTGCACACTGTGCGCGACCTCCGTCTTCGCTTTTGTTGGACGCTGTCCGTGACATTTCAACGGCTCGATGGGCGGTGGCGGTTGGCGCAACTGCTGTGACAGTCCGTCATGGCGCCAGCGGTGGTGACGGAGGGGGCGGGCACTATTGTCGTCACACCAGGCACGCGCCAGAGCGTTGCACCTAGCGGTATAGCGGTACCGAGGCGGACGCGTCGCCAGTGGCTCCGGCCACATCCAGCCGTACTGTACAACTGCACCGCTCGTCAGCACTCGCGTGCGTTGACGTTAGGGATCGAATGCGTCGGATACAAATGCGTTGACACATGCTGTATACAGTTGACACATACTGTACACAGTTGACACCTACTGTACACAGCTGACGCCTACTGTACACAAATTACACCTACTGCATACAGCTAACACCCATGCACACAGTTGACACATAATGTACACAGTTGACACATAATGTACAAAGTTGACACATAATGTACAAAGTTGACACATAATGTCACAGTTGACACATAATGTACACAGTTGACACATAATGTACACAGTTGACACATAATGTACACAGTTGACACCTGATGTGCACAGTTAACGCCTACTTTACGCACTCACACACTGTACAATGTATGCACTCACACACTGTATAATTTATACACTGACACACTGTACGATGTACAAACACACACTGTACAATGCATGCATTCGCACACTGTAAAACGTACACTCACACACTGTACAATGCACACGCTCACACACTGCAATATACACCCTCACATCCAGCGAATGGAAGCTCACCTAACGGGTGGAAGCATGTCCCCAGTCTTGGTGATGCAAACAGGGAAAGAATGTTTTACTAGGAGGTCCTAGCAGATTAATAAGTGCGCTGCATCTGATGTTCGAGTTAATTGTGTATTTAAATTGAATTCAGAATATAATTGCCATAAGCGGTGCCACTCCGCACCTGGTGGTACCTTACCACTCACCAGGTTCAATGGCGCCGCAACATGCGAGGTGGTACCGGGCCACCTGCACTGATACCGCGTGCACGAGCAGTGGTGATTAAGCTGATGCATCACTGCCGCAATAGAGGCACCACACCAGGTTCGACGGTGCGCAATTCTGAGTTATCCACCTGGCATTGCGAACGCCGGTTGGGTGATCTGGGCACCAAGTGGCACATCCTGGCGCCGTTTGGTGATCTGGGCACCAAGTGGCAGGTCAGGTGATCTGGACACCGGGTGGCACATCCTGGCGCCGTTTGGTGATCTGGGCACCAAGTGGCAGGTTAGGTGATCTGGGCATCAGGTGGCAAGTTGGGCGATCTTGGCACCAGGTGATAGATCCTGGCGCCATTGGTATGTTATGCACATTTTAGACACGGCAATGCGAAAGCAATCGGACGGTTGCGTCGCTGACCAGGTTACTGAAGAAGATCGGCCAGCGTCGGGGAACACGGAGCTAATGTCTGCCTGAGGTGTGGTCGCCTGATGTCTGCCTGAGGTGTGGTCGCCTGATGCCTGCCTGAGGTGTGGTCGCCTGATGCCTGCCTGAGGTGTGGTCGCCTGAGGTGTGGTCGCCTGATGTCTGCCTGAGGTGTGGTCGCCTGATGTCTGCCTGAGGTGTGGTCGCCTGATGTCCGCCTGAGGTGTGTTCGCCTGATGTCTGCCTGAGGTGTGGTCGCCTGATGTCTGCCTGAGGTGTGGTCGCCTGAGGTGTGGTCGCCTGATGTCTGCCTGAGGTGTGGTCGTCTGATGTCTGCCTGAGGTGTGGTCGTCTGATGTCTGCCTGAGGTGTGGTCGCCTGATGTCTGCCTGAGGTGTGTTCGCCTGATGTCTGCCTGAGGTGTGGTCGCCTGATGTCCGCCTGAGGTGTGTTCGCCTGATGTCTGCCTGAGGTGTGGTCGTCTGATGTCTGCCTGAGGTGTGGTCGTCTGATGTCTGCCTGAGGTGTGGTCGCCTGATGTCTGCCTGAGGTGTGGTCGTCTGATGTCTGCCTGAGGTGTGGTCGTCTGATGTCTGCCTGAGGTGTGGTCGTCTGATGTCTGCCTGAGGTGTGGTCGCCTGATGTCTGCCTAAGGTGTGGTCGTCTGATGTCTGCCTGAGGTGTGGTCGTCTGATGTCTGCCTGAGGTGTGGTCGCCTGATGTCTGCCTGAGGTGTGTTCGCCTGATGTCTGCCTGAGGTGTGGTCGCCTGATGTCCGCCTGAGGTGTGTTCGCCTGATGTCTGCCTGAGGTGTGGTCGTCTGATGTCTGCCTGAGGTGTGGTCGCCTGATGTCTGCCTGAGGTGTGGTCGCCTGATGTCTGCCTGAGGTGTGGTCGCCTGATGTCTGCCTGAGGTGTGGTCGCCTGATGTCTGCCTGAGGTGTGGTCGCCTGATGTCTGCCTGAGGTGTGGTCGCCTGATGTCCGCCTGAGGTATGTTCGCCTGATGTCTGCCTGAGGTGTGGTCGCCTGATGTCTGCCTGAGGTGTGGTCGCCTGATGTCTGCCTGAGGTGTGGTCGCCTGATGTCTGCCTGAGGTGTGGTCGCCTGATGTCTGCCTGAGGTGTGGTCGCCAACGTCAGTTCCAACTGTTCACCGATCGGCCCGCCCCGCCCTCCCAGCTCATTTCTCCAGTGTAGCCTGGAACATCACTTCCAGTTCCTCACCGATCGGCCCTCCCCGCCCTCCCAGCTAATTTCCCCAATGTGGTTGAGATGCTTTCACACTCGTCCATGCGTTGCGGATGCCCTACAGTCGTTGACGCGTCATACTCCGATACCAGCGGTGTGCCTGTCTTGCCGCAGCTGGCTGCTCTTTACACTGGCTGGTGCTATGGTCTCTGGGGAAACAGAGCGCTATGAACCAGGGCTGGATTTGTACTTTACTATACTGGATGTGTAGAGGAAAATGCTGGGGTAATCGAAAATGGAAGGATTCTTCAAACCTCCGACATCAGAATTTCTGTTTGCACTTTCCAGTGTATCTTGAACACTTTATCGCAGTATAGCTAATTGTCAAACAGTACCATTCATCATCCTAATGAGCCAATGCTAGGATACATTCTGGAGAGGATAGCGTTCTGAATGCCGGAAATATAGCAACAGCTTGCTTTCCCACCCTGCCCCTGACCTCCGCAGAGCGTCCTGTTTTGTCACTTGGTATAATGCCCGCAACATTTTGCTCTTCGCAATTGGCTGTTCGTCAAATTGACTTGCCTTGTCAGTAAGGCTTGGTCTAGACAAGTTCGCTGACAATCATGCCAGCTGCGCCGCTGTTTCAGTCACTTTGTTGACAAGGTGACCGAAATGTGGACACTGTTGGTCGTCACGCCTGCTTGGCAAGGCTGGAACGAAGCATCGTGTCCTGCCCATTTTATGCAATGGCGTTAAGCCCTCCTGTGCGTGGGAATTCGAACAAGGCCAGACCAACGTCCCTGCCCACCAAGAGTCTCTTCACACCTCTCTATTTATGTCCGTGGCAGTGCTCTCCTTCTCTTCCCCTTGTTCGTCCTATCACCTTTCTTTTTTTTTTTTTTTTTTTTTTTTTTTTTTTTTTTTTTTTTTTTTTTTTTTTTTTTTTTTTTTTTTTTTTTTTTTTTTTTTTTTTTTTTTTTTTTTTTTCTTTCTCTCTCTTCTCTCTCTCTCTCTCTCTCTCTCTCTCTCTCTCTCTCTCTCTCTCTCTCTCTCTCTCTCTCTCTCTCTCTCTCTCTCTCTCTCTCTCTCTCTCTCCCTATAACAATCTTTTTCTTCATCTGCCCATCAAGAATTCTTCCTCTCCTTCTCTTCCTTTTCTCCCCTCTTTTTTGATGTTGTCTTTCCGCCACATTATATCTCCCTATCTCTCTCCTTCTGTTTACCTCTCTTTCTCCCCTTCCTCTCTTGCTTCTTTTGCCGTCATTTTCGTTTGCTCTCTTCGCTCTTGTACTGTCTCGCTCATATGCTCCGCCATGGGCGACTGCAGGAAGTCGGGATAGCGGTGTTCTCCCACGACTAATTCCGTCATGAGAAGTCGTCTGTCAGCTGATGCACGTTTCTCTAGTTGATTGCTGTGGCGGTGATCCAGCGTGTCGCTACTGCTGGCCCGCACCCGAACCTGCACCGGCGCGCAGCCTTCCAATGATGCAAATGGCCCCGGCGTTTCGCACGGTTTGCCAGTATCACCGTTATGAAAGTCGGCAGCCAGGCGGCGGCTGCACCTTAGATACGTCACGGATGCGTCACGGAAGCGTCACTGGGGCGCTACGGAATGTTCACGGAAGTCGACCACTCCCGAGGGACCTTGATGCTGATGGGCTGCCGCCGAACTGGTTCACCGCAAATAGCAGCCATTCTCATATGGGTGCTACCCCTATGCCAACTCGGCAACGGGGTCTAGCCGGCCAGCCTCCATCCATCGGGAAGCACCATAGGCGCGGAAGGTGCTGGCGTGGCTGAATTTTGACCTGCTAACTATACATTCAATGTGCACGGATCCAGCGATTTGCATGAGTGGAGGCACACTCACCCTGAGAGGTGAAGTTCCTCCGAGGGGCGCCAACGATCGAGAGCTGGCATCTCTCAATAATTTGAGCATGCTGAACCCAGATGACCTTGAAGCACTTACTAGGCTTTGGCATTCCATTACTTAATGACAATGAGGCGGGGCATTTGTGTCCCCCGATGGGCACATTTTATATCCAGAGTTGTGCCTTCGGCTGCAAAAATGCAAGGGTGTGCATTTCAGTGTTCTAGGGTGGGGTGGGGGAGGAGGGGGGCGCCTTTTTTGTATTTAGAGTGGCACCGCATCTCAATGAGGGTGGGTGCATTTTCCCATGTGTCCTTCGTGGAACCATCCCTGACATCAGTAGCTTTGATGTATAGCCTTGGAAGAGCCGAATGCAGAAGCTCGGGAAGCTTTCCGCTTGGTAGCTGACAGCTTCCACGCTTCATTCTGGAATACTTGTATAACTGTAGCCTGAAATCGTTGGAATATCGCAGCCGTAACGCCTTATACACTTTTGTATCGGTCTTCCATCCCAACGTTTCATTTTCATACCTTGGTCTTGTGCATTCATGATGGAAGCCTAAGTGGAGGTCCCAAAATAATTAACTACATTGGTAGTGCATGTATCTGCCCATGTATTGTATATATCGTCGCCCGTAGATAACCACCTGAAAAAAATACGCTGTCAATCTGTCCAAGTATTTACTGGACAACCCGCAGCAGACCGACATCCCAGTCTATTCGCGACATTATGTTGACTTCGATCTTGACAAGCTTCGTTTTGTATTCACGCATTTTTGTGTGAGAATATCGCTCGAGGCCCCTCTTCACCACCCGTTTCTGCTACCGGGGCGACCGTATCGGTGCATTGTAGACACGCGCAACTCTCGGTCAAAATTATGTCGTTAAGTTGAAATTCACGAACCTGGTGGTGGGGGCAGGGCTTACGCAACAAGCCCTGCTTAGCAATAGAAACGTGGTCCATAAGCCACCACAGCAAGAAGTGCGGGCTAAATAAAGAATGAAAAGCCACGTGTCCCAGAACTTGTTGCCAGGGCACAACATGAGAACCCGACCAAAGACAAAGCCGCAAATGCGGTTCACCGCAGGTAAGGTTCTTGCAAAAAGCGAACACATGGATTTAATACGGCCGCTTCGCTGCAGTAAAGATGTTCTGACCGCAAAGAGCCGTAGCCGCTCCAACAACGTAGCCTGGGGTGACGCCGATATACTTGCTGACATCGTTCTATGAGAACCAGTGTCCGGTCGGTAATGAAGTCTAGAGTCCAACTGGGAGCCCCAGGGCTTTTCGTGGCTAGAGTAATAGTCTAGGGAGATCTTGCTTGGATCGGAGAAACTTGGTCCGAATGAGGCACTGTCGCTGCGTCATATTTCTAGACTTTCAAACGGCATTGGTCGGCGGTCGAGCACGCGGCTGCACCCCCCCCCCCCCCTCCCCCGACAGCCGGCGAGAGCTCAACATGACTCCGTTCAGGGCAGCGTAACAGTCCACCCTCGTGGACAACTTCCCGGCGACCCACGACCCTCGGCCACGACTCTCCGCTGCCAACTAAACCGACCGGAGGAGTCCTCACCTCTGCGTGACGGGACCGCAGCCCAGCACGCCTTCACGCTCGCGACATGTGCATCGCCTGCGCCTCGGAGGGAGGGCCACGATCGACGACACTCGGCCGACAATGTCGCACGTGGACAGCGGTCACATGTCACGTGGCGGAAATCTCCACCGCCAGAGCCGACAGCACCCGGAGCTGATACAAGCAAAACAATGGCCTCGCGGCACCCCAGCGCGGGCCACCAGCGAGGTTGAGATCCGGTACCGCAGCCGAGTTCGCCATGCTCACAGTTTGGAACACATTCTTGATATGGCAAACACTTTAGATAACTTTAATCAGCCTCGTCGCCGACTTCCTCGGGGTTGGAGAGGATCGCGGACTCGGGGCAGCCTCGCCTCCAGCGGCGATGGGTGTGAGTGGCCTACATGGCAGGTTTTCTACAGCGACATTACCTCCGCCTGGCTAGTCACACTGGCCAGAGAAAACGCGGTATGAACCGCCGCCCAGGTAATGCGACACCCTACACTCAGCTATCTTGCCACGAGGCATCACGGCTGGCCACGTACGAGTTCCGGCACACGATTCCCGGCCCAAGTGGTGCGGCCTTTTGTTGTATTCCTCACTGTGGTGTGACGGGCTTGGTTTAGGTTTGGATATGAAGGTGCGGCGGAGCAAGCTCGGCATACTCCACCGTACGCCGTACCTCACAACACCTGCCCATTTGTCACTGCGAAAACATGCATTTTAATGAGGCCGTTTCGCTGCAGCCGAGAAATACGTCAACTGAGGTGAGGCGGTTGTGGCCGCCGTCAATAAGGGCGCTTCTTGACGAAGGTCAGCCAGAGGTGTGGCACCGACTCAAGGTGACTGAGAAAGGTCGCCGTTGCAGCAGCGTGACGATCCAGCCTTCCGGCAGGCCAGCTGTGTCGCTCCCTGCCGAACCGCACATTAGCTCGGCTACATTGACTCGGAGCAATCGCGATACGCTGTGCTTTTCCACTGAGTGTGTAACGATGACGTCACTTCCTACTGGAAGGCCCGGCAGCCATCAGCATGAGGGTTTGACAGTCTCGAAGTGAAAATGACTCTTGGTTATTGGTGAGACGGAAGGATCCTCGGATATTGCCTGTCGTAATGTTATTACAGTGCCGATGCCGTAATGCATGACATGCTTCATAAACTAACTTTGACAATGTAACTAATGCCGTTTCCTCTCCATCCGCATAAAGCTGCGATGCGATGGAAAAGAGGCAAACTGTTCTATTCTAGTTTCGGTGGCCCAATGAGCATATGAATCTGAATCATTCGCTAGATGGACAAGCAAGTGTCACACACAAATCGCAAATTTGGCGTGCGAACAAGATATACAAGATATGCGATTGCATTAAACATAGCAAACCCTGCGCAAAAGAAACAGCATGTGCTCAGCGAAGTGAAATTAAATGAAACTGCTGCTCAGTGAAGTTTTGCAGGGTTGAGTTGTTCCAGTGACGTATTGGATGATTTGTTGTCTACAGTTGTTACGAGCTTCTCGGCAGCAGCATGGTCAGAGCCAGATCAACGCAGAAGAGATTCACCAGGAATGCGCCCTCAGCGTGGTGCATTGAACACCTACGCTCAGATATTCAACAAACATCGCTGAACGGCACTACAAAAATGCCAATGAACATGTTTGCCACGAAAACGGGACTAGGCGTGGGCAGATATCAACGTACGTCTCACGGGCCAATTTCACGACAGCACGCTTATTGCCACGCTCGCACGTTGTTCATGCTCACTTGACACAGATGTGGAGTATCATTACGGGTTTCCTCACTCGTCAACTGCCAGTTGATTGCAAGGGCTCATGTCTTGCCATAGGCGTTGGGCTTTGTTCTCAGAACGACGGCGAATTTGTGAAGCTGTGTGCGTCTTCAACAGCACCTGTCCCAGGTCTGTGGGCCGGACACGATCAAGGCCAGTGGTGCATCACTGCACGATCACCAGCCTGCACCAGCCCTGCACCAGTCGCCTGGACTGTCGAACTGACTTGACACTCACGCACTTCCTTCTGTCTAGTGATTGGCTGTTCGTGTATGTTGCCGTGTGAGTTGCAGATGCAAATGTCAAGGCGGGTTCCGTTCTGATGACGTGTTCATATTAGGGCTGGTCAATTGGCGCTTGCGGCCTTGTCAGCAACTCTTGACAGGACAGAGCCTGCTGATTGGCTTAGAGTAACTAAAATATGGCGAGAGGAATTAAACCAGTATTGCCAGATCACTGATACAGTTGACGTTAAAATAGCAAATGCTTAGTCAGCAGGTGCCATGACCGCACCCGTTGTTGATGTGAACGGGGAACACAACACTGATATGGACTGACATGTCATGGACAATTTAGTAAAATTAGACGTCCGAATGTTTTCAAACGCGAAAATGTGCTGTTGGATGTTGTGTCACTTGAAATGTGTGGTCAAACTGGTAATCAAAAAGAAACTGACATAAAAATTAAACCCTTGTCTCGTTTGCGTCGTTTATGCACCCATTGAACACAAGCCACTGACTTCGATTGGGGTGGCACAAGCGGGAACAGCTAACGACAGTTTATTGGAGTGGCAATTATTTGGGCTGCCGGCAACGTAGTGAGCTCCATTGAACTACTATTTGCCGGATGGCAGCACACTGGCCTCGTTCGTATGCTGCCGGTGTTGGCCGGCTTGGTGCTAGCCACTGCAAGCATATTGAGAGTCGTGCAGTCTCCAGAGCCGGCCGATCGCTGCAGTCTCCGGTGTCAGCCGACCACTAGAGCTTCCTGAGTAAGCCGACCACTACAGTCTCCTGAGTAAGCCGACCACTACAGTCTCTGGAGTCAGCCGACCACCATAGTCTCTGGAGCCAGCCGACCACTACAGTCTCCGGAGTAAGCCGACCACTAGTCTCCGGAGCCTGCCGACCACTACAGTCTCCAGTGTCAGCCGACCACTACAGCCTCCGGAGTCAGCCGATTACTACAGCCTCCGGAGTAAGCCGACCACTACAGTCTCCGGAGTCGGCCGACCACTACAATCTCTGGAGTAAGCCGACCACTACAGTCTCCGGAGTAAGCCGACCACTACAGTCTCCGGAGTCAGCCGATTACTACAGTCTCCGGAGTAAGCCGACCACTACAGTCTCCGGAGTCAGCCGATTACTACAGTCTCCGGAGTCAGCCTACCACTACAGTCTCCGGAGTCAGCCGACCACTACAGTCTCCGGAGTCAGCCAACCACTACAGTCTCCGGAGTCAGCCGACCACTACAGTCTCCGGAGTCAGCCGACCACTACAGTCTCCGGAGTCAGCCGACCACTACAGTCTCCGGAGTCGGCCGACCACTACAATCTCTGGAGTAAGCCGACCACTACAGTCTCCGGAGTAAGCCGACCACTACAGTCTCCGGAGTCAGCCAACCACTACAGCTCCTGAGTAAGCCGACCATTACAGCCTCCGGAGTAAGCCGACCACTACAGTCTCCGGAGTCAGCCGATCACTACAATCTCTGGAGTAAGCCGACCACTATAGTCTCCGGAGTAAGCCGACCACTATAGTCTCCGGAGTCAGCCGACCACTACAATCTCTGGAGTAAGCCGACCACTACAGTCTCCGGAGTCAGCCGATTACTACAGTCTCCTGAGTAAGCCGACCACTACAGTCTCCGGTGTCAGCCGACCACTAGAGCTTCCTATGTAAGCCGACCACTACAGTCTCCGGAGTCAGCCGATTACTACAGTCTCCTGAGTAAGCCGACCACTACAGTCTCCGGAGTCAACCGACCACTACAGTCTCCGGAGTCAGCCGACCACTACAGTCTCCGGTGTCAGCCGACCACTAGAGCTTCCTATGTAAGCCGACCACTACAGTCTCCGGAGTCAGCCGATTACTACAGTCTCCTGAGTAAGCCGACCACTACAGTCTCCGGAGTCAACCGACCACTACAGTCTCCGGAGTCAGCCGAGCGCTGCAGTCTCCGGTGTCAGCCGACCACTAGAGCTTCCTATGTAAGCCGACCACTACAGTCTCCGGAGTAAGCCGACCACTATAGTCTCCGGAGTAAGCCGACCACTATAGTCTCCGGAGTCAGCCGACCACTACAATCTCTGGAGTAAGCCGACCACTACAGTCTCCGGAGTCAGCCGATTACTACAGTTCCTGGTAAGCCGACCACTACAGTCTCCGGTGTCAGCCGACCACTAGAGCTTCCTATGTAAGCCGACCACTACAGTCTCCGGAGTCAGCCGATTACTACAGTCTCCTGAGTAAGCCGACCACTACAGTCTCCGGAGTCAACCGACCACTACAGTCTCCGGAGTCAGCCGACCACTACAGTCTCCGGAGTCAGCCGACCACTGCAGTCTCCGGAGTCAGCCGATGACTACAGTATCCGGAGTCAGCCGATCACTACAGTATCCGGAGTCAGCCGATCACTACAGTCTCCGGAGTCAGCCGACCACTACAGTCTCCGGAGTCAGCTGACCACTACAGTCTCCGGAGTCAGCCGAGCGCTGCAGTCTCCGGTGTCAGCCGACCACTAGAGCTTCCTATGTAAGCCGACCACTACAGTCTCCGGAGTCAGCCGACCACTACAGTCTCTGGAGTCAGCCGACCACTACAGTCTCCGGAGTCAGCTGATTACTACAGCCTCTGGGGTAAGCCGACCACTACAGTCTCCGGAGTCAGCCGACCACTGCAGTCTCCGGAGTCAGCCGACGACTACAGTATCCGGAGTCAGCCGATCACTACAGTCTCCGGAGTCAGCCGACCACTACAGTCTCCGGAGTCAGCTGACCACTACAGTCTCCGGAGTCAGCCGAGCGCTGCAGTCTCCGGTGTCAGCCGACCACTAGAGCTTCCTATGTAAGCCGACCACTACAGTCTCCGGAGTAAGCCGACCACTACAGTCTCCGGTGTCAGCCGACCACTAGAGCTTCCTATGTAAGCCGACCACTACAGTCTCCGGAGTCAGCCGATTACTACAGTCTCCTGAGTAAGCCGACCACTACAGTCTCCGGAGTCAACCGACCACTACAGTCTCCGGAGTCAGCCGACCACTACAGTCTCCGGAGTCAGCCGACCACTGCAGTCTCCGGAGTCAGCCGACGACTACAGTATCCGGAGTCAGCCGATCACTACAGTCTCCGGAGTCAGCCGACCACTACAGTCTCCGGAGTCAGCTGACCACTACAGTCTCCGGAGTCAGCCGAGCGCTGCAGTCTCCGGTGTCAGCCGACCACTAGAGCTTCCTATGTAAGCCGACCACTACAGTCTCCGGAGTAAGCCAACCACTACAGTCTCCGGAGTCAGCCGACCACTACAGTCTCTGGAGTCAGCCGACCACTACAGTCTCCGGAGTCAGCTGATTACTACAGCCTCTGGGGTAAGCCGACCACTACAGTCTCCGGAGTAAGCCGACCACTACAGTCTCCGGAGTCAGTCGACCATTACAGTCTCCGGAGTCAGCCGACCACTACAGTCTCCGGAGTCAGCCGACCACTACAGTCTCCACAGTCAGCAAACCACCAGTCTCTGGAGTCAACGAACCAGTGCAACGTCCGAGCTGTATCCACTCTATCCCCAGGCATTATCCACTTTACTCTGGGATTTGTCTACTTTATCCTCCGGGCTATGTCCATCCACTCCGCTGTGGCAATGCGTACGAAAAGCTAAACTCCGTGCCGTCTTCCATCAAGTTTTCAAGCTCAAGGACCTGCTCCTGCGAAGGGCTGCTGTGAATCTCTTCACAAAAAGTTCGCACCTTCTTCCCGACAGGACGTCACCCACCGTGAGAAACAGCGCATGACGGCAAATCTTGTGACGTCGTGACATCAAATCTTGTGACGAATCGGCCGTGATGTCACACCTAGCCAGGAGGAATCCCGTGACGTCGTACTTCGTGGAGGCAGTATATGACGTCATGTTTCATGAGGAGCAGTCTGTTAGCTAGTTAGGGCTTTAGGGCGCATCGACTACTTTGGTCATGTAGCGCCCACAGGAGCAGTCTGTGACATCATATGTCTTGAGAAGCAGTCTGTGACATCATATCGTGAGGAGCAGTCTGTGACATCATATATCACGAGAAGCAGACTATGACGTCATATATCACGAGGAACAGTCTGTGACATCATATATCATGAGGAGCAGCCTGTGACGTCGTATATCGTCTGGAGCAGTCTGTGACATCATGCATGGTGAGGAGCAGACTGTGAAGTCATATATCACTAGGAGCAGTTTGCGACATCATATATCATGAGGAGCAGACTGTGACGTCATGTGTCATGAGGAGCAGTCTGTGACATCATATATGGTGAGGAGCAGACTGTGACGTCATATACCACTAGGAGCAATCTTTGGCATCATAGCTCATGAGGAGCAGACTATGACGTCATATTTCGTATGTAGCAGTCTGTGCCGTCATGTATCACTAGGAGCAGTCTGCGACATCATATATCACGAGGAGCAGACTGTGACGTCGTACATCACAAGGAACAGTTTGTGACATCATATCTCATGAGGAGCAGACTGTGACGTCATATCTCGTGAGGAGAAGTATGTGACGTCATATCTCATGAGGAGCAGACTGTGACGTCATGTCTCGTGAGGAGAAGTCTGTGACGTCATATCTCGTGAGGAGAATTCTGTGACGTCATATCTGGTGAGGAGCAGTATGTGACGTCATATCTGGTGAGGAGCAGTCCGCAGCGAGACGCTTCGTGAGGGACAGCCCGACTGGTGGCATTAGTTACGGTGTGCCGCCGGACGCATCCAGCTGAGTGTCGGACGGTGCCAACTGGGCCGCCCCGCCGGCCGGCAATGGTACCGCCCCCCCCCCCCAGCTGAGTGTCGGACGGTGCCAACTGGGCCGCCCCGCCGGCCGGCAATGATCCCCCCCCCCCCAGTTGAGTGTCGGACGATGCCAACTGGGCCCCCCCCCCCGCCGGCCAGCAATGATACCCCGCCGGCCAGCAATGATACCGCCCCCTCCCCCCAGCTGAGTGTCGGACGGTGCCAACTGGGCCGCCCCGCCGGCCGGCAATGATACCGGCCCCCAGCTGCCGGTCACAAAGGCTGTCCTGAACAAATACCATGCGAGGAATAAGCCGCACACTTTAACCTTGGTGTTTGGCGACTTACCGCATACAGCAATAACTGAGGTCCCCTGCCCGCCGTCATCCTTATAGTAACTCTGAAGCCGGCGGGTGGACAGATCGGAACGAAGCTTAGTGCAACAGATGCTGAACAAAATTCACCGAGTCGGGTTTCATTTGTCGATCTCCGAGCATGCGCAGATGGCGTCATACTTGAAGTAACTTAAAGAGAGTTCGAATGCTTCTGAGACATTATTCAGCTTGAAAAAAAAACATCTGAAAGTCATTCACGTGAATGAATACCCTAATAGAAGGTGATGGAGCTGTCATCCGCGCATGTCATGCATGTGGTTAAATCATGTTCACTTCAAGTGAAGCCACTGCACATTTGCGCAGACCTGCGTGCGATACGTGCATATCCATTCATATATATATGCATATAAATATATATATATATATATATATATATATATATATATATATATATATATATATATATATATATATATATATATATATATATATATATATATATATATATATATATATATATATATATATATATATATATATGTATATATATATATGAATGCATATGCATAAACCTGCATCTTAATTGTGCCATGCTATATGTCACTCTATATATAAAACCCAACATTACATGTTGTGCTTTCACTTCATAATAAATGCTAAGGAGTGCTCCCTCACCTGCCTCTGCGGCAAAAATACCCATTCGTGGAGGTAAGTGCGTAGCAACAATAAGCATACCAAAATGCTACAGGGAGCAAAACTGTCACAGCACATTTTGCCAAAGAATCAAAATAAGGCGGAGAAAAGAATGCCTTAGGGATCGAGGGCGGAGACGAGATTTACTATTTAGGTGGTAAATCCGCAGTCAGACCCAGATGAGGAAAACAATGGCCCAGAAACACACTGTTTTCCCACATACGTATTGCTGACGCGCACATTTCTTCACTGACGTCTGACGTCTCCAATATTACTTAGCTTACTGAAGAGGGAATACTCTTGAATGATGTTTTCAACTGGCACATCAAGAGCGTCAGAGACGAGAAAGAGAGAGAGAGAGAGAGTGAGAGGGGGTGAGAAAGAAAGAGAGAGAGAGAGAGAGAGAGAGAGAGCGAGAGAGCGATAGAGCGAGAGAGAGAGAGAATGAGAGAGAGAGAGAGAGAGAGAGAGAGAGAGAGAGAGAGAGAGAGAGAGAGCGAGAGAGCGAGAGAGCGATAGAGCGAGAGAGAGAATGAGAGAGAGAGAGAGAGAGAGCGAGAGAGAGAGAGGGCGTGAGAGAAAGAGAGAGTGAGAGGGAGAGCGATAGAGCGAGAGAGAGAGTGAGAGAGAAGGAGATAGAGCGAGGGAGAGAGAGAAGAGAGATAGATCGAGGGAGAGGTTGATAAAGAGAGGGAGAACAGGCGGGAAACGACATGATGGTTCTATAGTTATTGCGCAATGAAGTCAGAATCTACAAGAGTGCATCCGTGCTGACCCGCCACATTCACTACGCAAACGTGACTGGAGAGATTAACGGCCTGCCGTCTAGACCCGAGCTGACCCGACCTCCGCCCTCAGAGTGCATCTCAGGCCGGCATGCACGGGGCCTGTCTGGAGCCGGACCCGCGCTACCAGAGCTGCTGCTCGGGCGTGTTCCGGCCGGGCCGGGTACTGCGCGACTGCTGTCTCGGCCTGGTCGTGCTCATCGTCATCGCCGTCGTCATCGCCGCCATGTTCCTGCTCGTCTTCTTCGTACTCAAAGGTGGGCATTCGTCTCGCGCTGAGCAACACGTCTCCTCACGCGCAGAGGGTTGGTGCGTGCGGGTACAATTTCCCTGAATATATCTCGGTGTGCATAGCGACAATTGAATTGCGTTAATAAAGGTGTGCTCGGATTCTTTATCTGGGGCAACGTATACAAAGTGTCACGACGGAAACTTCCGTTGGGTGGCTTCAATTTCCTAAGGTATGTTACCTTGAGATATTTATTGTCCCAATGTGTAACATGTGCAACATTATTTTGTTGTAACATTATTTTATTTGTATTTCATCTTACAAAAATTGAATGGAATGTTTTCGTAGCAGATGCTGATTATCCACCACCAACTTGATTACGCATACCTCTTCCCTGCGGTTTTTGTCATTCACTACCAGTTTGATTCGGCACACCCAATGCCAGCGGTTATTGCCATTCACTGCCCAGTTGATTTGGCATACCTGTTGCCAACAGTTCTTGCTTTTCATTATCCGTTTGATGAAGCCTGTCTGTTGCCAGCCGTTATTGCCATTTGCTACCAGTTATATCGCAGCTCCTATGTTCTGCACAATGTGCCTGGTTCCATCGATCCTTACTAGCTGCTGAGAGTGAGATGAAGGTTCACTTTGATGGATGAAAAGCACAAAATACCATAGGTGCAGTAATCATTCAGACGGGCCATCTGCCATCCCTGCCCTAAAGTGATTTTGGCATCCACCGAGGAGCGTAATGTTGCATCTGAACAAAGGGAAAATGTTATAATCGGCTACTAGATTCATAATCGGCTACTAGATTCAAAATCGGCCCAGCGCTGGAAAAATGTTGATCAGGTGTGAAGTACCCCAGCGGAAGAGGAGAGACTCAATCACAAAAGATGCTAAGATGCTAGGATCCTCACCGAACATCACAAAATTGAATAATTTTGTTCTACTTATTATTCAAGCATTATTATTGTTGTCGTATTAGTATTTATTAAATTATTCATTCAAATATTCATATTTTACCTGCCCTACCTCCGGTATCTCCAAATGCTGTACTTAATTCTTTCTCAATGTGCACCCATCGTTTGTATAATGTTGCGTCAAATTTCAAAGCGACATCTTGAACTTTTAGGAATTATCTTAGAACAATCTGAGTGAGTGGGTGCAATTGAAAACAGTGGTACTGCACTGCAAGGGTTCAAAACAGTGGTAAAACAAAGTGGAGGGAATAAATGACGCTTCCCAAGCACCATATGGTTTATATCAAATAACTATAGATGTGCGCATCCGTCCTTTTTTCTTCATGGTCGCTGACTTACTACGCCTGTAGTGAGGCTTGTTCCTTCTCGCCCTCTCCATACGAATGTGTACTCGAACTGAGGAAAATATAAGATGTTTGCCAATTCATCTCACTGCCTTCGCCCCCAGACTTGACGGCACCGAGACAAAGCAACGCAACAGCGCTGAGCAACGGTTCCACTCGTGGTGATCATAGTGGGCCAAAACTACAGGAAAGCAGAGGTAGAGGAGGTACGTTACTGGACATTCATCACTCAGTATGTGAACCAAGAAGTTCCAGGTTGAAGCGTGAGAGTGTGACAGAGTTCATGAAGCCTCCCATTGCTTGAATACTGCAACACCGCACACAAATATGCTGCTTGTTACGAAATTAATTGTAAGTATGTTAGGCATTTCGTACGTGCGGCAAATGACTTTGATGTGCGTGAGTCAAGCTGTGGGTGATAAATGTGAGTTGTCTGTGACCGTACTTTGTTGTGGAATTAAATAAGACCTTGCCAGATTGCTACCAATAACGTTTGTACTTATCATGTGATTCCAGGGAGGCGCGAAGACGAATACAACATCAATGACATATCCGTCGCTGGCGAAGGTGAGAGAAACATCGCAACATCGATGGGTGAAGCAGAATACATCATATTGTTGCAACACATCCCGTTGTTGAAAAATATTTCAGTGACGAAGCTCAACTAAGGACCTTATGTTGGTTCGGACACCCTATTGATATGTACTGTTCATATATATGCTCATATAACACGACCACTCCATGAAGCCATGCGACTTCGAAATTTTCCTCTTGGGGGGCTAGGCTTGCGTGGATTCGTGCATCCTAGATTGGGGTGAGATTGGTTGATCGTTATCTGAATCGCCGGAATTTCTTCTTATGTGACAGTATTGGAAAGCGCGATGCTTGGCGTGACATGGCCTGGGTATGACTTCAAATGGCCTTCCTTACCGGGACACAGACATTCAGTCAGATCGTTCTATTTTCAGACTTATCGCAATGGGATGACATCAAAGAGCTGGAATCGGAGATGGAAGAGAGTAAAACTGAATCGGAACTACCGACTACTTTAGTGGCAAAGTCGGAGATCTCAGTCACTTCAGAGCCAGAGCCGGAGTCAGAGCCTTCGACCACCCCAGAGCCGGAGCCGGAGTCGACCACCACGCTGCCAATCACTATGGAACCAAAACCTTCCAACACGCTGCAGCCAGAACCTTCCACGACGCCGGAACCCGAACCGACCGCTGATTCTGAATCTGTGTTTTCGGTCACACCCGAGTCTGAGGTTTCTACTACACCGGAACCTGAGCCATCAACTACACTGGTGTCTGAGCTTCATACTACACCGGAATCTGGGCTTTCTACCACACCCGAATCCGATCCTCCCACCACATCGGAGCTGGAGACTTCTACTACACCTCAGCACGAGCCTTCTACTACACACATATCTGAACTTTCCACCACACCGAAAACAGAGCTTTCAACCACGTCGCAACTAGAGTTTTATACCACGTCCCAACCAAAGCTTTCTACCACGTCGCAGCCAGAGGTTCTTACCACACCGAAACCTGAGCGCTCCACAACACCCGAGCTCGAGCCTTCCACCACATCAGAGTCACTCGTGCCCTCCCAGGAGGAGATTGATGCAGCCATCCGACAGTTCGAACTGTTGCTGTCGGGCACTGTCGACCGGGACGTACCCACCACTCCGAGGTCTGAGCCGACCACAGCGTGGACGACGGAGCGGGAGCCAGCGAGTGTGGAGGACCTGGCACTGCTCGGACTGTTTACCACCCCGCAGCCCACCTCCAGCGAGGCGGAGTCGGCTCCGGTCACGTCTGAGGCTGCCGACACCGTCCGGCCACCACCTCAGTCCCCGCCGTCAGAGCCCCGCACCGTAGCCGAGGCTGTACTGGCCTTCGAGCGGAGCACCGAGCCGCCGACTCTCGAGGAGACTGCCGCTCACGAGGCGGACACCGAGGCGACCGGCGGCGACACCAGCGCCGCCGGTGCTGGAGCTGTCGAGCAGCCGCCCACCGACGTGTCGACCACTGGATCGCCGCCCGCCGGCGCCGGGCCCGCCACGGCAGGCTCGGCTGGTTCTCCGTCGGAGCAGCGCGGCGACACCGTCGACCGGCCCTCCCCGCAGACCGCCGTGCCACCGCCGAGCGTGGCTGACGTCACGGCGGCGGGGGCGGGCGGTCTGAGCGAGGTGGCGCCCCCCGACGACCTGGCCACGCCGCCGCCCGACTCGGCCGGACAGACGTTCGACGTCGTCGTCTCCGGCTCTGCGGCCGGCGGCGCGTCCGTCGGCGGCGACGAGATCGTCACCAGCGCCGCTCTGCCCGAGTGGGCGACGACCACCGACACTCCAGACCGGTCCCGACCAGAGGGCCGCACCGTCACCGAGCAATCACACGCGCCACCTTCCGGCACGGTACGTCCGCATAGCCGGTCAGTGGGACGGCGCACAACCAGGCTCCCAGCTCCTGAAGTTGTACTGCCGGCAAATATTTCTGGTGGAACGTAAAATATGTTCAGCCGGGCTAACGATATAATAAACACGCATTTGCTGTCACGAATGAGGTGAGCTATCCGTGTCCACAGCCTGCCTAAATATAAGCGCTGTCGTTCTATGCAGTTTTCAGCGGCAGTTGCTCTCTCAATAGTTGATCGGTCTTCCACTATGCCATGAATATAGCATGGAACTTGATGGAGTTCCTTCGCCTCCAATGTTTGGGAGCATCATGACTAATTCATACGCTTCCCCCTCAATCGACTTCATAAAGCATCGCTCGTGCCCGGAATACATTTTTGGTAGCACGTGAGCAAGTTCAATGCTGGTCTCCAGTTCGCCGGTATGCCAGTGGTAGCTGGTAGATGCTAAGCTATGATCTCATCACTTCTTCATGCACAGGCCAAAACTTCATGCTCATAAGGTGCTGCCATCTGGCAGGGTTGTCGTGGAGCCATATCATGAAACAGTTCAGTTTTGTCATATGTGCTGCTGCGTGGAGGCGATCGTGGCTCATAAGGTGCTGCCATCTAACGACACCCGCTGTCCACAAACGGTGATCTGACCGCCTCCATTATACACAGACAGTGATCTGACCGTCTCCACTGTCCACAGACGGGGATATGACCTCCCCTACTGTCTACAGACTGTGATATGACCACCACTATTGTCAACAGATGATGATCTGACCGCCTCCACTGTCCACAGACGGGGATATGACCTCCCCTACTGTCTACAGACTGTGATATGACCACCACTATTGTCAACAGATGATGATCTGACCGCCTCCACTGCCCACAGACGTTGTCCAGCCTTCTGTCTGGCGGTTCGCTTGCAGCCCTGGCCCGCGACGGTCTTAGCGACCTGATGGAAAAGAAGCCCGAGGGCAGGTCATTGAACTCTGACACGATCGACCAGCTGCTGGGGGACACCGTTCCACAAACTGACGAGTGTCGGCTGGACCAGTACAGGTATGTGCTGCCATCTGGTCAAACTTCAGAGCACTTTAGCTATAGGTGGCGCACCTGCTCCTGTTGCTACATGTTGCATGTTAGTTCCATGTTGCATGCCTATATCATGCTGGAATATGAGCAGGTACATATTCTAGTCATATAATTCCTACATCAATGAAGGGATATAAGCCAATTATAATGAAATTGCATGTCTATGAGGTATGCATAATTCAGTCCAGCCCAAATGGTATGTTGAATACGCATGCGGCTCTCCTGAGCTTGGCCCACTCGTCTGCTACTGTATACACGCTCTGCCTCGCTGTACGGTGCATGCTGATGACAACGTCGCCTGTGTAGTCAATGCAAAACAATGGCCTTCCAGGGCAAACATAGATAAAAGTCGTTCCGATTTACGTTAATAACTTAGTCCACAGTCCACTGAAATCCTGTACTACGGCAAGGCGTGGTCGAAACTCTTGGTAGCACCGTAATTGCTACAGAAGTATTCTCATATTGTTAAAACCAGAGATGAATTATCACAGTTCGGAATAGCTTCCTGTCCTTGTAGTGATGAGTGGTCAGTTTCATCTCCACAGTTCCGATTGCTGGAAGTTAGATCAGCTAGATAGGCAGATGCAATTAACTGCATGATGCAGGAATATTCTTCAACTTTGAGAGTTTACTTTTTTAAACAGTGCAGCCTGCCCAATTCGATTGACCTAAGTCAGGCCTAACAGAGCAATGTGGAGGGTATAGTTACCGCCGTAGTTTTCCGACTGTGGTTGTGAAGTAAATGTGATTTTGTGCTTCAATATCGATGAAACTCAACCTGAAAACTCCCAATAACTTAACATAGACAAAGGTGGGGGTCATCCGCCAGGTCAAGGTTAAATAAAGCCATAAAGTGATAAGACGCTCAGAATTGATTCAGAGCCACATGGGCCCATCCGAATTACGCCTTTAAAGGGAAGATGCTATAAGCTTGGACAAAAAAAATGATGCTAAGCATTCTAACCAATGCCATATCCTAATGACTAAGGAAGCTGTCTGTCAACATTCTACCCAGCCACAAATGCCATCTACCCACCAACCTACCTCAGCATATCCAGCCCTATTCGCTCGATCTCGCGCAACATGTATGCATCGAGTGGCTGATGCCCCCAGTCAATAATATATCCCCTTTCCAAAGTATCTACCTACCTCAACTTATCTAGATTCACTATCTTATTAAGATTAACTTGTTCACTTGACACTGCATAAAACACTGCTTCAGACCCATGCCCAATCAATCATTTTCAAGCTTCATCCATGTATGCTTGAAGGGTTTCCAGTGTACACATCCGCATAAAATCACGCCATGACTTCGAATGCAATTCAAAAAAATTAAAAAAAACCCATAACATCAGATTGTGGGGAGTACTAGAAAGTTTGTGATGAACCATTGAAGCTGACGATTTTGGAAACTATTATTGCTGATAGAAAGATAATTAGTGACGCTAATGCGAAGTGGAACGTTTTCTGCCTTCCTTGGAAGATTCAGAGGTAGTGTTCGGGTGATTTTCCTCCACCAAAAGCTAGGAATTTTAAAATACAATTTTGTGGACCTACAGACATGAGAAGCTATTTACGTACTGCAATACCCTTGTGAATCTGAAATTAACTTCCAGCTTGGAACACTATGAGTGGACGTTGTTTCCCATTGCCGTTATTTCTGCTGCAATATTATTGATCAGTGACAATACTATGGGTACCATTTATTCCAGTTCAAAACTCCGTCCGATCTGGTTGCTGGACCTGATGTCGCATTTTGCATATTTGTATCTTCTTTGATCATTGGTTCATTCGTGGTCAGTTTTTTATCCTATTTTGCATGGTTAGTCCACTATACATGTTTCTATGCACGTCTAAATGCCAGATTAGGATGAGATGAGATATTATGAGATCCTACCTCCGTTACCGTAGGATACTGGACCGCCATTTTTATATACGATGTTCTCGTATGAATCGTCCGAAGGCATGCACAATTTAAACGCGACATCTTGAACGACAAAGTGTTTCCTCAAATACGCATTAGGGGAACGGGCCCAAATGGACACCGAGCACCACGAATTTTAAGTGGGTACAATATTGTAATTATAATTGAAATATAATAACTAGAGCATATCATAATAGAACATAAATGTGAACGAATGGTTTATGCCTATAAAAAAAAACTAATTTTGGCCTGTCACTGATCAGTTTTTACAACATCATAAGCATGAATATAATACCAGCCACACTCGCACACATTAAAATAAATGGGAAAGATGTAAAATACACATTCAACATAATTGCAGCGTGATGGAAAACTGGTTTACAGAACTATCAGAGCAAAAAACAAAAAACGGTCCTATTTAGGTTTTTATCTTTGTGCGGTCTCGGAAAACACCTGAACAACACACCGTGTGAGATGCCTGAAGACAGCGATCTCTTTACCAACGTCTGCCCAGGAAGACCTGATTTGTAAGACATGTCTCTCCCCACACCTCGCTATGTGGGCTGCTGTTTGTTCGCGAAATGGGCCGACATCCTGAACGGCAAGCTGAATACCATTCCTGACATGGGCCCACACTCTGAGCGGCATACTACACACCATGGCTGAAATGACGACTACCTATCCTATGACGAGTGGCTACGGCCATTTTTGTTAACCGACTCAACAGACCTGGGTAGCTGTGGTTCCCGCCAATAGCTATGGTTCCCGCTATTTCTACACTCACGCTCAGCGATATTCGCCCATGGCGAGGAGCTCAAATCATGCTGCCCGTATATGGAGGCAACGTCGGCCCTCTGGCCGATAAAGGCGCACCATCATGAAGGCTCCAGTGCACCTCCCCTCCCACTCGACGGAGTTTCAACCAAAGCCTCTCCTTTCAAAAGAAGGGGAGACGAAAATATGCCCCTTGAGTGTGCTCGAGTGCACCCCACTCCCCTGCTAGGCGAATTTTTCTTTGGAGGGACGCATTCGAGGAAATGTGCCCCATGAGCATCCCAGGATCAGAACATACATGCAGACGTGACATGAACGAAGCTTCGCGTTTTATCTGTCGACGAGTCCGTTCATAGTTAACTCTTTTCATCATCTATTGACCACTAGGTAATTTGGGCAGCTTGTGTGAAGTGATTGAATTTCCCAGAAACTTCAGCAGCACAGGAGAACAATCGTCCACTGCGCCGACTCCAATCCCAACCTCATGCATTATTACGGTGTGCTCCTCGTTTTCGAAGAAGCGCGAACCAGCGTGCTAGCTTTCGGCCGTGTACTCGTCTAAATGATGGGCACTATTGAAGTGTACCGGGTACCACCGGCGCCCAGGTACCACCGGCGCCCGGGTACCACCGGCGCCCGGGTACCACCGGCGCCCGGGTGCCACCGGCGCCCGGGTACCACCGGCGCCCGGCTACCACCGACGCCCAGGTACCACCGGCGCCCGGCTACCACCGGCGCCCGGGTACCACCGGCGCCCGGCTACCACCGGCGCCCGGGTGCCACCGGCGCCCGACTACCACCGGCGCCCGGGTACCACCGGCGCCCGGCTACCACCGGCGCCCGGGTGCCACCGGCGCCCGACTACCACCGGCGCCCGGGTACCACCGGCGCCCGGCTACCACCGGCGCCCGGGTACCACCGGCGCCCGGCTACCACCGGCGCCCGGGTGCCACCGGCGCCCGGCTACCACCGGCGCCCGGGTGCCACCGGCGCCCGACTACCACCGGCGCCCGGGTACCACCGGCGCCCGGGTGCCACCGGCGCCCGACTACCACCGGCGCCCGGGTACCACCGGCGCCCGGGTGCCACCGGCGCCCGACTACCACCGGCGCCGGTCCACCGGCGCCCGGGTACCACCGGCGCCCGGGTGCCACCGGCGCCGGTGCCACCGGCGCCCGGTACCACCGGCGCCCGGGTACCACCGGCGCCCGGCTACCACCGGCGCCCGGGTGCCACCGGCGCCCGGGTACCACCGGCGCCACCGGCGCCCGACTACCACCGGCGCCCGGGTACCACCGGCGCCCGGCTACCACCGGCGCCCGGGTACCACCGGCGCCCGGCTACCACCGGCGCCCGGCTACCACCGGCGCCCGGCTACCACCGGCGCCCGGCTACCACCGGCGCCCGGGTACCACCGGCGCCCGGCTACCACCGGCGCCCGGGTACCACCGACTCGCCCTCGCTTGTCGGCAGGTGCGGCTGCCGACAAGCCGCCGGGCCGCTGGCCATAAGGACTTTTCGGCAGCTAATTACACCCTCGGTCGCCCCTGTCGGTGTCAGACAGTCGTTGGTGATTTAGCTGGATTGCATTCTTGACACACTTACGCGAATTCCAGGTACTGTGTCAACGGGCATAGCATCGCCGATTATAGTAATTATTTTGCTCCTGCAGCCAGCCCCGCACTGCCATTAGTTGAATTCCCTGCCTGGCAGTAGGAGGGTCTTGACCTGGAGATTAAAGGAGATTGAGATATTTGCATCAGCAGCCATTAGTGCAAGTGATAACTACTTATGTGAAGTATCGAAACAATGCAGTTCACGGCGCGAAATGGTCTTAGGAGGCCGAAGCGCCTAATTTAATAAGGCATATACATGTACATGTATACTCATATGCATATACATATGTATATGCATATGTGTTTGTATATGAATGTGTATATGTATATGTATACGTATATGCACATGCATATGCACATATATACACATATTCATATAACAGCTTACACATATATCGTTATAGAAAAAGTATTTATCTGAACTTGGCATTAATCGGACATAGAGTACCACGTCTTATTCCATTAGATACAAATATCCATGGATATCTATAAGTTAATTCCTGCAAGGGCTGTTGACGCAGCAACGTTCCAGCAAATACTTTGATCCAGCACACGGCCAATTGCACTTTACCTTGCTTGCCTGATCGCAGCACTTTCGCTTCGGGCTTACCACGATGGAGACGAAGCCGAGCGCTTCTTATCCGATGTGTACCCGACAAGAGCTCATACACTGTAAACAAAAGTGTATTCTCAGGGGAGTGTTAATCCAGATGATAAAGAAACTCCCTCATCCAGCTTGGTTTCAGCAGGCCTCTGGGTGCTGTCCCGAATGCTACACTTCCCATCCCTGTTATTCTAGCATTATGCTAAATTTAACGGTGCATATGGTGCTAAGAATCGTGCGGTGCGGACCACGAGTGCCCGAAGGTGCTAAGCACCCTTTATGTGTTTCTTCCAGCACACTAGGGGTGTTTTGTAAAATATGGGTACCGTTAGGATGCAAATAGTTTAGCTTCATCTGTTGAGTACACAATTTTAACACTGTATCTCCACTATGCAAGCATCTCATTGCTACCATTGCTGTTATAAATTACATCAAATGTTTATATGTGGAATATCGCATGGCTTTTGAGGATGTTATTGCAAACAAAATTGGCATAACTCAGGGTGGGTCGGGGACGACCTCCTCCTGGGGGAGCGGATCCCCGGTAGGTCTTGTCCTTCCAGGGAGTGAAGCCAGGGGACAACCCCGTCCCCTTGGTTAACGACACCTTTGAACAGTGATGGGCACTGCGACGGCTCGGAAGCAACCCCCCAAGAAGCGACAAGTGCGCTTTCCCGGGGTACTTCCCCTAAGCAGATGCTCGTACGATCAAAATTCCTGGGTTGGTCCCTCTCGCCACTTAACGTGTCTAACACAAAGGACTTGCCTTACATGGATAGATCAGGGAAAAGCAGTGAGTAATGGCTGGCTAATCGTAACAGGAAGCAAAGTATAAACTGGTAGCGGAGTCAAACGGAGCAAACAAAACAATGGTATGAATGTAAATCCCTTTGCCAACCATACCACTTTCGATTCGTGATTCCACCAGTCACCGTGCACTTGAGAGTTACACATCATTTTACCTATATATGTATTCCCAAGCTTTTGCCTAGCTCTGAGCGGACTCCAGAGGCCGGATTAACTTCACGAAGCGAATACAGCCGAGAAGTGCTACGCCCAAACGCTCTTTCAAACTGTGCAGGACGCCGCCAGAAAAGATAAGCATTTTCTTGCACGCCGTACCGAACAAAACTGGGTAGTGTGATCCAGAACAACACAAAACAATACCTTCAAAGGACTGGTTAACACACTTCACGCCGCACAAAACGTCGCTAGGACGTGCTGTATCTAACCACGCTAAACTGTACCATGTAACACCGACACAACCGTCGAGGTTCACTGGGTGTGGAATCCGAGTCCACGACCTCACGATGAAGAGTCCAACCGACTGAGCCGATGCGACCCCCACACTATAGACTGATTTGCATCAGTACACATTTGACCTGGCCATGGTTGGCTGAGGTAACTGACTTCACTTGATCTCTGGTGTTTTTATGTTTGACGATGACCATGTGCTGAATCTAATCCAAGATCCATCAGATTTCATAACGTCGCGTAACGACTAAGATTTGACCTTGGACACATTTTTGCACCTATGTGTCTTGCTTAAGCAAATATGTAATCATGGCTATTCACCTTTGTTTGAACTTTTGAGAAGACGGCCGATGTTGCCAAAGCCTGCCGATACCGCCTCCATCATTTCCGTGATGAAGTGATGACGTCGATCGACCTCACGCAACTGAAATTATCCCAGCGGTCAGGAAAACAACCAGTAATGCCAAGTTCAGTGCAATTGGGCGGATTTCAACAGAAGCAACTTAATTTCGTGATGCTTTCTCCGGGGCATGACGTGGTAGAGGAACAATTCCACCATTCCACGACCTATAATTTACTTGCATTATTTACAAAGCCCTTCAGTCTATAGAAACGTAGCTTAGCATATTGCGTTACAGAAGTAGACGTAGGAACAAGGGTCAACAAGCGTACCTACTCTGTATCACACAACCGAGCAGGCTATGCGGTGATTCACCTCTCTGTTCTCCAACAGCTGACCGAAGTCGAGCAGCTCATCAACAGCAATTTGAAGTGTTCCGTAGCTAAATTAAAACTCGGACGACATATGCGTTCTCGCTCGTAATTCCATAGCGTGACAAGCTCTGCAAATCAGAAGACTTGCCTCCACTGGCACAGCACTGTCAGTACCCGGTACAGATACTGCGTACACCAGGCCGTACCTCACCACGCTCGCGTACATAGCGATGGCGGAACTAACGCGGGAACGGCGTCGTAGCGAGAATCTGTTCAGGCATGTTTCGAGCTTGCCGTTAATTAGCAGGTCATCGCATCTATAATTTCACGCAAGTTTACACCACACAATTAGCTTCACTTTGCAAACACTCGTACTCTTTGCATCCCTTGTAGCGTGCTCCTTTAGTAGCGTGCCGCTTACGCTGAACATCGTTTTGCGCAATCTGGTACTCGCTTCTAGTATACTGAACGGCATACTGCTTTTTTATCACCGCGGGGCATCATCATTGTATGCTATTTCGTGACATTCTTAATACCGTTGTGCTTGAGACTATCATTATTTGCATAGTTTGGTGCTGACACATTTGACAATGAACACTTAATTAGCACTCTGCTGGTAAACGTTTTGTGAAGTGTGACATGGTGGTGGGTTTTCGCAGCTATCAGGCAGCAAGGTTCTACTCTTAATCATGATCATTTGTAATCGATGCAAAAAAACGGTAGTAAGTCTCTCTCTAGCGAGAGAGACTTACTACCGTTTTTCTTACTTATTACCCCATCTCTCTCTAGCGAGAGAGAGAGAGCTTTGGAGCTAAGCTTTTTCACAGTATATAAATGATCCGACCCCATCCGTTTTGGCACGGCCTTAAATTGGCTTTTAAGCTTTTGGAACTTCAGAAACTTTTTGTTCCAACTTTTTAAGTTCTAAGTATTTTTGCTGAGAATTAGACCTGACTGTTGTACTCTTTTGATGCTTACGTCTTTTGTTTGTGGCGTATTTTATTTTGTCTTTGCGTCTTCACATCTCAATATTTTCTCCGAAGCACCCAAAACCTCTGTCCGGTGGAAGAGTTGTGTGCCTCCACTTGAAGTACCCACACAGGTAGCTGAAATGGTTCGACCGGCCGCCGCTCACATGACGCTATTTACGTCACGTTATATGACCTGTGTTCCCTCAGGGCCGAGAGGTTGGCCGACTAAATTGCAGTTCGCTGTAAGGTGCCCTGGTGGGCGCGAGTTTTCCTGGCGCTTATGACGAGATAATAGACACCATTACCGAATGACGTTCATTTGTCTCATATAGTGCACTTTTAGCACACATTTGAATACACTGTGCCGCATCGTTGGAACTGGGCGTGCTTATTTCTGAAGTATGTGTACTTATGTTGAAAATTAACGCAATGATATGTATGTTTTCACGGGTCACTAGCAGTCAACCTATCCTTCTATCCTATATTTCCTATATTACTGACCTGCAAAAATTAAAACAAGAAGCTTGCATTGTTTGACAGTAGTGGAGAAATGCAACGGTATATATCGTTAATAATAAGCATGACATTTCAGTAAAGTACAACCAGAATTTCTGTAGAGGAACCCGACTAAAAAAGGTGATGAAGCATACATCACTTTCGGCGCTCAAATCGCACCGACAATGGATGGTGTAGTGTGGTGAGAACATCAAGTGTCTTGTTTGATCTAGTGTATTTTTGGCTCCTAAGGGGCGGGGTGGGACCACCTTGACTGTGCCTCAGTGTCACAGCAGTGTCCGGACTGTCATCTCAGACGGCATAAGCAAACACGAGCTACTTACTAGTAATGGCAGCATCATATTATGGTCCCTCGATAACCCAACGAAATATAAGCAAAATATTCACACTGAAATATGGTGTTCGTTTGCTGTTTTATTTATCTAGGATTATGTGTTGTTCAGGTGTACCTCTGAGCCGTGCGCTTCGGACTAGCATAGAATCGTAAAATATGTCAAGTGAATAAGTCTCACAACTCCTTTCTACAATGATAGCACGTATCCAGTAAACATATCCAATCGGGATGTTTATTTGGCTATAAATATAGACATCCGGCCTACGACACACAGCAAGATACGGCGGATAGATTTACATGCTCCTTCCAACAAAGCCAATTTTCCACTTTCATGGCTTACTGATGCGATCACGAACCTGTTTTGTTCCAGTAAAGACATTTGTTCGCTGATGTGCTAACCCCATATATTCGATAACAGGCTGCTATCGACGGTTGGCTGGCATTCTGTCCAGGGAGTGGCAGCAGCTACCGATCCAGAAGGCCGCACGCCGCACATGTTGTGTCGGCTGGGGCCGAGTTGGCATCGTCTCGCCGACCCGAATGACCCCAGTTGGGCTGTAAACGCCAAATGTTCCTGTCTGCCGCGCTGAAATTGTCCAAATAGGGCTGCTATGTGTCCTGCACAATGCTGCTGACACGACACACTGCCAGCCTCCCACGGACATGCGAGGCGATGTCTGTCTGCCCACGTGTGGCTCTCTTGGTGTCGCTTACACGGGAAAAAGAAGCACCGGAATAACCTGCGACACCCGACGGACGGATGCCATTGTGTATCTTTTGACAAATTTTCTTCGTTAGCCACTTAGAGGTGACTGAATAGGACGTTATTTCTCGAGTTATGCTTCACCAATTTTGGTTGCAATAAACGTTTTGGCTGCAATATTGCGATCAATACGCCCGGTGGCTGCTATTTCATGCTTTAATCATCGCCCGTGCCACGTGTTGCTACTTTGTCTAGTGCGGAGGGGGTTGCGACCCATGGCACTTCCATACGAAGAGCGCTGCCGAGATATAACACAAACCAGCATGTTGCACGTTACAATATCTCGCGATTGGTACACACACATGGGAGAGGATGTCACGATGATACATGGGTTGTAGGTTGCTGGTTGATCTCCCAGGCCAGCATAAAGTTTATCCTCCCCCAAATAAAACACGAACGGAGTATTTACACGTTTATTTATCCTTGTGCAAAAATGGTAATAATTACGGGAATGAAATGGTCAGCACATTGTATCTCAGCATCATGGGACATCAACGATGTGCGATTTGATACACTTCCACTGTACGAACACCCAGGGGAAGATGAAGTAGAAAATTCAATGAAGTCAGGTTTCATGAGCTCATATCCGAATTCTCTGAAATATTTCCAGAAATTTCCTTCCGGTACCTGAAGATAAAAACGAATTACAAATGCAGCTTCAGCGTCAAAATTACCTCGGGGGTGACTCAGAAACTGTACAAGATCATCTACCGACCAATTGTGTCAATGACCTTCAATAGCAATGGGAAGTTCAATGATATATGCAAGCAGATCAGATTAACCGGATTGTCCATCACATCACCACATTCAACATTGGCTAGCTGGGAGTGTCAAGTGAGGCAAATCGCCAGCATTTCGTGATTTTCACGAAAGACAGCATGGTATGTGCCGTCTTGCTAAGGCACAGATCAACGACGTGACATTACACCTTCAAATCGTGTGTAAGGCCGATAGAAAGAAGTTCCATTAGCTGTGACAACCAGTGGCGAGCTAACGCGTATGGTTTTACGTGGTCAGCCAGACAAAAACCGAGAGGCGTTTGAATCAGCACCTCACTGTTCAGGCCATGGTTCAGATGTTCCCGCACCATTGGATACAATTTGGATTAAATGTGGTCATTGACCTCGCTTGACGCCATGAAGTCATGGCGTCACATAGTCATAAAGGGTCAAGGATGGATAAGGTGCACATCGTTCGATCATCTGTCGATCTGCATTCAACCTATAAAGGCAAGGTACCATAAGACGAGAAATAGATATTGAAACAACCTAAGCAATGCTATATCCCGGATGTTAAAGCAAATATCTACCTCATTGTGTTAGCATGGCCAGTCTCATCAGCATCACATACTCGAAGGAGGATTCTGAATCCACTGCGTGCACACCTGTCACCAGCATAGTTCCATTCAGCGACGTCTGTGCCTTTATCAACTCCAAAGAAATCACTCAGAGCTTCTATAAACGTTGTGCATTACGCGTGGTGTTAGCTTGGCTTGACTTGGTCCGTTTACCATGTACATTGTGAGGTCAAATGATAGATTGATATATAAATTTCTGGAGAACAAAGCCACACTCTGGTGTTCAACCGTGATTCTGCCATAGATTCGCTGCACGATTCCATTCAAGTTGTCGATAACCTCTTTTTCAGGGGTGGGGGTGGAGAATCTTGGACGGTCATGGAGTACCACTGGCTAATTAGAAGCACAGCAATCGGATACCACTAGATTGATATCATGACACACAACCCGCTGCATTTTGTTCTGCGGCTATATACCAAGAAGGAAGGGACTGGCACCGGGCGTGGCGCCCTTCAGATGGCATGTCTTACGAAATTCTGCAGGAGGCGCGAGTTCGAGCCCGTTTTGATGGTGGTGGCTTCTTACGAGTAGGTTTTTTTAGACGATGCTTGGAATTTCCACTGGGTTTTGGTCTGACGAATCACTCAGGCCAGCACCAAGCGCCATTGCGGACCGCGGTAATTTTGGATGCTTTCTTCGGCAGATGACCTCGACTGTGGAAATCGTGCCTCGAATGATGCAATAGGCGTATTAAAAACAGTCCGTTTGGGCCGAAATTGTCTGTTATCCCGCCGGGAGCAGGCTCACTTGCGTTTGAAATTCAAATCTGAAGCGCATACGCACTGTGTCGAATTATCGATTTAGTACCACGCCGTGCCACGGTTCCGCTTGTGTGACAGCATTCCCACTCAGTTGACACACATAGCCCTTGGGCGCGGCAACCTTCATCCGACTAACACCGGGCGCAGCTTCCCGGCCTCCGCGCGCTCAGATCGCATAACATCGTCATAGCCACGTGGCCGACGGACGGCGGCCGTGGTGCCCTTGTTCGGCACCCTGGTGCGGTGCCGACTGGAAGACGGCCGTGGTGCCCTTGTTCGGCACCCTGGTGCGGTGCCGACTGGAAGACGGCCGTGGTGCCCTTGTTCGGCACCCTGGTGCGGTGCCGACTGGAAGACGGCCGTGGTGCCCTTGTTCGGCACCCTGGTGCGGTGCCGACTGGAAGACGGCCGTGGTGCCCTTGTTCGGCACCCTGGTGCGGTGCCGACTGGAAGACGGCCGTGGTGGCTCCTTGTTCGGCACCCTGGTGCGGTGCCGACTGGAAGACGGCCGTGGTGCCCTTGTTCGGCACCCTGGTGCGGTGCCGACTGGAAGACGGCCGTGGTGCCCTTGTTCGGCACCCTGGTGCGGTGCCGACTGGAAGACGGCCGTGGTGCCTTGTTCGGCACCCTGGTGCGGTGCCGACTGGAAGACGGCCGTGGTGCCCTTGTTCGGCACCCTGGTGCGGTACCGACTGGAAGACGGCCGTGGTGCCCTTGTTCGGCACCCTGGTGCGGTGCCGACTGGAAGACGGCCGTGGTGCCCTTGTTCGGCACCCTGGTGCGGTGCCGACTGGAAGACGTCCACTGAAGACGGCCGTGGTGCCCTTGTTCGGCACCCTGGTGCGGTGCCGACTGGAAGACGACCGTGGTGCCTTGTTCGGCACCCTGGTGCGGTACCGACTGGAAGACGACCGTGGTGCCCTTGTTCGGCACCTGGTGCGGTGCCGACTGGAAGACGGCCGTGGGTGCCCTTGTTCGGCACCCTGGTGCGGTGCCTACTGGAAGACGACCGTGGTGCCCTTGTTCGGCACCCTGGTGCGGTACCCACTGGAAGACGGCCGTGGTGCCCTTGTTCGGCACCCTGGTGCGGTGCCGACTGGAAGACGGCCGTGGTGCCCTTGTTCGGCACCCTGGTGCGGTGCCGACTGGAAGACGACCGTGGTGCTCTTGTTCGGCACCCTGGTGCGGTGCCGACTGGAAGACGGCCGTGGTGCTTGTTCGGCACCCTGGTGCGGTCCGACTGGAAGACGACCGTGGTGCCTTGTTCGGCACCCTGGTGCGGTGCCGACTGGAAGACGGCCGTGGTGCCCTTGTTCGGCACCCTGGTGCGGTGCCGACTGGAAGACGACCGTGGTGCCCTTGTTCGGCACCCTGGTGCGGTGCCGACTGGAAGACGACCGTGGTGCCCTTGTTCGGCACCCTGGTGCGGTGCCGACTGGAAGACGGCCGTGGTGCCCTTGTTCGGCACCCTGGTGCGGTGCCGACTGGAAGACGACCGTGGTGCCCTTGTTCGGCACCCTGGTGCGGTGCCGACTGGAAGACGGCCGTGGTGCCCTTGTTCGGCACCCTGGTGCGGTGCCGACTGGAAGACGGCCGTGGTGCCCTTGTTCGGCACCCTGGTGCGGTGCCGACTGGAAGACGACCGTGGTGCCCTTGTTCGGCACCCTGGTGCGGTGCCGACTGGAAGACGGCCGTGGTGCCCTTGTTCGGCACCCTGGTGCGGTGCCGACTGGAAGACGGCCGTGGTGCCCTTGTTCGGCACCCTGGTGCGGTGCCGACTGGAAGACGGCCGTGGTGCCCTTGTTCGGCACCCTGGTGCGGTGCCGACTGGAAGACGGCCGTGGTGCCCTTGTTCGGCACCCTGGTGCGGTGCCGACTGGAAGACGGCCGTGGTGCCCTTGTTCGGCACCCTGGTGCGGTGCCGACTGGACGACACCGACTGGACAGACGCCGGCCAAGTTCCGCCATGCAACCTACTCTTTGTACAAAACATGTGTGTACTCCAAAGAGAACATTGTAGTGAAATATGTTGAAAAGCTAAAATTACAAGACCAGTTCTAATCTTGAATCAGGGAATTGCAACTTGAAATATTACAACACAAAGTGTTTGTGGTTTCAAAATCCTGAAGTTGGAGATGGGGTTGAACCGGACCGAACCCGACCTCTGAATTGAACCTGCGTCGCGCATGTACCGAAGTAGACTCGCCAGGCCTGGCATTCGCCTAATCGAACAATTTCAACATGAACATCAATCTCTCATGGCCGGCAAAAGTGCACACCCAGGACCATGCTGCAATTCAATCGCATAGGGAACTACTAGAACACCAACCAAAGTTTTTGTTGTCTTCGTCATACAATTATTGGAATCGCTGTTACCGTTTGAACCGTCAGTCTAGCCGCTTCGTCATTTGCCATTCAAATGTCCCGGAGATATAATAACAATCCGGTTGTCGGCTTGGATGCTTTTCCTGAACAGGGGCAACCTTCAGCAAGCTTATGATGAAGGCTGAATAGTGAAGTTGAAGGCGCCATCCGATCCATCCAAAAAAACATATCGGTTTGATGGATTGTTTTAACCGATATTTAAAATACGTTGTCTCACCGATAGATTTACTTGTTTATTTGTTTATTTGGTGGTTCTTGACGCACTTTTTGCACCACCATGGCTAATGGCGCCTCCCACACTGTTTCGCCGGTGGGCCGCATGATTGTTAAATGTCCCAAGTGGTGAAAGTGTTTAACCCGGTACCTTTGGTACCCAGAGCTCAACACCTTAGCCACTCTGCCCCCGCCCCCGATAAATTAACTTCAGGGAAGTATTTACTCCTCTTCCATTTCAATTGTAGGTACCCGACGTTGTTCTTGCTAATATATCATCAATTTTGCGGTATCCAACCATAACTTGATGAGGACCGACACTGTCTTATTCGCAAAGGGTATCGTAAATTCGCATGACATAATTCCTCCATTTAAAATACCACTAGTCCTAATATATTAGCCGCAATTGCACTGTCATGTTAATCACTATTCAGTGCCATGCATTTCTATTCGGATACAGCTGCTCTATGCTTGCTGCTATGTGATCGGCTCAGTGCTGCTAACCGGTGACCTCCAAAGGTCTCAACCGCTGCTGATGAGCTCAGCAATATTGTGCATAATGATTCGTACAACGGTCGTGTACACTGCGGTGCCATTAGATAAAGCATATGCATGGCATTCATGTACATTGAATCGATACTCTTCTGTCGGGGTGAAATTAGGAAGCCGTCTTGGATGACTTATGTCAATGTCTTGCAATGAAGTATGCCAATTTCACTCACGCGTTAGAAATGATGTGCTAAAATTTCCTCCTTTTTAAATGAGAAGCCATTCCTTAATCATGCTAAGGTAAAGGCAGTCGTGAGTCCCCAGGGTATTATGAATTGTTCGTTCATGTTGGTGCTGGAGCGAGTGAGTTATTCAATTGTACCAGTCTGCCACTTGTAAGTGATATCGGCTGTTTACGACCTTGTGGATTCGCTGGGTAGTGGTGGTCCGGACGGTGCCGGAACGTAGTTGGGGGGAGTCGGGTCATCGCCGTTCGTGTTAACAATGCAAGAACATATATATATGTTCTTGCATATATATATGTACTTATATATATATATATATATATCGTACATTATCATACAGGGACCTTTTTTTTTGCTTTTGGTCTATTGTTTTGCTCGTTCGTTTGTTTGCTTGTTTGTTTATTGTTATTGTTTTTCACACTGTCTGCTTGTTTTGATTTTTTTTTGTTTGTTTGTTTGTTTTACGTGTAAATATATTACACGTCATGGGCAGAGTTGGGAGAGAGTAGGTGAAGGAATTGTTCGGATGTTGTTTCAGTGTCCAGGGGTTTTGGCACGGGTGTTTGGGTTGTTGTTCTTGTTGTTCTTGGAGGTGGTCTTTGTTTTGTTGGTTGGTCGTTTTGTTGGTGCCTGGATAGTGGATGAGGTGTGGTCGGTAAAGGAGGTGTTTGGTTTGTGGTTTGCTTTTGTTTTAGGTGCGTGGGTAGTGACTGTGGTTTCGGAGCTGTTGTCGTCTGAGTCTGTGAGTGTTTCAATTTGGAAGTGTAGGTTTTTGCGTACTGCGTATGGTGTTAGTAGTGTTTCTGGTGGTCCTGATGGTCCTGGGATTGGCGATGTGTTTCGTGATCCTCGTTGTGGCATTGGGGGTGGTTCCTGTACTGGATGGGTGGGTGAGTGGTGGTGTCGAGGTTTGTTTTGTTTTGTTGCTTTTGGTTGTGGCCTGATTATGATTGCTGGGTCTGTCTGAGTTTCTTTGGTTGGTAGTGAGGTCGTGTGTGATGTTTGTGTCTGTTTCGAGTGTGTTGATGCGTCATGGTGTTGTATTGGCTGAGTCGGCTGCTGGTCGTTGACCCACGACCTCGCCCGCGGCAGGGCCAAGCCCTCTAGGTCGACGAGACGGAGAATCTCCTTCTCCTTCACCCACCGATGGCAGGCCCCGTCCAGGGAGGTGTGGTTCCCGCCGCAACCGACGCAGCTTTGTGCACTGGAGGTGCATGTGCTTATCTCGTGTAGTGCTGCGCAGTTTGCGCAGGTGGGTGTTCATAGCACCCTCCCCTCGAGTGTCCGTACCGCTGGCAGTACTGACAGCATCGGGGGAGGGGTGCTCGTGGCGTGCCATTGTATCTAATGCAGCCCGCTTTAACGTGTGTGGGTGGTTGTCTGGTGTTGAAGGTCAGTATGAGTGTGTGCGGGTTTTCTTTGTGTTGTTGTTGCTAGGGCACAAGCTAGAGTATTCAGCAGGTTTGCACTCCACGCATGCGCGATCCCAATAGGATTCGCCCATCGGCTTGACGCACACAGACATCAGCCGCCGGTCCGGCGGTACCTTGCTGCTCTGAATGCCCACCGCGGCGGCACGGAGACTGTCTCGAAGTTGGTGAAGGATGGGGGTGGTAGGCTATTTTTAAGTTAGAAATTCCACACGACAACCATAGGATAAATGAACTTATGAAAAGTTTGCGATGGTGTGAACTGCTGTGCCCTCTGTCGCATTTCATCGCATTTCCCGCTCTCTTGGTCCATTTCCAAAGTTTCCAGATAGTTATCGATAGATGTCGAGCATTATGATCTGGATTTAGAATTAGTATTTGTTTTCGGCGCAGCAACTGGCAGACCAAAACAGGGACGAATAAATTATGATCTCAGGGGGCATGTGCTCTTTCACGGAGATTTGACACTTCTCAATGACACTCGTGTACATCCTCTCCCCCTCCTTCCCTGCATTTTTTTTCAGTCGAAGGCCTGAATGCTCTGAGGGTGTAGAATAGGCCAGGACGCCGAGTGCACCTCTTGGATGTTTGAGCCGAAAGCGCCCCTCCCGAGACCAGACATCCACCACCTCCATCTCCACCGGCCGGTCGCACCAGACGGAGTGGGGCATCGTTCAGACTCGACGTCATTCCTCCAGTGACGTCGGCGCTCGTGCAAAGGTCGCCGATTCCGACGAGCGCCCGCCGGGCGGCGGATATTTCTGGAACTCGGGCCCGGGCCTCGTGGTGTCTTGCTCGGCGCCAGTGGCGCCGCCAACGGCCGACGTCCGAGGCGTCGCAACTACGAGAGGTCGAGCAAATTTGGCACAGACGTCACGTACGCGTCCTTCCGCAAGAGTTGCGCGGTCGCCCTCTCGCTTGGCAGCCTGATCCCTGACCTGGCCGCACTATCAGAGCGCCGATATATCGCTTTCGTCCAGTCGGTCCAGCCGGTCCCGTTGGTCCAGCCGGTCTAGCCGGTTCAGCCGGTCCAGCCGGTCCCGTCGGTCCAGCCGGTCCAACCGGTGCAGCCAGTCTAGCCGGTCTCGTCGGTCCAGCTGATCTAGTCGGTCCAGCTGGTCCAACCGGTCCAGCCGGTCGGACCGATCAGACCGGTTCAGTTTGTCTTGTGCTTAGCAAGTTCAACCCGTCCAGGTAAGTCAGTCGATCCACGCAACCACGAACGGTCCAGAAACATATCGGCAATCTGTGTTTACATTCTAATCCTACCGATGGCTGCAGAGCATGCAGCCCCTAGCCGGAGTGCTACAGTATTCTCTTATACGAAATCCGCAGCTTTCTTATCATTCTAGCGGAACAGATTCTATTCGATAATACGTGCATCGTTCAGATTGGATGACTCATTCCACGAAGGTGAAGCGTTGGTGGTGCCGTTGCGAGTGGCGGTGCCCGTCAGACACGTCCGACTCAGCGGGTCTGGCCGGCGAGCGGCTGGTCTCGTTATCGTCCAGTGCAGCAGGTCGGGTGGAAGCGTCACTTGTTGGCGACACGGCCACGCTGTACCGCCTCCGCCGCGGGCAGTACCACGCCACGCCGTGACCTTGGTCAGGTGACGGGTCACGCGGGTCTGGAGCCGGGTCACTCTGCGACCTGAGGCTGCCAGAGTCCCGCGCTGCATCGGCAGAAGTTGCAGTGTCGCCGGAACATGTGTGGTAAATTGTAGATTTAGGCGCTGTCCCGCACATCATCCGAGACGGGCGTTATAATGGGGCGTGCTGGACTTGGTGGATGGCCATCGCGGTCCACTGTGGATGGGTAGATAATCTCCAGTTCGTGGACCTTAGTATATTGCTGCAGATGGTAATCAACACGTGCACCATGACTGGAGTGAAGGAAAGTCTCGCGCTGGCTTTGTGGAGCGACCCTTAAGCTTATTACGGCAGGACTCTGTTTTACGTGAATCTGTATAGGGGGTAGAGGCGGATTCCGCGCTATAAGATCTTGGAAACCATTAGGCAAATTTCACAACTGAGTGGCTCAAACGGCTACTGGTCGAATCTACATTTTTTAGGGTGCTGAATTTGCGACTTATTGCGAAGATGAAGTCAGGATGCAAAAAAATGATGAAATGCAGTTAAAATCATTTGAGGTTGTGTTCGTATTTTGCATTGCTAGAATTGTGCCTGGATCGGTGCAAACAAAAACTGAAGCGGGAGATATCACCTGCTGTTCCTTGCTAGCACTTTTCGCAGCCAGTGCCAAAAATACCTATTCTTTTGTCATTCTTACATTGTATCAATGCCTACCGGGAGGTTTTTGATCAGAGGGGTCACCAGGAAATTATGCTAGAACGGACAACGGCCAGAGGCAGATCCATGAATAATCATATGGGGCATATTTCCCTCCAAGAAGCTAAGTTCGAATTATTCATTCGGCGCCAAAATTCGCTGACCGGGTTGGTGGGGTGGGGGTGGGATTCACTCTCGCATACTGAAGGGCCCTTTTCCTCTCAAAGTGGCACATTCTCCTCTGAAAATGGAGTCAGTGACTGTCAAATACCTCGTGTGTATGTATGTATGTCATACATACTTCTCGTGGCACCCTGGATCGAACATTGCGGAAATTTCTGGCTCCACCACCGCTTGCGATAGATTATTCCCGTTTGTCCTGCTCGGTTTCCCACGCTTCCTGACGGCAATATAATTGACATCGTTTCGAGAAAGTTGGTCACTTGTTGCAAATTTTTCCGTCCATTTGATCCACCTCTACATGGTTAAGCTAAAAATAATTATTTTCGTACCTAAGCAAGGTAGTATGAGCAGTTTAAAATACAAACCATAATCATCTGAACAGCGAAGCAATGACAATATTCAGATGCGTGTGCGGTTTCCAGGTTTTCTTAAAAATCAGCCAGAGTTGTCTACCATTAGTTGCTCCTGGAACCGCCTCTGATGGTCACGAAATTATAATTTTTGGACCATGCACACACAATAAAGTTAGGAAAAGTCACCGAATTCCACGCTACTGTCACGACGGATCAGGGAACGGAAGGCGAACAACTGCAGGGGGAGGGGAGGGGGGAATCCGTTCCTCATACCTGAATAGGGATAAGCTGGGCACAAGCTTGTAATTAATCTGCCAGCAATAATGATTCAATATGAACTTGTTCACATTGCTTTCAAAAATTGATAAGCGGTACAAAACAAATCCATATCGACGGAAATAGAAATTTCCACCAATTTGTATCATTCGGTAGTTCAAAGATACTCCTCTCGATACGCTGAACTTACTGAATCATGCATCATACCATTTCTACCATTCTTTCTGTGCTCACATGGACACGACGACAGCAATCGAGGCGAAATGTAGACACCTGCTGGTTTGCTGAACGTTTTGTCATAAGTATCTTCTTCGTTGTCAGTACGCATACTGTGGTTTTATACATGCCAATAATTCGGCCCGAAATGCAACGGTATTCGTTTCGTATCAGTGGTTCGGTGGCCGCGGTGACATTGCTGATGGAAGTGCAACGCTAGCTGCACTATCAGTCTTCTGGGATTGAGAACAATACAAAAACACGCATGCCCGAATATTCTGAGTCGACCTGGTGCCTCCCTGCGGGATGGCTGAGGGAAGCCCACCTCCTCGAAGCGTGTTGTGTCTGTCGTGACGAAACTGCCTCTGTATTGTCCGCCTCCATCCAATTCAAAGCCCACGGAACTTGTGGCTGACTTTGTGGCGGAAAAAGTAACGGTGGCGACAAAGTTCAGACGGGCGGGATAATTAATGACGGAAAGGTGGAGCCGACGCTGCCGCCTGCTTAGCGCTAGTCATAACTTGAATTGGAGCCCTGCACGCGCTCGCGCTGATCCGCCCTATTCCCGTCTCCGAGCACCGTCCTCGGTTTGGAGCCCTGCACGTGCTCGCGCTGATCCGCCATATTCCCGTCTCCGAGCACCGTCCTCGGTTTGGAGCCCTGCACGTGCTCGCGCTGATCCGCCCTATTCCCGTCTCCGAGCACCGTCCTCGGTTTGGAGCCCTGCACGTGCTCGCGCTGATCCACCCTATTCCCGTCGCCGAGCACCGTCCTCGGTTTGGAGCCCTGCACGTGCTCGCGCTGATCCGCCCTATTCCCGTCTCCGAGCACCGTCCTCGGTTTGGAGCCCTGCACGCGCTCGCGCTGATCCGCCCTATTCCCGTCTCCGAGCACCGTCCTCGGTTAAATGTTAACTCTGACCCTTCACAGCTATACACCTGGAAGATCGCTGGAAAGAGTTCTGCCGCTCGTAGTGCGTATTATTTTCCTTGTTGTAAGCCACGCACAGTCGCTAACCCACCATATCCTCCAAACACTGACGTTGAAGAAGATGCCTTGAATAGTTTGTTATAAATACGAGCCTGAATTGCTGAAGCATTTAAGTATATGGCTGCTGGAATGGTTCGAATAAAATGTTGATGTTTTCGTTAATTGAAATTTACTGCAAGCCGAATAATATGTCGATTTTAATAGCTTTAGTGCGCAATAGAACTCCGGTGTGGTAGTACATTCCCTGAATTATTGCCAATGTCGACGAATACGTCAAAAAGATATCCCAGTGTGTGTTGGAGTTGATTTATGCGAATACCCTCCATACCAGGCGTAACTTGTTACTTTGTTTCGGGATCCACCAACCGATCGATACATTTTAGTTCAGCGGTGTGATGTTTACCGAGAGTTTGACGTGCGTCCATTCGTGCTAACGAAGAGTTTGACGTGCGTCCATGCGTGCTAACCGAGAGTTTGACTACTGCCCATGCATGTTAGCTGAGTGTTTGACCGTTCATGCACTGACGTGGTTGAGATTCCCGAGACACGCCTTTTCCAGTTCCCATCCAAACTCAGTGGGCGGAGTTCGTGAGCGCCAAGTGGGGCATGAGGTAGTCTTAAAACCATATGATACCAAACTATAGAGCTGATTAATGTTAACTGGTTAGGAAACGTTACCGGCATGCAACTCTTCGAGCAAGTGACGTGCCAATCCTGCGACAAAATGATGGACTGCTTCACGCACAGCTCAGTTGCGCACCCATAAGGAGGATGCATGACAGCAAATATCGGATTTTCTGAAACATTCGTTTCGTCCTAATATCTCGGTATCTGAAATAATAACTGTGGTAATGTTAACACGCCCCCTGGAGGGGGGGGGGGGCGAAATCCGCCTCCTCCGGTTTTTCGTACATAGCTCCAAATTTTACCGGGCGATATATACTATTGTTTGTGTACCTGCTTATAAATAAGCGGCGCGTTGTTTAGAGCAAGAAAAACTAAAGTCGTCCGATTGTCTTTGTTCGAGTTAGGGATGGTTAAAATAATAAAATTTATCAGCGCCTGACCACAAAAATCGGCGCTGATGCGCTTCCCGTATATTGGCAAAAGGGAAGTGTTCTTGGCAATACTAACGACTCCTTTCATGTATATTGTTATGCTTTATAGTTTCAAAGTTATGTTAGGTTACCGAGGTCAAGTCAGGTCAAGTTCATGGCAGGCTAATGGAACCAAACTTGATCAACTGGAATGTTGTCATAAATGCAAATGACTGTCATGCGATTGATGTCACATTGCCTGTTACTCTCTACACATCCTGAAAACTATTGTTTGTCATTGTTGTCGAAGTAGTCGGGCGGGCGGCCTGGTTTCGGGAGCTGGAGTAGGTAATGACCCGATAAAGTGCTGCTATATAGGTGACCTGAGGTCAAATGCCGGATCTAACATCTGCATTGCATCATTAGTAATGTCCAAAACATCATTGATGTCCATTTTGGAGCATTCAAACACAATTACAGCGATTCATAACAATGACAAGCCAAGCCACGCAACACCAGGTGTCTTTTGGTTTACATTTTGACCTTATTTAACCTTGAAGATAATTGACTTGAGGTCATGAAACTTGCACAAAATAGAGTTCACTACCGTACTCATCCACCCTGCGAATTTCGTTGCTCCAGCATTGATAGGAGCCGAGATCTTAAGGGGGCAGAATCCGCCCCCCCCCCAGGTGCGCGTAATTTTCAGAGGCCCTCCAGGTCGCATGTTAATGGTTGTGCAATGCTAAAATTGTATTGGTCATAGCCGAAGAGGACTTACACAAGCATGAAATTGGCGTATGGAAGCTTGCATTCTTGAGTATAAGAAAACTGAATTGCATCAGTGCAAAATATTGACATACTAAGATATCCATATAACATGGAGCGACCTCCTTTACACAAATACTTCACGTCAATGTCTCAGAATTTCTTTGTTTCCTATTTGGCCTTGCGTGCGAAGACTTGGCGCTTACACTCGCAATCCCCCGGGCGCCGCGTGTTTTGCCGATTCATCGATCGACACCGGGAGTTACAACGCAGTTGTGATTGCCGGCTCCCCTGCACGGACCGCGACAATCCCACCCGATAGCCGTTCCGATCAGCGGCGCAACAAGTGCTAAACCCACCCTGTCTCACCACGTCGCCATTCCGATCAGCGGCGCAACAAGTGCTAAACCCACCCAGTCTCACCGCGTCGCCATTCCGACCCGCGTCGCAACAAGTGCTAAACCCACCCTGTCTCACCGCGTCGCCATTCCGACCGGCGTCGCAACAAGTGCTAAACCCACCCTGTCTCACCGGGTCCTCATTCCGACCGGCGTCGCAACAGGTGCTAAACCCACCCTGTCTCACCGCGTCGCCATTCCGACCGGCGACCTATCAAGTTCTGAATCCGCCTGGCCGGCCGCCTGCCGGCAGCCCACCAATCACACCATAACTCGTGCGGACCGGCGCGCCCTGCCGCGCCGCCGTGTTTGCCGACAACACGGCCCGCCGTCGCTGTCCAGGCTCGCCTCGGCTGCAAGAATGGCTGCCCGCTGTCGCTGTCCAGGCTCGCCTCGGCTGCACCGCGCCCGGCATGGAGGCCGCAGCGGCAGCAGCTCGCCGACCTCACGCAGAAGCTGACGTACCAGCCGTGCCGGACGTAGTGGCTGTCGCGCCGACATGAGCGGCTGGGACTGGACCACCTCGGCATGTCGGCTGTCGTATCTGTTCCGCCAGTTGTGGTGAAGATCGTGCAAGCCATATCTGGTGTGCCACCTTTCGTACCGACCGTACCATACGTACCCAGCGAAGTGTGCTGACGTCCCCGGTCGTGCTGGTGATGCTCATTTGTCGCCGTTCCTCCGTCCATTCTAAGCTGTGCACCATTCACACCTGGCTACTATGGCCGCCGCCAGGCGCTCCAACCCGCTCTGTCGACGAGTCGCAACTGCTGTGGCTGCCATATCCGGGTGTGGTGACCGAGTTCGCCAGTTGCCGCGGGTGCCATATCCAGGTGTGGTGACTGTGTTTGCCAGCTACTCTGGCTGCCATATCCGGACGTTGTGACCGTGTTCGCCAGCTGCTGCGGCTGCCATATCCGGACGTTGTGACCGTGTTCGCCAGCTGCTGCGGCTGCCATATCCGGACGTTGTTACCGTGTTCGCCAGCTGCTGCGGCTGCCACATCCGGACGTTGTGACCGTGTTCGCCAGCTGCTGCGGCTGCCATATCCGGACGTTGTTACCGTGTTCACCAGCTGCTGCGGCTGCCATATCCGGACGTTGTGACCGTGTTCGCCAGCTGCTGTGGTTGCCATATCCGGACGTTGTTACCGTGTTCACCAGCTGCTGCGGCGCGCATCCGTGACTGTTGTGGTCGGTGTGGCCGTCCCAGCCGAGTGTGGCGCCGATGATGTCAAGCTGACCGACGAACGGTCTCTGACGGGTTTGTTTGTTTTACTCAGATGCACCGGATCGCCCGGACCGTGCGTTGACGCGTCTCGGCTCTGCGACGGCGTCGACGACTGTCGTGACGGCGACGACGAGCTGGGCTGTCCGACGGCAGGTGGGTGAGCCGAGGCTGGGGCCGCGCAGCTCCGAGAACGCACCGTCGGCTCTCGGTCGTGGTGACGTGGTCGGCGCCCGACCCTGCCGACGGCGCAGTCAGGTCTGGTACTGGGATATTGCGGTCTGGCCCCGGCTCCCGCCCTGACATCACAACTGGTGCCCTGTACCGGAGTATCGCGTTCTAGTCCCCGTCCTCACTTCCTCACTTCCTCACTCACCGGTGCCGGGATATAGCAGTTTGGTCCCTGCCTGCCCTGACGACGTCACAACTAGTGTCCTGTGCCGGATATTGCTGTCCGACAGCACTATCCAGCACAGAACACGTCACAGCTAGTGTTCTGTGCTGGATAGTGCTCGTTCCCGTCCTGATAACACCACAATCAACGCTCATTACTGGGAGCATCACCTTCAAATCCCAGTCTTCATCGTCACATTGTCACCAGCTCCAAACCATGGGAGCATTACGATCCAGAGGCACAAGGGGGGGGCGGTCGACATCTTCCTCCAAATGTCGTCTCTTGCTCAGGGGAAATCTTGGCAAAGTTATGTGGCATCATGTCGACAGAGTTCCTTCACAAAATCATCTTAGGTCAATCTGTGTAAGCGTATGAAAATTGACTGGCTTACAGGATTTTCACCTGATTTTGACCAGCTTAACCTGAAATCATTCAGACTTCGCTACTGACATGGTTACCTGTCTAGAGTCATGCATCCCAGTCGAGCTATGCCACAGACGGCTGCCGGACAGCTGAAAAGCGTCCCGCTCCAACCCGTCTCCAGTTCTACGAGTTCTTCCAGTTCTCGCATTTTGCACGCCTCTTATCCAAAAGTTAGAGTTCGCATCAATTCCTGAACCCGCTATCTGCTGAATGGAAAAAGGGGATTGGGTTCCGACCCGTTCATCATAATATACAGACGAGTTTCTCGCAATGCAGTAGCTATGCACAGCATGGGAACTGCGAGGGCTTGCGACCATCTAGCACGCTGTAGGAGCACGTGTTGATAACGTGTTGTGTAGGATCAGAAAACAATTAGCATCTGACGTGCCGGGTCTAAGGGCAGGTCAACATTCCATTATACACTTCGTGGTCAGTTCCGAACACCTTTGCTCATATTTAAAAGTTAGTGAGTATGGAAGTGCTCAAACGTGATAAGACATGTGAATTGCTCCAAAGTTCAGATATCCGAGTAGTCCGCCCAGGAGCCTGTTCTTAAAGCCTAACTATTGAGTAAGTGCTTCCACTTACCGCGCCACGTGCTCTGTCACGCCACTCAATCACCAATATCGCCCCGCCATCGGACTTACCGTCGCGCTGAGACCACCATGTCGCGCGCTGAGACGTTGTCGGCCACCATGCGGGAGTCGGCCGTCTCTTGCCACCGTCCACTTCCTCTCAAGATAATCAGCATTGTCCGCGTGGCTGGCAGTGAAAACAACCTGGCTCTCTGTTGTGCCGCAGCTGAGTGGAGCGGGAGCCATTTGCTGAGTGAGTTCTTCCGGCCGTCGCGTCCACTTGTGACGACCACGGGGGCGTCTGCCACACCAGAGTTGAAGGGTGGACACATTAGGAGGGGCAGGAGAAGTGGGTCCGCACAGCCTTGAGTCAGCCCCATACGTAGAAAATTGGAGGTGACCGTTGCACTGGGGTGGAAGTAAAGGGTCTAGGCCAGCCGTTAGCTGTTTAAGGTATGGATTAGCAGTGAGCAGTGGAGTATTCAGTAGCGGGTAGCTGGAGACCCTCCCCAAGTGAGGAGAGTGATATTGTGCCAGGGAATGTCTTGTTTGGAATAATGCTAATCCGAGGTGAAACGGTGAAGTGTGTTGTTTGTCCTCAGTATGAGCAGGTCAGTGGTGTCACTATGGTCCTGTATGCGATGTTGTATGGCTTGAATTGCCGTAGGGCTTCTCAGGAGCGTAAGGGTAATTATACAATTAAATGTAACTTATGGAGATGAAATTGTGCAACTGTACGCAGTTCTTCACTCGTGTGATGCCGCCAACGTTGGGAGGTTTTCAGAATCTTTCAGGTTTGATGAACCTGGTTTAATGAAAAAGGTTTCATAAAACTTTCAGCGTTTGCTCATCTTTAGGGATTGAACAAAACACACCAGAGGATTCTTTTTTATTCGTTTTTATTACTTCTTAGTTTTGTATATTTGCACATTATAGTTAAAATCAAAGGCAATTATGTCTAAAGTAAATATTTTTTATTGGTGCAAGTTGACTTCGAACACAAATTTTTGGTCAGCTCTACCAATTGGAAAAGGAAAATTAATAGAACTTGAGAACTCAAAATTTAGAAATTTCGGGATTTTTTTTTGGTGGCCAAAATGTTATGGTTCTGGTCGATTTCGTTTTCCTTTTATGATTCAAAATATATTTGTTTTTCAAATCTCCCTCGAAATGAACTCCCCAGAGCCACAAATATGATGTTAGTCATGGAAATACAGGCCCCCTAGTGACGCAACTTTTTTTTTTTTTTTGGGGGGCTGTCTGGTCCTACTCATCGAGCACTTTCTGATAACACCTATTTCGGTTTCGTGCAACGCTTAGTTTGGAGATTAGATGGAGGGTCCCTATTGACCCCCCTGAGACGGGGTGTGAGGATCTGACCGGAGAGACGAAGCGTGGCGGGTTTATGTGTGCGTAAGATTTCGTGGCAACCGACGGTCAACGTGCTACATTGTTGGCCCGCATAAACATCCACCGTTCTGCCAGCGCCGGTACAATCGTGCTCCCTTTGATGCATCATATCACTATGCAGCGAACACCCTTAGAGCTGCCGAAGTCGCTCCCATGCCGCCGCATAACATGGTGGTGCAATGCATGGCGACTGTGCGACGACCAGCTCAACACGACTGTTCAGGCTCCGAGCCTCTTCAAAACAGGATTTGGGCCGGAAGACCAGAAGCTGAGAAGCACCGTCAATGCTGAAATGACAACCCGCCACTCTTGTGTCACATTTGTACCAACGTAAGCCTTGTCTGTCCACATTAGCTTGCTTTAGCCACATTAGCCTGCTTAGCTACATTAATTACTTCAGCCCGCTTTTCTATCGCCTTGGAATGCGGGACATTGAGAAAAACAAGCAAGCGTTGCAGGCAACATCGACAAACACAAGCACCTGATAATCGTGGTAGACACCGTGAGGTGTGACGTAACCGCTACGGCAACATTCTCCACCATGCGACATCCTACTGACCAGTCGACTGGTGGACGACGACGCAGGCTGCGTGGCGGCGCACCAGCGACGCAGATGGGCGTGGTGCTCCATCGCGACGGTGACAGCGCGCCACAGCCCGCCGCTCTATCGCAGAGGCCAACCGATGTGGCCGATACCCACTTTACGATCAGCACCGACGTAATTACGCGTGCGGCGCGGCCGGCGCGGGTGAGCCTGGGCCGACTGGCTGGGGGGCCTGGGACGACTGACTGGTGATCCGGGTAAACTGATGGGCAGGGGCAGAGTGGTGGGCTGGGGCAGACCGTCACGTCGTGAACTTCGCGGCTCGCCATCTCATCAGCGGATGGACGCTCCGCCGGCCGGTTAACGTCGCACGCCGCTCGTCACCGCGCGGCACGTCCGGCCGCCAGACTGATGACGTCACGCCAGAGCCGGAGCCCGGGCCGCCCGGTGTCGTCGAGAGTCGGCCGCGCCCGGCACGTGCCTGCCGGCCGCCAGCCGGTGGATCGGTGCGGTCCGAGCCGACGTGGTGAACCGAGATTGAGCCGCGCGTTCCGGCCGGCCGCCTCCGTCATTGGCAGCTGAAGAGGCGCCGCTGCACAGGGGCCGATGTCCTCGGCTCTGCGTGCCGGCGGCCCGGGCTGCCGTCAGACCGCCAGTCGGGCGCACTTGGATCTCGGCACGACCCGAGCGGAGAAAATGATTCCTTTTTGTGCGTATTGGCCTTGCTCGCCAAGTACTCTCAGGCAATGCAGGATCATGGTGAGCTGGTGAAACCACTGGCGTTGCTCAGCTGCGTGACGTTTCCCAGCTGCGTGACGTTGCTCAGCTGCGTGACGATTCCCTTCATGCAAAAAAAACGTGTTTAAAAAGAAAACGTTCCAAACAAGTGGTTCCTTGATTCGTTGGAGACGAATCCCATGTCTACGTTTGACCACCCAGCAGTGCGTTATGCCTCACAGCAGTCGTGACATCAGGTAATAAAGTCCTCACTGAGCACAAGGTGGGTCCTGCATGAGATGGGGTCCCGAGTGCAGTAGCACACTGGAATGGCGGGGTCGCGAGTGGACCAGCCAGATCTGGTCCAGACCAGGTCAGAGCCAACCCGCCCGTACCATCCCGGGATGGTCAGCTCCAGTCTCCAGCGCGTCGGTCCGCCGCGCACTACGCGCTGTATGACGTCATCACACAGAATGTAGGCATGCTGCACCGCCACACACCATCTCCAGCTGAATGCCCGGCTGCAGCCGTTGGCCAGGGCATGCCCCTGCCAACTGCTGGCCGCCGCCGCGGCTCGTTCTCGAGCTGCCCCATCGACGCCGGCGGCGCCTGCATACTGCATGCTGCCGCGGGCCGTCCGCCGGTGACCTTGAGAGGCGGCACACGTTTTTCGCCGGCGGCCGCGGCCGCTGTACGGAAGAGGGATCGCCCGACCTATATGGAAAGTTGTGATGCAGTGCAGGCGGTCAGCGTCAGCTGCCCAGCCGCCCCACCGTCACCGTCTTGTGCCTCGAAGAGTGATGATGCCCATGGACGGGAGCAGCTGGCGACGCTGACGCTCATTTATTCCCATATTCGCATATATGTATAGATGTATATGCTTGTGCGTCCATCCATACATATGTGCGTATGTTACTACTATTATTACTACTACTACTAATACTAATAATCAGTACGGATGCCCACATGGAGACCTCAGTGCGCCAATTACAGGCACGCATTTGTGAAGACTTACTTACCCTTCATATAAGTATAATCTCCAGTGTTTATGGGTACTTGTGTTCCTACGGTGAGTAGATAGCCTGTCAGATTTTGAGAATATTTTAATGTTGCATGGCATTGTGGAAACTAGCCTGTAAGCCGCAAATAGTTTTCATCGAAATATCTTCCCCTTCTACACATTTATCAACAAGACTTCTTTCGGTGCCTTCGTGAATACGGGAGCAGACGTGTCTGGATTTTGCCTGTATTTGTTTTCCAGAACTTAGTTTTTTTTATGTTCTGAGGTGTTGATTCCTCAGTATTTTTTATCATTATCATGCATCTTGATAGGTGGTTGCAATTACTACAGAAGGTCCTGTTCCTTAACATAAAAAGCAATGGAATTGGCAGGGCGTTTATGATGACATTGTGTACTGTTCATGTTTCTGTTATATGCCCATACTAGTACTCAAGCGGTCAGGTTTTGATAGGTTATGAACAAAAGTACAAAGCGAAAGCATACATCGATGTGGCAGGAGTTACACGACGTGCGGCTAAGATCCGTGCTAAAAACGTGAAGAGTTAAGTTTTGGTTATTACTGGAACATGAGCAGCTCGTGCTATGCGATGACATGCAGCCAAATAAGGCAAGAGCTTCACTTACACATAAGAATGCTACGTTCACGAAATGCCTGCGGCTATGTCCGTGCTGGTAGGGTCGTGGCTCGCTGGGTTAACAAATTACAAACGTTGTCAATGCCCATCGCATGAAGATCACCGTACCCGAACACCGTAAGCATGTGTCATGAATAACAAGTATGAATATTAATATCAAGAATAAATGAATAGCTAGCATGAATATTAAAAGCATGAATATGAATCCAGGGCCAGGTATTTTGATATTGTAAGAGCACATTCACACATTAAGTCATCAACAAATCTACTCTCACAGCTTCTTTTCCGGCTCAGTAATCCTGTATTTAACACTCGCACGTCCGGAGGTTCGCACTAACTTCGCATGTCCGGGAGGGGGGGGCAGATGTCTGCCCCAAAAAATCTCTAGAACTATTCTAGCTAGCGACAAACGGAAAACGGGGTTGGATAGCTGGTGAATAGCTCTATCGAAAGTGTTTCTGTTATTTTTTCGCTCAGGTCAACATGCAGGTCACCGGGTCATCATAAGTCAAATTCGACCAGATCAGGTGGGACTCAGATATTAACATATATCTCAGGACCTGCAACAGATAGAAACAAACGGCGAAAGCTATTCGACAGTCCTTGAAATGCGCTACCGATAATAGGCGGTGAAATTTAAGGTCAGGTTAACCGAAACTCAGGTCAAGGTCATGACGTCATGACCTAAAGTCAAGGTCATGAAGTCGCCTAGGGAGGTCATGTAATATATAAATCGACACGCCTTGGCGATACAAGCACAATGACGGCAATTTCGGCCTTCTAGCTCAATGCAGTGCGATATAATGCGCAGAAATGTGTAGTGATCTCAGGTGACCTCAGATACCTTGGTGAGGTCACTGAGCAAAAATGTCAGCGGTAACATTGAGCATAGCTTCCATCTACATGCCACAACCGTTGTGAGATTTTTTCCGAGCGCAAATATGAAACCAGGAAACATTTGTATATTTTACTTATATACGTATATTTATATTATTTCCCTATAATGGGGGAGCCATGGCCGCGACCTGACTTAAGTTCAATGCTACGAAAAAACTGATATACATATTATGGTCCCTGATGAGGACATGACATGTTATAAGTTTGAAATCAATCGCCCAATTATTGTGGAAGTTATGCCACCTAAAGCTCCGAGTGTAGTTGGGTCACTTCGCCTGACCTGGTGACCTGACCTGAGATGACCCAGGATTAAAAATGTATGAGGATATGCAAAAAAGACCAAGGAACAGCTATGCGAGGTCTGGCCTTCCTGACCCTATTAGTTTGGCGGAAAATGAGGAAAAACCGGAGGGGGGGAGATATCTGCCCCCGGACGTGCGCGTGTTAAGTTTTGAATGGTATCGAAAAACTATATGCAGTAGAAATTTATGTCAACATGATCAAAATCTGCAGAATATTATCTAACGATCTGCTATCCGTCACCATCCCACCAGCAGTATCACATTATCTTGGCTACTGGCACGTGAAGTATATGCCAACAGCTAAAATATGTTAACTATCATCTAACACTTTATCGAATATATGGATGGAAATACCGTATAAAGAAGCGTAGTCAAGTAGTCGCCATGGTATTTAATGTCGAGTGCATTTACATTTATGTTCAGTGTTGAATGTTGGCTGCCATATATACATTTGGATTATATAAGGTATCCGCCGACCCCCAAAACAAATTATCATTAGCATAAATCTGCCACAGGTAAAAGCGATATCATAACTATCGTTGGAACTTTTGGTAAAGCAGTAAAGCTACTGGTGTAAGGTACCGTATTTTGTTGGCGTTCACTCAAAAAGTACTTAGAGGTTCCCCCGCAAGTTTATCTGGATAAGCGTATTACCGGATGGAAAACAGGGGGAAGCAATGGTCTGGTTGAGCAATATATATTCAATCATAGTCTAATGTGTCATACTATGATTGAAGTGCTCACAAACATAGGTAGTTTCTGCGCACAGATAGTTTTGTCTGGCAACGCTCGTGTGCAGTGCACAATGTAGTCGTACCTCTGTTGCGAGCGACCTTTTGTGTCTCCCTTCAGTAAGCTTACTTTATTCAACCTGATAGCATTATTACCACAAGAAAGCACCTCCTTTATTGACACTGCTGGGTAGTCCTGAATGTGTTGATCGTCTGTTTTCTTTAAAAGAGAAGTGTGCGTGTGTGTGAGAGAGTGTGGGCTAAGTGTACTATTTTATCAGAAGAAGAACGTACTCTGTTAAGATTACGATATTAAGCATTCCCCTTTAAAGTACTAGATGAATTCGATCACAAATCAGATATTATGGGCAGGCATGTCGTGTGACGCGTCCAGGCGTCACCTTATAAAAATACGGTTCGCACATCTCTGGCCAAAAGTTCAGCATGATCGCTCATTAGGTGTGTTGTCACTAAAGCAATGCGTGTTCTCCTGATGACGTGTGCCTACCGAGGATAGTCTCGGAAATGCGTGGATCAAAACGCGCGACTCTGACAGAAATCCCGCCGAGAGCGGGAGAGGTAATTCAACGCCTCGCATTTGACACATACCGCGAACACAATATCAGGTTTGCGATTTATTTCCCAGTGGGCGCATCCAACTGGCACAAGCTGCTTCAGCTATCCAATTCCAGCCGAACCTGACTGCCAGTGGCTTGTTTCTTCATGGTCTACTGCACACACATTCGACTGCTGAGCCGCCAGTATCACATTGCACCCAGCCCTGGCAGACGCGTTGGAGTGCATTTGACCTTGCCGTCGCCACTTCTCGGAGGTCCGAGCCGCCAGCGTCACATTGCACACGACCCTGATAGATGCGCTGGAGTGCACTTGACCTTGCCGTCGCCACTTTCATTATTCAAAGCACAATATCACGTTCGGCGAAGCACCATAAACTGCTTTAAGGCAAGTTCTCAGGGCTGAATTCTACTTTCGTGTCGACGAAGGTATAGCGAGCAAGTTTATTGGCGACGGAAAAGCGCATACGCACGGGTTTAGAAGCGGCGGATAACTTCAGTACTGTTGGAAAAGAACAGTGCCGATAGAAACAAACGATAAGATGTATTAAGTTTGTACTGAGAAAATGTGAGCTGCTTAAACACGGGCATGAGTAGCAAGGATGAACATTTTGCAAACTACCGACGACGGAGAGAGCACTCTACCGCATTCCCTAATACATATGCAGTACTCAGGAACAGTGGTAAGGCTTGGTGCAGGAAGTCGTGCCCCCTGCCAGCGGTAAGGCTTGATGCAGGAAGTCGTGCCCCCTGCCAGCGGTAAGGCTTGGTGCAGGAAGTCGTGCCCCCTGCCAGCGGTAAGGCTTGGTGCAGGAAGTCGTGGCCCCTGCCAGCGGTAAGGCTTGGTGCAGGAAGTCGTGCCCCTGCCAGCGGTATGGCTTGGTGCAGGAAGTCGTGGCCCCTGCCAGCGGTAAGGCTTGGTGCAGGAAGTCGTGCCCCCTGCCAGCGGTAAGGCTTGGTGCAGGAAGTCGTGCCCCCTGCCAGCGGTAAGGCTTGGTGCAGGAAGTCGTGCCCCCTGCCAGCGGTAAGGCTTGGTGCAGGAAGTCGTGCCCCCTGCCAGCGGTAAGGCTTGGTGCGGGAAGTCGTGCACATTGACAGCAGTAAAGCGTTGTGCGGGAGGTCGTGCCCTTGACAGACATCTCTGGTTTCAGTTGTTGAGATGTGCACTGTGCCATGCTGATTAACCGAGGACCCAGCTGGGCGATAGTTTTCTGTTTTCAGCCTGTCATTCGAGTGCGTGACACCTCGACTACGCTTTAACTGCTGTGCTGTTTGTGACGTTCATTAGGTGCACTTAGCGCTCCACCATTTGCATTATTGGATTAGCTCGTTATGATGTGCTTACATACTGCCGCGCTTACAGGCATCCGGACACATAGAGGTGTCCGAATGCCTGCAGATATAACGATTTCCACGTGTCTATGCTCCACATGGTTTGTGTGTGTGTGTGCAAAAGGAACCGCCTTGATGACCCTCAGGCGAAGTTCCTGCTAATCTCCTCACCAGGCCCTCTCTTAAATAGTTCTTAAAGCACAATGTGTTTCCAGTCTCTTCGAATGGCACACAGCCAGCTGCCAGTGTGGAGGAGCCGGTCGGCGGCGGACAGGAGCCAGCTCCGGAGCCTGCCGACGCGCTCTGCTCCGTCGGCAAGCTGCGCTGCCTCACCGGCACCTGCATCCTGCTGGAGCAGGTGTGCGACGGCGTGGCGCAATGCCCCGACGGAGCCGACGAGCTTAACTGCAGGGAGTGACCGGTGCTCGCCCGCCTCACACAAGGGACCAAACGCGGCCGGTCGCCGGCGAGGGAGCCGCCCCGGCGGCCGAGGGAGCCACCCCGGTAGCCGAGAGGACCACACCGGCGGCCGAGGGAGCCACCCCGGCGGCCGAGGGAGCCACACCGGTGGCCGAGGGAGCCACCCCGGCGGCCGAGGGAACCACCACGGCGGCCGAGGGAACCACCACGGCGCCCGAGGGAACCACCCCGGCGGCCGAGGGAGCCACCCCGGCGGCCGAGGGAGCCACCCCGGCGGCCGAGGGAACCATCCCGGCGGCCGAGGGAGCCACCCCGGTAGCCGAGAGGACCACACCGGCGGCCGAGGGAGCCACCCCGGCGGCCGAGGGAGCCACACCGGTGGCCGAGGGAGCCACCCCGGCGGCCGAGGGAGCCGCCCCGGCGGCCGAGGGAGCCACCCCGGCGGCCGAGGGAGCCACCCCGGCGCCCGGCGGCCGGGGAGCCACCCCGGCGGCCGAGGGAGCCACCCCGGCGGCCGAGGGAGCCACCCCGGCGGCCGAGGGAGCCACCCCGGCGGCCGAGGGAGCCACCCCGGCGGCCGAGGGAGCCACCCCGGCGGCCGAGGGAGCCACCCCGGCGGCCGAGGGAGCCACCCCGGAGGGAGCCACCCCGGCGGCCGAGGGAGCCACCCCGGCGGCCGAGGGAGCCACCCCGGCGGCCGAGGGAGCCACCCCGGCGGCCGAGGGAGCCACCCCGGCGGCCGAGGGAGCCACCCCGGCGGCCAAGGGAGCCACCCCGGCTGCTGTCGCTCAGTGAGCGAACAAACTGGTGACCGCTGGCCCTGTGCCGGCCGCAGGATGCTCGTGTGCGGGGCGTGCACCTGGCGGCCTGTTTTTTTGATGAAGCTGCTTACCAAGCAGCCCCTCGGCAGACCGACGCGACTGGCTGCAATCCATCATCGGCACGGATAAATATCACAGTATCGCCCCAGCCGCTCATCGGCGTGAGAGCAGGGCCATACAGGTGCCCATATGGTGTCAGTGTGAGAACAGCACCACACAGATGCCCATATGGTGTCAGTGTGAGGACAGCACCATACAGGTGCCCATATGGTGTCAGTGTGAGAACAGCACCACACAGATGCCCATATGGTGTCTGCCTTGCGTCAGAACACGTCTGTCGTGTGTTGTCACATGAAGAGCGCGTCATGCTCAGCTGCAGGTGGGACCACTTGCGTGGCCGTCACCGAGAATAGTGGGCGGTCGCCGAGCATCCAGCAGCACCCGGCGGTGGCTGGAGATCCGGCTCCGTTCTCCGAGGGACAGTCAGAGACTCGTCTACCTCATAAGGAGGACGCCGAGGCTGCTAAGGCTCCACGAGCCTCCGCCCGGCGTGCCGCCCGAGTCAACAGTGACGTCATGCTGACGTCAGCTGACGACACACGAGCCGGTACATGGCGGCCGTGGCGGAGGTGATGAGCCTGGGGTGGGAGGTCATCCCGCTTCAAATCTCACCACGGTCGTGATGCCGATGTGTAATACTTGCGCGGAGAGGAATCGTGATGCACTGATGTGAAGTTCTGATGTGCTTTGGTAAGCGAGGTATGCGGCGTGTGTGGTTATACGCCGCTGTGTGACTGGATGCCGGGTCTGGTGAATAATGTTCACTGTCGTGTGCGATTTGTCCTCTGAACGTCAAGCCCGCTGACTATTCTGCCGTGCAGATGGTGTGCACATGTGGCAAATAGACTGCCCCGCAGTGCAAATGCGCATGGGTAGGCTGTCCCGTTGTACAGAGGTCCGCCAGTTGAGTGCTAGCAGTTGGTGTTCTTGCGGCGGTAACTCGTGCTCCCCGCCGCTCAGTGAATTGTTCACTGTCTGTTATTTCTCGCTCACTCTTTTTCCTCAGATGTAGATACATCAATTATCTTGTGTGTCCGTTGGATTGCGTTGCGCAATCGTATACGTGATGTCTATGTGCTTTACATATGCACCCTTGTACATAGTTTGCTTCGTGTCGTGTAATTGATGACAAATACATATAAGCGACATATAGCTACGTAGCAAGACGGCAGGGAGCAATCAGTAAACGTCCAGTTCCGGAACTCGCCTGATGGATTACGAGAATGCTCAAAAGTGGCAAGTATTGTGAATTACTCAAGTTGTCCGATTTTCGGTTGGTCAGCCCAAGAGCCGGTTGTTTAAAGCTATTGTTGAAAGTCACTGCAGTACCGGAACTCGTCTGTCTGGCCGCCATCTTGGGCGGCTGCTTCGCATCGTCGAACTGATCTCGTTCAACCACATCTTGTTTGAATTAATGTGGCGGTCAGGCGCGCATCAATCAAGCGAATGAAATTACGGCCGAACATTTTGTGTTCACCATAAGTGATGCATCCAGCACAGAGACCGACGCAACCACCCCAGTGGCGTTGAAACCGGAAAGAAAAAAAGAAAGAAATCTAACAAAACCACGACGTCACCTTGCAGGCGCCGTGCTAAACTCAATCTAATATGTAAATATTGGGCATAGAAGTCGATTTTTGTGGCAAACTTTTCAACTGATTAGCATGGTTCTGCGGACGATATTCTCTTCTTATCTTGCTAATGCAGCTTGTGAGGAAATAAGACATGGTTCCTCGTCGGCCGGACCATTGGCTGCACGCCATCTGGACCATTGGCTGCACGCCATCTGGACCATTGGCTGCACGCCGTCTGGACCATTGGCTGCACGCCGTCTGGACCATTGGCTGCACGCCGTCTGGACCATTGGCTGCACGCCATCTGGACCATTGGCTGCACGCCGTCTGGACCATTGGCTGCACGCCGTCTGGACCATTGGCTGTACGCCGTCTGGACCATTGGCTGTACGCCGTCTGGACCATTGGCTGCACGCCATCTGGACCATTGGCTGCACGCCGTCTGGACCATTGGCTGTACGCCGTCTGGACCATTGGCTGTACGCCGTCTGGACCATTGGCTGTACGCCGTCTGGACCATTGGCTGCACGCCATCTGGACCATTGGCTGCACGCCGTCTGGACCATTGGCTGCACGCCATCTGGACCATTGGCTGCACGCCATCTGGACCATTGGCTGCACGCCGTCTGGACCATTGGCTGCACGCCGTCTGGACCATTGGCTGGACGCCGTCTGGGCCATTGGCTGGACGCCGTCTGGACCATTGGCTGGACGCCGTCTGGACCATTGGCTGCACGCCATCTGGACCATTGGCTGCACGCCGTCTGGGCCATTGGCTGCACGCCGTCTGGACCATTGGCTCGCGCTCGTTGGACCATTGTCTCCACACCGGCAGTGTGTCTGCTGGCTCTCATGCTTGGTATGGACGTGGAGTGGCCCTCAGTCAGGTCATCGTAAATGCGCCGTGGGCACGAAAGGACAGCTGAACAAATACGCTGTCGGCACAAAAGGACAGCTGAACAAATACGCTGTCGGCACAAAAGGCCAGCTGAACAAATACGCTGTCGGCACAAAAGGACAGCTGAACAAATACGTTGTCGGCACAAAAGGACAGCTGAACAAATACGCTGTCGGCACAAAAGGACAGGTGAACAAATACGCTGTCGGCACAAAAGGACAGCTGAACAAATACGTTGTGAACGGGTGAACAAATAAAAGGACAGCTGAACAAATACGTTGTCGGCACAAAGGCAGCTGAACAAATACGTTGTCGGCACAAAAGGCCAGCTGAACAAATACGCTGTCGGCACAAAAGGCCAGCTGAACAAATACGCTGTCGGCACAAAAGGACAGGTGAACAAATGCGCAGTGGACACAAAAGGACAGCTGAACAGCGCCGTGGACAAGGACAGCGCCGTGGACACAAAAGGACAAATGAACAAATACAGTGTGGGCACAAAAGGACAACTGAGCAAATGCGCTGTGGGCACAAAAGGACAACTGAACAAATACGTTGTGGGCACAAAAGGACAACTAAACAAATACGTTATGGGCACAAAAGGACAGCTAAACAAATTCGCTGTGGGCACAAAAGGACAGCTGAGCAAATACATTTGTAACCCAGCTTGTTATGCTGCATTGCCCAGAAAAGGTTGGATGCGAATTATAGAGATATTTTATATGGCTTTGTTTCTGTTATCCAGCTACGTTGTTTGAGTGTAATTGAATTGTCTTGTAAATTGGCATATTCATCTACACAAGAAAGAAGACAAGGACAAGGACCTTTCCACATGCACGATAATGGCATCAGTTAAGCAAGTTTTTTTCTTTCCCGAAATTGTGAATGATTTGCAATCATCTCTTTTTTTTACCTTTTTTTCTCTCAATCACCTTCATATGACCAATGTTAAAGTTGAACTTGACGCGTTGGCATGGATCAAGAATAATGCTGAGCTCATTCGACACCCTTAATCTAAGTAGCGAGGACGACGTTTCCGGAGCCGAAATCACTCAGTGGTAAATTTTGAAACTCAAGCTGACATGAACCTGAAGCTTCCATAGTACCTCGGACCACTAGTTGGAAGTTCGATCTCATCTGACCATTGAAATGTGAGTCAAAATGCACAATGCCTATCGTTCACCCGTAATAAGTCGGAACACTGAAAACATGCTATGCTGAGCATGTCAAGCCAGTATTGGTTATTTATTTCACACGGAATTATTTAGCACGCAAAGTTCCTATTTTTGGTTCAAAGCTGACAGCTAAGCCGGCTGAGTAGGCGAGCCAGTGACTGAGAGCATATAAACCAGGTGCTAGTTGCAAGATCTGGCCAGGTGCAGCATTCTGGGTTTTGTTCCATATCGTCAGCGCCCTCGGTTTTGAAACGTTAGAGTTATGGATGACTTCAGCAATCCCCTGTTCTATGGAAGGTGGAAAGATGTTCCCACCGACCCGGAAAAGATCATGCTCATGGCACGACAAATGAACCGAATTTGAAATCTGTACAATGTTGGGGCGAATGGTGGGAAGGTGAAAAATCGTCTTAAATAAAACAGTGCAACACAAACAACCAAGCCTCATAAGCGTCTTGCGCACCATGATCAGCGTTGACTTTGACCTGGCAGCTACTCTCCATGGCGAGCTCCCTGTCGTCACCCTTGTCGGCACCGACGGCTATTGGAACGGTCACCGCCAGAAGTGTGCCAAGGCGGCAAAGGAAGTGGGCCAGTGCGTTTCCCCGTCACTGCGCAGGGCTTACCGGAGTGGTTCCCACCAGTGAGATTGTTCCTGGATCTGCTTACGTCTAGCCCACCGACGTGAAAGTGGGCCGGCGAGTTTCCCGTCACTGAGCAGGGCTTACCGGAGTGGTTCCCACCAGTGAGATTGTTCCTGGATCTGCTTACGTCTAGCCCACCGACGTGAAAGTGGGCCGTTGAGTTTCCCGCCACTGAGCAGGGCTTACCGGAGTGGTTCCCACCAGTGAGATTGTTCCTGGATCTGCTTACGTCTAGCCCACCGACGTGAAAGTGGGCCGGTCAGTTTCCCCGCCACTGAGCAGGGCTTACCGGAGTGGTTCCCACCAGTGAGATTGTTCCTGGATCTGCTTACGTCTAGCCCACCGACGTGAAAGTGGGCCGTTGAGTTTCCCGCCACTGAGCAGGGCTTACCGGAGTGGTTCCCACCAGTGAGATTGTTCCTGGATCTGCTTACGTCTAGCCCACCGACGTGAAAGTGGGCCGTTGAGTTTCCCCGCCACTGAGCAGGGCTTACCGGAGTGGTTCCCACCAGTGAGATTGTTCCTGGATCTGCTTACGTCTAGCCCACCGACGTGAAAGTGGGCCGGTCAGTTTCCCCGCCACTGAGCAGGGCTTACCGGAGTGGTTCCCACCAGTGAGATTGTTCCTGGATCTGCTTACGTCTAGCCCACCGACGTGAAAGTGGGCCGGTGAGTTTCCCCGCCACTGAGCAGGGCTTACCGGAGTGGTTCCCACCAGTGAGATTGTTCCTGGATCTGCTTACGTCTAGCCTACCGACGTGAAAGTGGGCCGGTCAGTTTCCCCGCCACTGAGCAGGGCTTACCGGAGTGGTTCCCACCAGTGAGATTGTTCCTGGATCTGCTTACGTCTAGCCCACCGACGTGAAAGTGGGCCGGTCAGTTTCCCCGCCACTGAGCAGGGCTTACCGGAGTGGTTCCCACCAGTGAGATTGTTCCTGGATCTGCTTACGTCTAGCCCACCGACGTGAAAGTGGGCCGGTGAGTTTCCCCGCCACTGAGCAGGGCTTACCGGAATGGTTCCCACCAGTGAGATTGTTCCTGGATCTGCTTACGTCTAGCCCACCGACGTGAAAGTGGGCCGGTCAGTTTCCCCGCCACTGAGCAGGGCTTACCGGAGTGGTTCCCACCAGTGAGATTGTTCCTGGATCTGCTTACGTCTAGCCCACCGACGTGAAAGTGGGCCGGCGAGTTTCCCCGCCACTGAGCAGGGCTTACCGGAGTGGTTCCCACCAGTGAGATTGTTCCTGGATCTGCTTACGTCTAGCCCACCGACGTGAAAGTGGGCCGGCGAGTTTCCCCGCCACTGAGCAGGGCTTACCGGAGTGGTTCCCACCAGTGAGATTGTTCCTGGATCTGCTTACGTCTAGCCTACCGACGTGAAAGTGGGCCGGTCAGTTTCCCCGCCACTGAGCAGGGCTTACCGGAGTGGTTCCCACCAGTGAGATTGTTCCTGGATCTGCTTACGTCTAGCCCACCGACGTGAAAGTGGGCCGGCGAGTTTCCCCGCCACTGAGCAGGGCTTACCGGAGTGGTTCCCACCAGTGAGATTGTTCCTGGATCTGCTTACGTCTAGCCCACCGACGTGAAAGTGGGCCGGCGAGTTTCCCCGCCACTGAGCAGGGCTTACCGGAGTGGTTCCCACCAGTGAGATTGTTCCTGGATCTGCTTACGTCTAGCCCACCGACGTGAAAGTGGGCCGGCGAGTTTCCCCGCCACTGAGCAGGGCTTACCGGAGTGGTTCCCACCAGTGAGATTGTTCCTGGATCTGCTTACGTCTAGCCCACCGACGTGAAAGTGGGCCGGCGAGTTTCCCCGCTGGCACGCGGGTCTCGCTGGAGCGGCTGTCACCAGCGAGACTGACCCTTGACCCGCCTATGTCCTGCCCGCCGGCTTCCGGCGGTGACCGGTCGTGACCCGCGCGCCAGCCAGATGGAGAAGCGCCCGGGTGGTGACAGTGCGCGAGTGGCGGACACGAGCTGGAGGCGGCTCAGTTAGCGGGCCGAGAGTTAGAGAGTTAGCGGGCTGAGAGTTAGAGGTTTAGCGGGCCGGGAGTTAGAGATTAGCGGGCCGTTGAGTTCGTTGATAATTAGCGGGCCGAGAGTTAGAGAGTTAGCGGCAGCCGGGTCAGATATGGGTGCCGGAGTAGATAATTAGCGGGCCGGGAGTTAGAGGTTTAGTGGCGCCGGGAGTTAGATAATTAGCGGGCCGAGAGTTGAGAGTTAGGGGCTGAGGTTGAGGTTTAGCGGGCCGGGAGTTAGATTGGGGCGAGGAGTTAGGGCGCCGTCAGATAGCCGGAGTAGGGGGAGTGGCGCCGATAGCCGGGGTGGTGGGGAGTGGCGCCGTCAGATAGCCGGAGTAGTGGGGAGTGGCGCCGTCAGCGAAGCGCGGAGTAGTGGGGAGTGGCGCCGTCAGCGAAGCCGAGTAGTGGGGAGTGGCGCTGTAAGAGAGCCAGGGTGGTGGGGAGTGGCGCCGTCAGATAGCCGGGGTGGTGGGGAGTGGCGCCGTCAGCGGAAGCGGAGTAGTGGGGAGTGGCGCTGTAAGAGAGCCGGGGTGGTGGGGAGTGGCGCCGTCAGAGAGCCGGGGTCGTGGGGAGTGGCGCCGTCAGCGATCAGAAGTCGTTGGGAGGGGTGCCACCAGCGAGCGGAGGACGACAGCGCTGTGGTGGAAATCGGCGGAACGGCGATGCCGTAGTAAATGCGTAGATTGCACAGGACTTTAACCACAAATTAAACTGATCGGCAATGGAATGTGCACCCAGATTTCCTTCCATTTGTGACATCCTCCACGATTTTAAATAGAGCTGTATCCACCTTCTTTTTTAAATTAAATTTTAGTCCGAGTTCTTGCTGGGGTGGCTTTAGGAGCCAGGGTTCTATTGCTAACCAGAATTTGTTGTGTGAGCCCGGGCCCCACCACCCGATCCATGAATTCCAGTTCAACGGCAGAATTTTGATCGAAAGTTTCACGTGCCGTCGATGCACCGACACGGCCGCCCGGTAGCTGGTCTCCGACCTTATCGGGCCAGATGCCAACTGACACTCCCGGCCGGGGGCCAAATGCGAGGGCGCGAAGTGACTCGAACCCTGTGCTGCCAGGACATGGGAGACCAGCGCAGGCCAGCGCTCTAACCAACTGAGCTACCGGACGGCAAATTTGTTCTATCATCATTTTTCAGATCTCGTTCTTGTGTTGAAATTTGCTGCAGATTAGGTACGTATGTTCGGCACATAATAATTAGTACAGCTTGCAGTATTTACTTCGTCATATTGCTTCATCACTTTTCAAGTTCGGTGGGCCAGATGCGGCCGTGAGCGGACGGCGACCGCTAGGAGCGGGTCAATAAGTTAGCGACGCACGTGCACTGGTGGTGGTCATCAGCGACCTGCGGTCGTCAGGAGCGGGTCCGTAGGTTAGCGACGCACGTGCACTGGTGGTGGTCATCAGCGAGCTGTGGTCGTCAGGAGCGGGTCCATAAGTTAGCGACGCACGTGCACTGGTGGTGGTCATCAGCGACCTGCGGTCGTCAGGAGCGGGTCCGTAGGTTAGCGACGCACGTGCACTGGTGGTGGTCATCAGCGAGCTGCGGTCGTCAGGAGCGGATCCGTAAGTTAGCGACGCACGTGCACTGGTGGTGGTCATCAGCGAGCTGTGGTCGTCAGGAGCGGGTCCGTAAGTTAGCGACGCACGTGCACTGGTGGTGGTCATCAGCGAGCTGTGGTCGTCAGGAGCGGGTCCGTAAGTTAGCGACGCACGTGCACTGGTGGTGGTCATCAGCGAGCTGTGGTCGTCAGGAGCGGGTCCGTAAGTTAGCGACGCACGTGCACTGGTGGTGGTCATCAGCGAGCTGTGGTCGTCAGGAGCGGGTCCGTAAGTTAGCGACGCACGTGCACTGGTGGTGGTCATCAGCGAGCTGCGGTCGTCAGGAGCGGGTCCGGTAAGTTAGCGACGCACGTGCACTGGTGGTGGTCATCAGCGAGCTGTGGTCGTCAGGAGCGGGTCCGTAAGTTAGCGACGCACGTGCACTGGTGGTGGTCATCAGCGAGCTGTTGTCGTCAGGGGCGGGTCCGTAAGTTAACGACGCACGTGAACACTGATCGTGGCCGTGAGCGGACGGGGCTTGTAAGCGAGCGAGGGCCTATGGGCGAGCGCTGCTGCACTTGTTCTCTGTCACATTTGAATTTTATCGGAAACCATGCAGTGCAAAAAACCCAAGCTTCCTTTCAGTCAGATGAGTGGCATTGTACACCTAGCACGGTTACGGTAGTGTGCAGTAATATACTTGAAGCATTACACCATTATTTACAATGTCCGGTGTGGAAGAAAACCCAATCCCATGAAAAACAGCATCGAAGCAGAGCAACACTAATATTCGCAATATTACTTCACTGAATCGACTTTTAAATGCATCAATTTGTATCGAATATGGTAAAGATTTTAACAGAGGTGCACTAAACGAAGCTAAATTGGAACAATATGTACATGTCAGGCTTTATACACGACACATTTAGCACTATCCACTTGAAATAATCTCGATAGATGCTGAGGAAGTGCAGCACTTCAAATACGAAATACGGGCTTTTCATCAAACGCTTGCCCTAATTAAAATTACTGAGAGCAGAGTGGCGTTGCCTGAATGAAGATTAAAGGGGCAACATTAACCATATGCAGTATGTTAGTCCCGCCAAATATATAGGCAGACAAGAGAACAATATATGAAGCATTATTACAAACATTTCCGCGCCAAAGCTTTCTCGCTGACAGCTTTGAATATTCTTGGTGATCGAAGCTTCAGGAATATATTTTTGGACAGCCCGCACACATGTATGATGCTATAACATTATATATGTATACAGTACACCAAACCACATTAACTTAGCGCAATTTATCAAACGCCGACCAGAATGGATAAAAAAGTAAGAATCACATGACCTCGTCCTATTAAATGGTGCGTTCGAAAACAGGTCGAAGGACGAACGCACTTTACCCCACAATGCTGATCTAGACTAAAATTTGCTTGCAGGTTATTCGTATGCTCTGAATACACCTGCACCATTGTAAGGTAGATCCGACCGATATATCGAGATATTGTAACATATTGATATGTGTACATAAATGCTTACATATATATATATATATATATATATATATATATATATATATATATATATATATATATATATATATATATATATATATATATGATTCTCCAGTCGATTCGAAATGCTTCCACGGCTGTTCATAAGATATGTCCTATTAATCTAATCAGACTTCAGAGAGCAATTTTTCGGCACCATACTAACAGTTCCTGACATCAGCCTGAGACATTTGGTCGTCCTCGGCGGGGTGATTGTACTGAACGCCTTCGGAATGATCGGCCCGACACCAGCTGCACAGTTCATACCGACTCCGGCCGGTGTACCGGCGCCCCCGGCAGCTCTGCCGCCTCCAACTTCACATGGACTCACGGACCAACGGTCAAACAATAACCAAACCGGTGGTCCTCACACTGGTCTAACTCGGCTCTATGATTTCATTGCCACGGAGATTTGGTAGACTCAGTACATATGGGCCATTTGTATAGCGTTGCCATCAAATGAACCTTCCCACAGTTTCGGAGCTGACGCCACAGATCTTTCGCGACGTCACGAGGTAGTTGTATTACATCGGTGACATATTACACTCCACAACTACGACAATTACGAACACGATAATCAAGCATATGATTCATTATCATGATGATGGTAATGGTGATGATGATGGTAATGGTGATGCAAACGCGTGTCCGTGATGACCATATATAGATACTTCCAGATGTATGCAACCACATATGGCCTACTCGAGCCGAATAGCATAATGCATATGCAAATGGTCTATTCTACCATATACCGTAGATCCTGCAATGTCCATATATACCGATTCGCCTTAAAACGTTCAAATATTTCTAGAGTTTGACCTCTTTGATCATTAGTTTACCTATTCCAAAATGATTGGGGGAGGAAAATGCTGTGTTCATGCATTCTTTCCAGGCAATGTCCGTAGGTCCCATGCACACTTCAGCAACATAGGAAGGATGTGGGATGCCCTCTCCCAATCACAAAGTATGGGAAGTTCCACCCCTGTCTTCGCCCTTCTTTAAGTCGGTGATTTCACATCATCCAGGATGAAAAGTTTTATGAAATATATGGCATTGATGACTGGGAACAATTGTCTAGCTTCAACTTGCTGCTTTTTTTCGCTGAAGTTGGGCAGACCGTCACCGTGTTGGGGATGTCAGCTACTTCCTGTGTGTGTGTTGTGCATTCTGTATTGGTGGCCTTGCGTGTCGTGTTGTGTAGTTATGAGGAGCTGAAGACAGGGAAAAGTGGTGGGTGCCAATCTGATGAAAGTAGGCGAGAAGAGATGATCATAAGAGCTGACTTGAAAATAGCAGGCGAGAAGAGATGGTGAGATCTAGCGTGCAAATGCGTAAACTCTGCGATGCGTAAACTCGATGAGGGCTGCTTTGAGGATAGAAGAGATGAACATTAGTGAACCGAGAGTTGGAAGTTGGCTTGTGGAGTTGAAGAGCCTATGCCAGTAGGCTGTCACATTTGTACGCATTATATCAGACACACAACATTCTGGTCGGCCACATATCATCGCGTATTTGGACGGCCGAGGTAGTAGATGAATCCTCGAAGCATTTAACATTTTGTATATTTTGTGCTCCCCAAACGCGGATTTATAGAAAAATGCCCATTTTTAATTTGATGTATATATACATATATCAAGCTAAGGCGTGATCCTTACATTTTGTCAATTAAAAAAAATCATGAGCATCCAGGTCACCGGAAATCAGCCCTGAGGTGATCGAGGAACTCTTATATTATTTATCACGTTTTATACATATTGCCACAATTGGAATTTTTAATCTTTGCGTGTTCAAAAATGTCTGGATATTTACATTTCGACTCGTTATTAACTTAGTTATCGGCCACCGAACATAACCTTGCAGCGTGACCATCCAGAAATTCCAAAGGCTATATATAGCTCCTGGACCGTTGACTTGATCGAAGTAAAATTTGGACAGGAGGATTCAGGGCATAAGATAACCCCATACACCAACTTAGCGTTATCATTATTCAGAAACAAATATCATTTTACAAGCACTCCCTGGCACAACTTCGATTCGACAGAAATACACTAATGATACTGTAAAAATCAACCTCCCGATAACTTCTGGAAGGTGGATCCACACTTCTTGAATACTTTGGAGTTGAGAAATCATGAAAATTTCTGAAAATTCAAACTAATTTATTCCTATAATTGCCACAGGAACATATAGAACATCATCAATACAGACATTCCCCCTTTACAACAATCTACCACAACCACAGTACATACGCATAGAAACACTCATTAGGCACCACTACAAAACACAACTCGTGAGATGCATGAGATACTCCGGATACACAACTCATGAGCCAAAGCCGACCCAGTGGCTCTGCACGTCCGGCCCAGGACCCCATCCGTCGGCTCAGAGACCCTCATTCACGGCTCAGCACAATCTCCGTCCGGTCGGAATATCCTCTTCAGATGTTTGGGTCTCCTCTAGCATGCAAGGGGCTCTGTGCCGTTCCGGCCGTCATCGGCCCAAGGGCCCTTCATGCCGGGTCTGGGCTCCCCCGACGGCCCAGGTCCTCCAACGGCAAGGGGTCCTCTTCGTCAGAGCAGGGGACCTCCTTAGCAATTCAGGGCCCCCTGTCAGGCCGGAGGCCCTACTTCAACAGCATGGGTAACTTGGGTCGGCCCAAGGGCTTTTCTGACGGCCCGAGATCCCCTGCGGCAAAAAGGGCCCCTAAGTCATTTCAGGCGACCTTTTTGACGACCCAGGGCCTTTTCCGGAAAGCCGGAGTGCTCATTTCAAACACTTGGACCCTGTCTATCAAGTCAGGGTCTCTTTCTTGGCTTGGGCTCTGCTGACAGCCCGGCCTGGTCGAGTTAAAAGTTGCATTATCGATAATCCTTACATATGATTATGTATGCGCTCTCCAAACGAACATTTGTAGCAAAAACGCTATAATTTGTGTTTGTTACTTGTGAAGAACAAACATGGTACTTCCCTCGTGTCAATTATAATAAAAAAAACTAATGTTTCACGGGCATCGAGGCCACCGGATGTCACGTGACCTGAGGTCATTGGGTAACTTTCCAATCTTCTACTGCATATAACAATATTACCGGAATTGGATTCCTGGAAGCTTTGCGAGCTCAAAAATTATTGGGCCTTTATATTTGGAATAATATTTAGCATAGTTATCGACCACCAAGCGTAATCTCCCAGCGTGGCCTTCCAGAAATACCCGAGGCTATAACTCCTGAACCTTTGACCTGATCAAAATAAAATGTTAGCAGAGGGTTGAGGGATAACCATAAGCATCAAACATTTGCTCAAAATCTGAGACATGAGGATGGACATTCATCCTTTTGCCTGGTCCACCGTTATCGTCAGTAAAATTTATTAATATTATACAGCTTTGTGCACTACTACTTTTTGAAACCGTCCATCGTCCACACAGTGTCAGAGAACACATTGGCATGTGTTGCCAAACTGCATCTCGACATTATACGGAGGGACGGCCGAGGTAGTAGATGAATCCTCGAAGCATTTAACATTTTGTATATTTTGTGCTCCCCAAACGCGGATTTATAGAAAAATGCCCATTTTTAATTTGATGTATATATACATATATCAAGCTAAGGCGTGATCCTTACATTTTGTCAATTAAAAAAAATCATGAGCATCCAGGTCACCGGAAATCAGCCCTGAGGTGATCGAGGAACTCTTATATTATTTATCACGTTTTATACATATTGCCACAATTGGAATTTTTAATCTTTGCGTGTTCAAAAATGTCTGGATATTTACATTTCGACTTGTCATTAACTTAGTTATCGACCACCGAACATAACCTTGCAGCGTGACCATCCAGAAATTCCAAAGGCTATATATAGCTCCTGGACCGTTGACTTGATCGAAGTACAATTTGGACAGGTGGATTCAGGGCATAAGATAACCCCATACACCAACTTAGCTCGACATTTAAGACACTAGGGTGGACAATCACCCCTTTGCATGGTCGATTTGTTGTGGAACTGGTCCACTGGTTTTGTGGAAACCGTTGTGGACTCGACCTTCCTCTAAACAGTCTGCTCGCGTCCCCAGTTTGGAGCTGACGTTGGCTACACGATCCCTCGCACCTGCGGTGCCAGACCAAACTATTGGTCTGCACATGCTGACCCCGACACCTTCTCCTGGGCTTTGGTAGCTCCAAAGCCGGCGGTTCACTCCGGATTATGCAAATGAGACGCGGGTGCAAACTGTGCCGGGAAGTGCATATTTGCATTGGTCTCCTGAGGTAGCTTCTAACGGCCTCCGCCTTGTACCAAGGTCGAAATTCACTTCGCGCACCTTCATACATCTTCATCCGCTTGATTTGCTCCATACACGGTTCGTTATGATTTCCCATAGGAATGTCTGTGCTATGTATGTTTTTCAAGTAAACTTAAAAAGAGGACTAATCTCCGTTTTATGTTGAATTCTTTGGCTCCTCCACATGACCAATTTTCACAAGAATATCGTCTAAACGTCACGTGTATATACAGGGCATGCTCTATTTGTATCTAAGCACCTGCTATTCAACGCAGAATATTTATGCGTCAGGGAATATCACACTTGACGATAAACTTATTGCCACCTGGTCGATTTGCTCCAGAATGAATTCCAGTAGGAAATTAGTTCCAGTAGTACAAATTCTAAGCATCTGCATCAGTATCGCTTCGGTACCTTGACCTGTGGTCGACCTGTATTTGGGTTGTCGTAAGCATACTTTATCGCCTTGTTAATTGTCTCTTCAATAGCTAAATAACTTTGGCACATTTAAAGACGCTAGAATCCCCTTCCACTTTGTTGACTTTAGTAAATCAATGAAGTCATCGGTGTTTCTCAAAGTACAGGGAGTGGTTATTATCTTATTGTAAATATGCTCGGTTCTTTTGTAAGTTGAAATGTTTAAGCTGAAATGTGATGAATAAGGGTCTCAAGAAGGTTTCTATCCTGGTGATTTATTTGATTTCAACACCGATTTCCAGATTCACCACCAACTTGCCAAGATTAACAACTTCGATTTCTGCATTGGCACCATCTATTACTTTCGTCGTGGCGAAATCCATCACCATCTATTAGTCTGCTTACTTTCGTCGTGTTGACTATACGATATGATCCTCCCGTTTTGGAAAAGCCAGGCCGACGGAGTGCGTCCCAATGGCCGACGATTCCAATCCAGCAATACAAACTAGTTTATGCCCTACTCAGTACATCTAATTGGCTTAAAGGTGAAACCATTCCCAACTCAATCATCAAAATTTGTTTTTCAATCTTCCGAAATACATCGTGTATTAACATTACGCATAAGCTGCTCACTCTAGCTCTCGTGGAGCACGCATAATTATTATTTGATATTGTGGATGCATCCACTGAAAAGTGGCTATTAACGCGCCGTCAGAAAGAAATTGTACAGAAATTGAAAGTTGACTTTGTCTCAAAGTTCACTGAAAGCCCCGTTAACTTTGTCTCAAGGTCCAAGGTAAGGCCAAAGTCTAAGGCAATTTGAAACTCAAGGTCTGAGATGAACTCAAGGTCTAAGGCCTAAGTCAGGGTCTCAGTGTAACCAATTTAACACTAGAGCGAGGACGACATCCGATTCATTTCCAATTTATTATAATTGGATGATTACACCAACTTCATATCTCGTAATGCGACAATGCTGTTGTGACTGGTTTGTCGATAAAGATGGGATATATATGAATGATATGTATAATATGTGAAGCATATTTGCAGCGTAATCACATGTTTTGCATAGCATACTTTGATTCGTAGAATGTTTCTCTTTTTCCACGAAAACCCTTTCAAGTTCCACTGAAGAAAACATTTTGATTCAGCGCCACCTCTTCTATTTCACGGGTTGTTTTGCTCGGGCGGCTTACTCAGTGCGAAGTATAGTTTGACTCGATGGTCTGCTTATTCCAGTATTACAATGGTTTTGCACATTGTCATTCAGATTGACTTCTCGATTCAGATCTAGATTGTCTGGTTTCGATAGTCCGGGGGCCATCTACAGCCCCACAGTTCTACACAGCCCTGTTCGTTGTTCCGAAGTCCAGTCACGCCGTTTGAAGAATCATGAAGCTCGTTTGCTGAGTGCTGGTAGATACGGCCTGCTTGTGATTTACACCAAGAGACCGGTCTGATTAATTGCCGAGCGTTTTATCCGAGCGTCCAAACGTCCCGACTGGTGTGGCTTCAGCAGAGGTTCTGCGTGCCAGCTCCACACTATCACCGACTGATGTGGCTTCAGCAGAGGTTCTGCGTGCCAGCTCCACACTATCACCGACTGATGTGGCTTCAGCAGGGATGGTGCGTGGCAGCTCCACACCATCGCCAACTGATGTGGCTTCAGCAGAGGTTCTGCGTGGCAGCTTCACGGCACCGCCGTCTGATGTGGCTTCAGCAGGGATGGTGCGTGACAGCTCCACACTATCACCGACTGATGTGGCTTCAGCAGGGATGCTGCGTGACAGCTCCACACCATCGCCAACTGATGTGGCTTCAGCAGAGGTTCTGCGTGGCAGCTTCACGGCACCGCCGTCTGATGTGGCTTCAGCAGGGATGCTGCGTGACAGCTCCACACCATCGCCGACTGATGTGGCTTCAGCAGGGATGCTGCGTGACAGCTTCACGGCACCGCCGACTGATGTGGCTTCAGCAGGGATGCTGCGTGGCAGCTTCACGGCACCGCCGACTGATATGGTTTCAGTGAGGATGCTGCGCGCCAGCTCGACAGAACCGCAAGCTCATGTGGTTTCAGTAGAGGTGCTGCGTGCCAACTCCATGCTATTGCCGAGTGGTGCCGACCATTTTCACATGAAAATGTCCAACACTTCGATTGACGAGTTGCAGGAAGCCCTCGTTTAAAGTCATCCATTCCAGCGGGATAATACGGGAATCAAACGCGGTCTAGTGATTGTAATTAAAGCGAACGTTGGCTGTGAGCCAGAAAACAGCCAGTCGAGGAATCTTTCCACGCTTCATTCAACATCCTTTTAATTCCATACGGGATTGGCTTTTCATTCGCCAGTCTTTCCGTGGGACGTTGTACACTGTAACATGTCTGTCACAATCTGTAGCATTGTACACTGTAACATGACTGTCATAATATGCAACATTGTGCACTGAAACATGCCTATCATGATCTGCAACGGTCAGACCTGAGCAGATGCTTAAGTTCCATCGTTAGCTGTGATGTAGATCCTGCGATCAATCAACGTACAATGCAATCAATCCCTACGAAGGCAGCAGTATATTACCAACATGCTTGCTGTGCTGTGCAAACCTCTCTTCCAGTTTGAGGCGCCAAAAGTGAGAAAATCTTCCAGAAATCAACGACGGCTTGATAGAAACAACTTTAAAGCATAAAACCCCAAAAAGGTAACTGCAATCGGATAATTAACCCGTCCAGTCTCGGGGGTCTTCAGCCGCCCCCTCAGGTTTCTCGCGAATAGTGGACGAAGGGCGCGCGGCAGCGCGCCCAAATTTGCATACCTTTTCCAACATTAATTTGGTATGCTGTTTCAAAATTTTGAAGTCAGGTCATCTAGGGTCAACGAGTTAATCAAGGTCAAGTCAGGTCACCTTAAAAAAGTTAAACCAGTCGTCACGCTTTAACGGATACAGATGTTTTAATGAAACTTTCAGCGTTTGCTTATTTTTAGGGATGCAAGAAAACGTACGAGTGGATTTTTTCGTTTTTGACTACATATAAATTTTGCGTATTTGCCAACTTGTAGTTCAAATATAGGATTCTTGCTAAAAATAAGCATTTTTTATTAGGGCAAGTTGACTTTCAACAATGTTTCTCGGTCTGCTCTACCCATTGGAAAAGGAAAATTAAAGAAAGCTTGAGAACTGGAACTTTTGACATTTCAAAAAAAAATTGAGGGAGGGGAGCAAAACTTAAAGCCCTGGTAGACTTCGCTGTCCTTTTCTCATTCCAAATACAAATTTTCTTCTCATATATCCCCAAAATGAACTCCCCAGAGCCAAAAGCATGCAAGTCATGAAATGTCGTGAAAATCTAGCCACCCTGGTGACGTCACCTTTTGGGGAAATTGTTTTGGGTGGTGGACCCGGACCCTACTCATCGAATGCTTTCCGATGACATCTATTTCGTTTTTGTGTGATGCTTAGTTTGGATTTTAGAGGGGTTACTAACCGCCCGCCCCCCTCCGAGACGGGGTGTGAGGATCTGACCGGAAAGACGGCGCGAGTTAACCATGACCCCAGGGTTTGCTCGGAGATAAGAGGCAGGGATCTAGATGCCACCCTTTCTCTCCCCACGTAGCATAAGCTCGATAGCGTAAGAGCAGATCCACAGACACATGAATCACGATGTCATTCTAGTTCACTGTTCTGATCACTGAAAATATAGTTATGTCATGGACCTCTTGTTGCATATCCTATGATCTCAGGCTACTGACAATTGATATCATACTGGGAGTTATGCGAGGCGTTATTTTTCCGAGCTCATACTTTTCTTAGGCTTTAGTTTAGTGTAACGTAGTTTAGTTTAGCTTAATAGTTTAGTAGCTTCAGTTAGTAGAGAGAAACCCGTCCAGTTAGTTAGTTAATTTGGTTTTAGAGCGCGTCGACTACTATCGTCATTTTGCGCCCAAGGAGAGATCCGTGGAAATAATAATATCTTGTGCTCTTGGACCTTTCTACTACCACGTAATCATGCTACTAGAAATGAGACGAATTCCAAACCTAGTATGGGTTTCGAGACGCTAAGCGCCATGTAGGGTGCTTAAGTGTTCAACCTAAGCTTAGCGACAAACCTTGCCCAGATAGAAAGAAAACTGGTGTACTGCCAGATGCTAAGCTCTTTCAATTCGCTAGTTCTGTAGCTATAGGTAATATTGTGCAATGTTTTTAGCTCGTCAACAATTTTTTTTTACTATACGAGCAACGGCTCAGGGAACCTCGCCGTTTAGGGAACCTTAGAAATTATGTTTTTTCCTGGAACCCATCAGTAGCGCTCAATTTTTTTCAGCCAATCACAATGGGGTATTTTGCCAATAGTTGTAGATAGGCCCCTAGATGAGCTAGAACCGCGAAACAAATGACGAGCGTATTGATCGTTATAAGAGAGTACGAATGGTACCCAGTTTTACAGTTTTCGGTCAACCAGTGACCTTCCAGGTCAGGCCAATGACCTGAAATTGGCGAATATCGCGAAACTTTTTGTTTGGGATGGCCACATAACAAAACGTTTTACAGTTAGACACCGGAAAATAAGAACAGGACTCATTGAAGCCCTGCGAATCTGATGATGCCCTTCGTCGTCACTCCCTGTCATTTACACAGGTCAGGTGAAGTCAAAACTCGTGACCGGCCTAAACGGCTTAGCATATAGAGCCCCCTAGCCATCATGAAATGAACCTGAATTAGTCGGAATGGTGCATGAAATATTAAATGTGTTTCAATATTATTGAATTCAACATTATTCAATATTATTCAAACCCATTTAATGTGTCATGCACTATTCCGACTAATTCAGGTTTATTTCATGATGGCCAGGGGTCTCTTTATGCTATGTCATTACGGCCGGTCACGAGTTTTGACTTGACCTGACCTGTGCAATTGACAGGGGTGACGACGAGGGGCATCATCAGATTCAGAGGGCTTCAATGAGCCCTGTTCTTATTTTCCGGTGTCTCTAACTCTAAAACGTTTTGTTATGTGGCCCTCCCAAACAAAAAGTTTCGCGATATTCGCGAATTTCGGGTCATTGGCCTGACATAGAAGGTTACTGGTTGCCAGAAAACTGTAAAACCGGGTACCATCTTTTATAACGAGCAATAAGCTCGTTTTTGTTTCGCGACTCTAGCTCATCTACGGGCCAATATACAAACATTGGTAAAATATTCCGTTGTGATTGGGTGGAAAAACAAAAATTGAGCGCCACTGAGGGGTTCCACGAAAAAATGTTTTGTTTGATTTGCACATATGCTGTTCTAATCAATCGATTGCAGGTGCCAACTCTATGCTTACACGTGTTCGAATTTTATAACGCACCTCTACCATATAATTAGGTATACATCGATATTAGGTCAGCGGCTCTCAGCCTGGGAAGAGAACGGGGACACGGCCCCTCTCCTAGGATATGTCAACGTTTTTCGTACTCAAGGTGAGTACATGGGGAGAAATCCGGCAATTTACCAGAGCATAAAACTACAATCTTCGCTTCTGAGATAATACCCGATGGGCAGTCCTGATGCGTACTCCGACCAGTTGTTTATCTCCTCGCATCCACCTTCATCGCAGTCTCGCTGGATCGGCTGCATAGAATCGTAATTTTCCTGTCAGTCAGAAATGCGCATAGTTCCCGATATATGTGACAAACCTGTAATGCACCGACAAAGCAGGGAGCAGCAGTAACGCTGTAAGTCTCCGGCAGAGATAGGCAAGTGGTGACTGGTTATTGTATGGCAGGATTGGTTCATGTTCTAGATATCTTGGGAGTTGGAATAAGACGCATACTAGGATGCAGGCGAGGGACGCTGGATGGCCAAGGGCAGCTGAATGGGCGGGGGACGCTGGACGGGCGAGGGACGCTGGACGGGCGAGGGACGCTGAATGGGCGGGGGATGCTGAACGGGCGAGGGACGCTCGATGGCCAAGGGCAGCTGAATGGGCGGGGGACGCTGGACGGGCGAGGGACGCTGAATGGGCGGGGGACGCTGGACGGGCGAGGGACGCTGGATGGCCAAGGGCAGCTGAATGGGCGGGGGACGCTGAACGGGCGAGGGACGCTGGATGGCCAAGGGCAGCTGAATGGGCGGGGGACGCTGGACGGGCGGGGGACGCTGGACGGGAGAGGGCATGCTTCAAAAGCGCGGATGAAGTCGTATCTCCATGCATATCAGTAATAAGCACCGTTGGAAATGCCGGGTCGTTCTGGATTTGAGATCCGAAAAGGGCCACTGCACGCATAAGCACTAGCACGTCGTGGTCGGACCAACGTAATGACCTTGAACGACCGCCACACGGATCATGGGCGGCGTGAGCCAGCAAAAATGGTCAGGTGGTATAGTGTGCAACAAATTATTGTTTTGCTATTTTTATCTTCCGAAGACAGAACCCAGTAAGCAACAGGATCTATTGAATGTATTTCTGAACACTAACAGTATTTCAGACCCGGGTTATAAGCGTGTGATGAATTCCTTCAGTACTTTTACAGCCACACGCCTTTAAGAATGAATCCAGAGCTGGAGTTCTTCTGGATACGACGCATTCATGAAATTGCATTACCAAGAGCAGAAATAAAGTGTCATCCCACGCTGGGTCTAAAGGTGAGAGCCTGGGGTACAAACCGATGGCCTTGCCCATTTGACTCCCATTTTTAACAAAGATTAAGATTATTCCAGGGGATATTTTGTGATGAAGGTTGATGCATTTCAAAACGAAAAGAGTATAAATAAAAAAGGAGTAAAGCTTGAAATAACGTATCACACTATGAATTGCTCTTGAAAGTTGCTGTTGAAGGTCGAAAGCAGAAATGTCGACGTGAAACTCCCTTGCGAACAGAGTCTGAGAGCACCTTATGTGCTAGGAAAAAGGAGGAAAAAAGAGCACCATTGACTCTGCATGAAGAAATTAAAACTCAATGCGATGTACATCAAAGTCATTACGTTTTCAAAATCGTCACGTTCGGGCCGGATCGAGCTGGGCTTTTTCAGTGTAGCTATTGTACCATACCACGGGAGTAGACTCATTCAGGCTTCGCTTTGGCTGGCAGAATTAGTATCAATTTAGTGAGCTTCGCTTCGTGAACATGAACTGTTCACGGATTTACGTGCATTACGTGCATTTATTTATTGCTGATTATCCACCTTGTGCGTCACAACTAGCAGCTATGATTAAGACAGGCTGAATTTTGTCTCGCTTCGTCGTGCGAGCTTGAAGCGAGCTTCCAGCTAGACGGGTGGCTGTGGCTGATGCCTGAGTCAGGAGGCAGCACCCACGGCAGTGTGGCCAGCGGCTCAGGTCCTTAGTGCGGGAGTCGAATATGTACGGCAGTGTGGCCAGCGGCTCAGGTCCTTAGTGCGGGAGTCGAATATGTACGGCAGTGTGGCCAGCGGTTCAGGTCCTGAGTTCGGGAGTCAAATATGTACGGCAGTGTGACCAGTGGCTCAGGTCCTGAGTGCTGGAGTCGAATATGTACGGCAGTGTGGCCAGCGGTTCAGGTCCTGAGTGCGGGAGTCGAATATGTACGGCAGTGTGACCAGCGGTTCAGGTCCTTAGTGCGGGAGTCGAATATGTACGGCAGTGTGACCAGCGGTTCAGGTCCTTAGTGCGGGAGTCGAATATGTACGGCAGTGTGACCAGCGGTTCAGGTCCTGAGTGCGGGAGTCGAATATGTACGGCAGTGTGACCAGCGGTTCAGGTCCTGAGTGCGGGAGTCGAATATGTACGGCAGCGTGGCCAGCGGTAGGGTACGCCTGTTCATCTATTGGCATGAGTTGTAAGTTACCCTTATCGGGTAACTACCTGACCCGATAAGGGTAACTTTCGGTAACTACCTGATCAAAACTATCCGGTAAAATACATTGATGCCCACTTTCAACAGGGGGCTGGTTGAAAATGGTGATAAAATAGCAAAAGAGAGTGATTATTTGAAACCATGCTTCTGAAAATATTTTCCACGCATAGTAATAAAGCATCTTGTCACCTTGCCCGATGAGGCATGTACTTATCGGGGAAGCCAATACTGCATGCTCATGTTGCGCATGTAGTATTAGCTCCAAGAACCATCTTGCCGGATTGAATACTTGCAAATGACACTCAGCTTTACAAGGGATGGTCACGGCTGTCGCAGAAACCAAGAACATCGCCTGGGAGCACATGAAGTAAGTTTCCTTGGGAGGTCCATGGCCGCCAGTTTGGTGGCACATGGGGACGAGGGCGCGATAATGTTGTTGTAGGAGGAGGAGGAGGCTGGATTTATAATGACATTTCAGTTAACACAATTTTTTTGGTGATTATCAGTGTAACCAGGGAGTAGTTTAGGAGGGTCTCTATATTCAACTGCTGCTATTGTCAAGCTTTGAATCTGGTAACATAAGAATTGGTTATAAACTCAAGAGTCTATTTTATAACCCAACGTTTTGCTAGTGTGGGTTATTTAGGCAGGCAGGCACAATTAGAGGTCGCATACACTGAGCCTCGGAAGTTCGAACTCGAACACATGCTCATTTAATAGTTCACTACATTTTCAGCCCTAATATCGCCATTAAATGCATTTTTAATATTCGCGGAAGTGTTCACAAGGGAAGCAGAGATCTAGTGAGAAGCGCTTCCGATGCTTCAGGGAGACGAAATGTGTCCCATTTGTTCGCGATTATTTCACCGCTGTTTTTGTCACGTGTTTAATCCGAGTACTATTTGCAACCGAGGTCAGCGTTGTTCTGCCGAATGAGATAGGGTTGCAATTCCCCAGTCTGGTTGCCTGGACAACGTAGACAAATAATATTGACGAAGGGATTGCCCAGAAGCATGCCAGCACGCGACAACAGGGCCTAGTTCAGTGTTCATCAGAAGTTAATTTATTTGTTTTCATATGGCTGCATCAACTTGGCTGTAACTTTGGCATTTCTCTTTAGTGATTTAATTTCACAAAGTTAGTGTTCTTACGGGAGCCATTGTTTCTCTAGATGAGAAAAGAAGATGCGAGACTTTCTCGCCCAACTTTCCCGCCCACTGGTTTGTGAGTCCACGTTTTTTTTTGTATAGCTTGCGAAGGCTCAGATGGAACACTTTGTGACAGCGACGCACTTGCTGACATCCTGAGACATAATGGAATGGTAAGGTCTTATCTATCACAGGGATTTATTTGGGATTTTTTTTAAAATTAACTGAACCTGATAAATGTTACCAATACTATTCCTCCAAACAGCGAGCTCCTGATGCACATATGCCAGATTTAAATCAGTCCGAAGAAGCCAGAATGCAGAGCAAGACAGGGCAGTATTAGCATACGACGTAAATATGAGAAATATCGGCATCCTACCTTGTTGTTGGCATTAAGGCAGCAGTCGCATATTGCTTCAGAATCGTGGAGAAAAACCTCAGATGTGGCACACAGTGCCAGCACACGCAGAGAGCGGCAATAGGAGAGGAAGTGTAGCACACAACCTCTTCACTGTACGCGACCGAAGATCAGGAGGTGTCCGGGTGCTCATGCTGCCCACTGCGCCTGCCTCCTATTGTTCTATGTAATCCCAACGTTGTGACTGAAAGCATAGTTTCTCGTAGCTACCACTATCCTTCATCCCATCTGCTTCTTCAAGTCTACCTCCTTTTCTCATGCCGTTTTACATCAGTTAACTTGACTAAGACCGCCACTTACGGTAGTGAGATGAAACACGAGTTGTCAGAAGGAACTTGGCAGTCATTCAGTCCGAATCTGACTCCAGTTGGTACCTGACTCTGATACCTGTTGATACTAGTTGATATCTGATACCAGCTGATACCTGATGCTAATTGTTGTTAGTCAGTAACTTAGGTGAAGAAATATTTGCGCGCTCTTTTTCTTTACGTGCCTAGCAAACCAATAGCCATGGGAAGAATTTCCTGATCCACTTCACCAATGAATAAACACTGTTTGGCCATGCATCTTGCGCTCAAAGGCGATTCATTCAAAGCCAGCCCAATATTTCCCCGTTGTCATGCCGTTCTAACTCATCTGGGCTAATATTTGCAGCCTGCAAACTTCCTCGGCTACCGTAGGCAAACAAATCGATTCCAACAGGCAAACTGAGCCAACACTCACACTAGCCTGCATTCCCAGGGTCGCGTGGGTCGAGCCTCGCCTGCGATGCCGCACCGTGAGCGCACGTGCACCAGGGTGGATGTTTCCGAAGCGTATTGGCCCTGCCAATTTGTATGTACCACGTTACTGTCGTTGGTTAGTTATAGTAGGCCTCATGCATGAGCATAACTGAAAGTGTGTGATTATTCACGTTGAATTGTCAACACAAAATAACAGTAGCCTTTATCCGTGCTAGCTACCAGCACGAATTTTGGATGGGCCATGTTGGACGACATAGTACACACAGGTGTGCAAGTTTGCTAGCCAGCCAGTCGACACTCAAGATCAACGCATACTCCTCGATGCCGTGCATCTCTGCTTTGTGTCTGCCTCTTGAGGGTACACCTGGGCACAATAATGGCCACTCCTCAATACTGTGTAGTGTGTATCCATGTGTTATGTACGCCTCTGGAGGGTACACCTGGGCACAATAATGGCCACTCCTCAATGCTGTATAGTGTGTATCCATGTGTTATGTACGCCTCTGTAGGGTACACCTGGGCACAACAATGACCGCTCATTGACACCGTACGTCTCCGTACAGTGTTGCCTCTGCGAACGCGCCTGCGGACAATGTGCCGATATTACGTTCACACGGTCTGATGTGACCGATAATTGTCGAATCGTAAACCGGACAACACAGTGCGCCTGCTACGTTCAGCTGCCGATGGAGCGGACCCGCAGGCACTTTCCCTTCCCCCTCCCCTCGTCGTCCACACCTGGCCCGGGTGTCGTGTGAATATCAGTAGATGAAGCAGACGAGTTCCGTGCAGAGTGGTTTGCCTGTACTTCTGTGCATGGCGTATACTGGTAAGGAGTTCCATCCTTTGATGCGACATTTGAACCACGCATGGCTTCCGTTATGCAAAGGCAGAACACATGATTGAAATTGTATTTCTGCAGAATATGTAGCTGCGTGCAATCGAGCATTCGTGTGCACTCATTCATTCATGTCATGAGCATGGAAATCATGTCAGGAACATGTCGCGACCTGTATTAGGACGCTTGGGATTATATACAATCGCATGGATGTTCACCAACACTGATTTAGAGGATACATGATGTTATTGAACGGTGACCAAGCAATGTGAATGATATGACACACGTCTTTGACATTAACGCCTGCGTTGTCACAAGTGTCACCGTCTTGTGTACCGTTGGTGGCGTTCGAGTACCGTCGAGTTTGGTGTGTGACAGTTTGGATGGGTAGAATGGTCGTTATGTGTTCTACACTTTCCCGCGTTGTCCACAATGTCCCACGTTTTATGTAATATCGTTCTCAAGGATGCCTAGGCGGTCAGGGCGATCGCTTTAATCGCCTATTAACCCCTGATAACTTCATTACACCAAAACGTGAGTTATCAGGTCACGCCTTAAGTTGAAATGCAATGATGCACAAAAAGGCAAATTACACTCATTCGGCACTGCTATTGATCTTTAGGGCGTTACTAATGATGAATCATTGAGCTCCGGGGTACATCGAAAGAAATCAAAATTACATTAGCGTAGCCCAAGTTGTAGCTATGGAGCTGTATATAAATACTTTTCCAGGATAGAGCCTGGGACAACAAGGTTAGTAAACAAATTGTAAAGGAATCAGCAATACTTAGCTAGATTTAGTTATTTTTACTAGATCCAATGGTGCCATTCCCGGACATTTCTGTGATTGAAATCAAGTGATTGACATTTCTGAGAATTGGTACAGGAATGCAATAGTCAGACCAGGAACTGGAGTTCTGGTCTAGCCGATGGCAAAAAAAGCTATAATAATGCATGACACGCAGGGAAATTGATGCTAGTTTGACGCCAATGCTCCATGCTGCCGACGGGCACTAATTGGGATGAAATATGTTCACTTATAGCGAGAGTGTTGTGTGCCGCCAGGTACGATGTCAAATTAATTAATGCAATTAGATATGCATGAGCGACCGGGGAGCGAATCAGTGTGGGTTTGGCATCGAGGCCTAGTGGCTGGGTCCACGGGCGCCGCATTTTCATTGACGGAGACCGAGTGGTACGCTGGGCAGTGGTACAGTGGTACAATGGTCCATGGTTGAACTCGGTCGGTCGTCTGTGTAGCAGGAGGTTCGTGTGGCTGTGTGTGTGTATGCTTGCGTGTGCTTGCGTGTGTTTGTGTGCTTGCGTGTGTGCGTGTGTGTATTTTGTTATTGATTAGCTGAACAAGTTCAATACAGACTGCAATGACGCAAGATTATATATTCTAGGAAGGTATTTTTTTTTTGGGGTGTTGCGCTATTGTGTAGGGCTCGTGTGCGCCGGGGGAGTGCCGATGGGCTCTATATATTGTTAAGAGGTTCATGTTTTTGTTGCGCTCTGTGTGCCGATGTTCTGCTATGTGAGCTTGTTGTGAGGATCACGTGCTACTGCGTGGAGTCCATTGAGCTACTATGTAAGATGATGTGAGCTACTGGGCTCTATGTCATGTTCCTGAGGGCTGAGTGTGGTTTTGCGGGAGAATACCTGGCGAACAATAGCATGCAAAGATAACGGTGTCAGCTTGCTTGGCCAACATAAATCTTGCCAAATGGCCTGTATAAATGGTAATGTCCATTCGCTGCCGATTGTGCACCAGTCTACATTTCTCAACTCGTGGATTTCGACCTGTGGATTTCCATCCTCAAGTTCGGTCCAGATTGACATGGAAGGGATTCGGTGCACTGCTCATGGAGGTGTTCCCGAAGCGGATTAACTGACTCGATAAGGAGTAAAGCCAACACCCTCAGGTGGACGATGGCCTCACCTATAACACTGTACGGTTGGGAGTGGCACAGTCAGATGGTGGCTGACCGGCAACGATAGAGACACGATAGGATGACGTTCACTGCAGGCTGGCGGCGGCCGGGAATGTTTGAGGAGGGTACTAGATTACAGATGGCGCGTGTTGAAAATGATCGAAATATAATCGGAATGTGATCGGGATACCATCGGAATGTGATCGGACCGAGCGCACAGCTCTGCACCGTCAGCGAATCTCGCCGCTCACCAGGACAACCACTGGAGACTCTCAATCACCGAGAGGTCCGGCCACTCCTTAGAGAGTCGAGGGGTCACGGAGTCCACCGGCCGTCTCCCGGTTCGATCGTCGTCGACACGGCCCACTAGCTCGTTCGAACGACCCACGCCCTGCGTCGGCACTTTGAGCGCTGCCGACACACGGGAGCATGCACGAGGTGGGACACGCTGGAGTCGGAGCGGCAGGCACAGCCGCCCGTCCAGCCCCGCCTACCTGAGGAACCTGTACATCACGCCGATCAGCAGCACGAACACCAGACACAGAATCACCACCGTGATCAGCTTGGCAAACAGGTTCATGTGCGCCTCGGTCTCGTTGAACGGGTCGCGCCGCTTGTGGTGCATCTCGCCGCCGGCCAGCGTCGGAAAGGCCAGCCGCTGCGTGAAGGTGAGCCGCTGCGGCTGGTACTGCGCGTACTGCACGTCGTCGAGCGCGCCCTTCACGAAGTACACCGACCCGCGGTGCGAGCTGAGCGACAGCGTGTGACTGAGGCGCGACAGCGTCGACGGTCGCCGCAGCGCGGCCAGCTCGAACGAGTGCGACAGTCGCGAGCCGCGCGAGTCGCGCGAGCCGGCCGACGAGCGCGACAAGCGGCGCGAGTCCGCCTCGGCGGCCGGTAGGCCGAGTCGGTTGTCCGAGACCGGCGGCTGCGGCGGCGGCGGCGGCGGCAGCTGCGGCCGGCCGCGACTGCAGTAGCTGCACTCGCTCGTCGACAGGCTCGACGAGCGCTGCGAGCACGCCGAGTCGCGCCGCGACTCGGCTGTCGACTCGACCGAGGCGATCGAGGCGCCCGAGCTGCGACGCCGGCGTTCCGCGTGCACCAGCGGCTCGAGTCGGTTGGCCGTGGCTCTTCCGAGCGGCAGCAGCGACTCTCGGCGCTGCGCGGCGCCGTCAGGTGGCCGCCGCTGGCCGCTGGCCGGCCACAGGTCGGCGTCCAGGTCGAGACTCACGTGGCTGATCTGGTCGTCGGTGGTCTGACCGGCGCGTCGCGCCGCGTCAGAGGTCAGCCACACCTTCACGGCGGGCAGCTGCCGCTCCGTGGTTTGTTGCTGCTGCATGGCCGGCTGCCGCAGGTTATGGGGACGGCTGGTACAGGTTACGGGCCGGCTGCTGCAGATTACGGACCGGCTGCCGCAGGTTACCTGCTGGCTGCCGCAGGTCGCCGGTCGGCCGCCGCAGGTCGCCGGTCGGCTGCCGCAGGTTACCTGCTGGCTGCCGTAGGTCGCCGGTCGGCCGCCGCAGGTCGCCGGTCGGCCGCCGCAGGTCGCCGGTCGGACGCCGCAGGTCGCCGGTCGGCTGCCGCAGGTCGCCGGTCGGCCGCTGCAGGTCGCCGGTCGGCTGCCACAGGTCGCCGGTCGGCCGCCGCAGGTCGCCGGTCGGCTGCCACAGGTCGCCGGTCGGCCGCCACAGGTCGCCGGTCGGCCGCCGCAGGTCGCCGGTCGGCCGCCGCAGGTCGCCGGTCGGCTGCCACAGGTCGCCGGTCGGCCGGCGCAGGTCGCCGGTCGGCCGCCACAGGTCGCCGGTCGGCCGCCGCAGGTCGCCGGTCGGACGCCGCAGGTCGCCGGTCGGACGCCGCAGGTCGCCGGTCGGCTGCCACAGGTCACGATGAGTCGCCGCAGACTAGGTGGCTATGGGCGGCGGCACAGCTCCGTGGGCAGCACCGCACCCGCTCCCCATCATCAGGTCACCTGCGGACGATTAACAGCGAGCTGTGAGCGGCCGTGCGGTGCGCCACAATGGGACTCGGCGCGCCACACTCATCGACCGCGCCTGATCGGCGACGTCACGTTCCTCACGAGATGGACCGGCGCAGACCAGGACGCGTGCCGCGCGTACACCGCCCATCAGACCGGCACGGACAGTGGGGTGATGACCAGCACGGACAGCGGGGTGATGATCAGCACGGACAGTGGGGTGATGACCAGCACGGACAGTGGGGTGATGACCAGCACGGACAGTGGGGTGATGACCAGCACGGACAGTGGGGTGATGATCAGCACGGACAGTGGGGTGATGATCAGCACGGACAGTGGGGTGATGACCAGCACGGACAGTGGGGTGATGATCAGCACGGACAGTGGGGTGATGATCAGCACGGACAGTGGGGTGATGACCAGCACGGACAGTGGGGTGATGACCAGCACGGACAGTGGGGTGATGACCAGCACGGACAGTGGGGTGATGACCAGCACGGACAGTGGGGTGATGACCAGCACGGACAGTGGGGTGATGGCCAGCACGGACAGTGGGGTGATGACCGGCAGGGACAGTGGGGTGATGATCAGCACGGACAGTGTGGTGATGGCCAGCGCGGACAGTGGGGTGATGACCAGCACGGACAGTGGGGTGATGATCAGCACGGACAGTGGGGTGATGACCAGCACGGACAGTGGGGTGATGACCAGCACGGACAGTGGGGTGATGATCAGCACGGAGAGTGGGGTGATGACCAGCACGGACAGTGGGGTGATGGCCAGCACGGACAGTGGGGTGATGACCGGCAGGGACAGTGGGGTGATGGCCAGCACGGAGAGTGGGGTGATGATCAGAACGGACAGTGGGGTGATGATCAGCACAGACAGTGGGGTGATGACCAGCACGTACAGTGGGGTGATGACCAGCACGGACAGTGGGGTTATGACCAGCACGGACAGTGGGGTGATGATCAGCACGTACAGTGGGGTAATGACCAGCACGGACAGTGGGGTGATGACCAGCACGGAGAGTGGAGTGATGATCAGCACGGACAGTGGGGTGATGACCAGCACGGAGAGTGTGGTGATGATCAGCACGGACAGTGGGGTGATGACCAGCACGGATAGTGTGGTGATGATCAGCACGGACAGTGGGGTGATGATCAGCACGGACAGTGGAGTGATGACCAGCACGGACAGTGGGGTGATGACCAGCACGTACAGTGGGGTGATGACCAGCACGGACAGTGGGGTGATGACCAGCACGGACAGTGGGGTGATGACCAGCACGGACAGTGGGGTGATGACCAGCACGTACAGTGGGGTGATGACCAGCACGGAGAGTGGAGTGATGATCAGCACGGACAGTGGGGTGATGACCAGCACGGAGAGTGTGGTGATGATCAGCACGGACAGTGGGGTGATGACCAGCACGGATAGTGTGGTGATGATCAGCACGGACAGTGGGGTGATGATCAGCACGGACAGTGGGGTGATGACCAGCACGGACAGTGGGGTGATGACCAGCACGGACAGTGGGGTGATGATCAGCACGGAGAGTGGGGTGATGACCAGCACGGACAGTGGGGTGATGGCCAGCACGGACAGTGGGGTGATGACCGGCAGGGACAGTGGGGTGATGGCCAGCACGGAGAGTGGGGTGATGATCAGAACGGACAGTGGGGTGATGATCAGCACAGACAGTGGGGTGATGACCAGCACGTACAGTGGGGTGATGACCAGCACGGACAGTGGGGTTATGACCAGCACGGACAGTGGGGTGATGATCAGCACGTACAGTGGGGTGATGACCAGCACGGACAGTGGGGTGATGACCAGCACGGAGAGTGGAGTGATGATCAGCACGGACAGTGGGGTGATGACCAGCACGGAGAGTGTGGTGATGATCAGCACGGACAGTGGGGTGATGACCAGCACGGATAGTGTGGTGATGATCAGCACGGACAGTGGGGTGATGATCAGCACGGACAGTGGAGTGATGACCAGCACGGACAGTGGGGTGATGACCAGCACGTACAGTGGGGTGATGACCAGCACGGACAGTGGGGTGATGACCAGCACGGACAGTGGGGTGATGACCAGCACGGACAGTGGGGTGATGACCAGCACGTACAGTGGGGTGATGACCAGCACGGAGAGTGGAGTGATGATCAGCACGGACAGTGGGGTGATGACCAGCACGGAGAGTGTGGTGATGATCAGCACGGACAGTGGGGTGATGACCAGCACGGATAGTGTGGTGATGATCAGCACGGACAGTGGGGTGATGATCAGCACGGACAGTGGGGTGATGACCAGCACGGACAGTGGGGTGATGACCAGCACGTACAGTGGGGTGATGACCAGCACGGACAGTGGGGTGATGACCAGCACGGACAGTGGGGTGATGACCAGCACGGACAGTGGGGTGATGATCAGCACGGACAGTGGGGTGATTATCAGCACGGACAGTGGGGTGATGGCCAGCACGGACAGTGGGGTGATGACCAGCACGGACAGTGGGGTGATAACCAGCACGGACAGTGGGGTGATGACCAGCACGTACAGTGGGGTGATGACCAGCACGGAGAGTGGGGTGATGACCAGCACGGACAGTGTGGTGATGACCAGCACGGACAGTGGGGTGATGGCCAGCACGGACAGTGGGGTGATGATCAGCACGGACAGTGGGGTGATGACCAGCACGTACAGTGGGGTGATGACCAGCACGGACAGTGGAGTGATGATCAGCACGGACGGCCAGACGACACCCGTGTGGGGCGCATAATGTCGCCAGATAATGGACCGATCATGCCGATAAAGCTGCGCGCTCGCCACTATTGCGCTTAATGAAGCGGCCGGTGCCGCTTCTTAGGTGCTTCCTATTCTGAGTGTGCGTGCATCCGGCCTAAAGTGAGGAAAAACAAAATGAGCGCTTCTTCGCTACGGCATGTCTTTCTGCCGTGGCACCTATGTTGAGGTGTACGACGGGTGTATGATGTGAAGTAGATAAACTGGTGTTGTGAGAGTAAGAGCACAGGTGTGGACAGGGGCACATCGCCTCCAATGCTGGGAGATCTTAACCATTAAACCTGAGCGGTTGCGTGGAATGATTCGATTTCCAAAGTGCTTCGTCACCGCAATTTTTCATGACCTTCTACACTCTTGATTCCAGGTAGTGTAAGGAGGCTTACATTTTTTCCGCACAACAATTTTGAATATTTTTCCATCGGAACAGACCGCCAGAAGCCCTGCCAGATCCCGGCCACCTTCCCTTCCACGTTTTTTCCCTGGAAGCCAAAGCAGACGCGAGTAGCGCCGGCGCTAAGACCAGAGGGCAGCTCCAGCAACAACATCCGGGCGAACCCGAGTAATGGCCCGGCACCCCGTCAGCTAGCAAACAGGGGTGCGAACACCAGCTGAACCACGTCCGGCAGAAGGGTCATCGGCTCGTGAGGTCGGTGGCCCGGATCTGGAACAGTCGTCACGCAAGCCGGGAAAAAACTCCATGAAAGCCCCAGGCGGCTTGACGATGCGAGTGGCCTGGGGAAGAACACTCCACCAATCAAGAGCGCGAATTCACTCCGAAGCCCTGGGAGTGGGCTACAGAAAAAACGGAGGCGAGACTACAGAAAATTGAAGAAAACTGACGGTCAGACAGAAAACGCTCCCTCACTCTCAAGCTCTCACGCTGACACGTTCACACTCTCGGGAGCGCTTACTCTTAGAAGACCCCGCCTTCTCTCTCTCAGAGATGGAGTAATCTCGGACAGAATCGAGGCGGCCGAAGAAGCCAGCCGACCACCAAAATGTGAGTACCGTCGGGCGGCCATTCCTTCTTCCTTCTTCCAAACTGGCCCAACTTCTATCACCTTCTCCGGGGAACAAGGCTTCTAAGCAGTCGAGAGGAAAGAGACGACGCGCCCAAACCACAGGGAAAAATGTGAGTGTCGTCGACCGACACATCCCCTCCATCTTCGGGCTACTCCATGGACCGTACTCAATAAAACCGTACAGGCCCTCCCCGCCCGGCGCCGTCGCCTCAACCCACGAGGGTACCACCAGGTCATTCATTGGGTGATTAGCCGGGGAGGGACGTGCGAGCGGACGGTGGCGTTGACTGCGCACGTCTATTTTAGAAGGGCAGGGTATGTAAATAAGTATGGGGGTTGGACGGAGAATGCGTGTGTCAGGACCGTGTTCCGACCCTGTTGTCGTACTCTGTAAATACCTGTAAATATATTACCTTTGATGATGGAAATATTTCAGCGACCGGCAGACACAGGGAACGGTTGCCAAGCCGTCGACGAGCATAGCGTGGGCTGACGAGCGGGGATACTCGCCACAAACCGGATCCTAACATCCGTCATTGTGAGGTCCCCGGACAGGGGTGGGGCGTGGAAATGTCCATCTCTCGGTTAGTTTGCCGCGCGTCGTAAGCTGCGTGTGCAACATCCATCATTATCAGGTCCCCGGACACGGGTGAGCCGTGAAAATTGCCATCTCGCGGTCCGTTTTGCAACGCGTCGTAATATATGTGTGCAATAGCATTGTCTCTTCCCCTATCCTCGTACTAAGCATTCGACCCTCACATTAACCGGGGCTAAATAAATGATATCATAGCCTAACTTCTCCCCGTGGTGCAAACCGATTGAGAATCCAACAACTCTTGGGGCGCCCTCCAGCTACGCGTTGAGTGGCGGAACCTTCATGGTAGACAAGAAGTCTTTGAGGTCAAAAGCCGATGGCCGAGTCCGAGACCCTCCTTGGGGACTAGCATCAATGGATAACGTAAGAACTACGACCCTCTTGAAACAGTGCCCGGGTAGTAAATAACTCAGCGACCAGGTGCAAGGAGGGGAGAGGATATTTACGTCCATAATTGAAATGGCGGTCGTGCCGCGGGTGATGAGTGGTGCGCGCCGCGCATGTCGCTTTGACCGGGTCATTCACGTAGACGAAGATAGTACCGTGATTACTTCCCAACAAGGTGAGATGATTCACACAGGATGCTTGGATATGTGCCTGAAATTAATTTGCAAGATGAAGTAAATTTACAAGCGAGACAGACGACTTGCGGGCCGTCCTCCGACTGAACGTTTCCGGGTAATGGTAGTGAGTGTGCAAGCCAGTTCAACTTGTCTAGAATATTAAATGTTGTTATATATAATTATCTGCGTTTGGGTAATGCTTAATTGCGAGAGGGTGCAATGAACGGACACTTCTGGGGAATTAATTCGCCTGCTCTGGATCTTTGACCGCAATATCCCACTGGCCTCTGCGACCCAGGGGCGCAGATGAGGTAGCGAGCATGGTATACATGTGGGAGGAGCCGATAAAGGGACCACCACATTGCGTTCGGCGGAAGTCTGGCGCCGGACTATAGGGTATTGCAAAACACTGCAAGGTAGTACGTCCACCCCCGGACTCTGCAGGTGGGAACGGTTGGTGTAGAGATTCGAGGGGCACATGGACGGGTTTGCCATGCCATAAGTCCCCAGGCTAAAGTGGTAGGGCCGGCTAGGGTATAACGACGACCAGGGACGTACCCAACGTGCTAGGGATCCGTGCCCGCCCGTGGGATACGTCAGACCTGGTCACAAGTGCACGACGAATAAGGCCCGGCGCGGCATCGATCGAACTTAAGGCCAGGTATGTCGGTCGAAGACACCAGAGCACTTGTATCAGCCTTCGGAGCCAGTACGATGAGCCACCCTTGCTGCAGTTAAGACTTGGTCCAGGCGAGGAACGCTGGCAGTAATTGCTAAGCCAGCCATGATTGGCAGTGAAAGGTTTACTTGTTCGGCAAACGCATCATCAAAAACAGAGCATTGGTCTGTAAATCTATGTGTTTGTGTGCCGCTGAGGGGGTCGACAGCTAAATTTGTGGACCAAGCAATTCATTAATTAATAAGGAGAGCATGACTGGGACGAGCGAATGTGAAGTGAATGAGGAGAATGAATGTGAGTAGGTAGCGTTAAGGATCAGCGGAAGCCGCTTGGAGCTCAACACAGGCACCTATTTCGTGCGGTACATTGTACACAATTATACTACTACAAGCGTTCAAAAAGTCCAACAAAAGACATGTCATTCAAGCTAATGGCAAATTTAATTATCAACAATTTTCTAATCCAAAGTATTGATAATAATCTGGCTGAAGGCCCTCACTTACCTATATGGTGTTCCAAAAACTTTGACCTCGCACATATATAAATTCGTGTTAGGGACTGTAGCTGAAACCAACATCAAGTCGGCCTGGGTTTGGGGAATGTGTGCTGGAGGTGGCGAGGAAACACAACACAATACACCACTGACATGGGCACAATCAGCAAAGGAGTGGTTTAGGTCAAACCCTGAATAAGTTCAGCTAGTTCAAGTAGTTCAATCAGTTTCAGTCGAGTTTAGGCTGGGTCTAGAATACCACTTACACACCCATACCACTCACCCCGAGTTTAAGCATTATTTGGAACACCTTTCACCCACACCCCACTCACCCCACACAAACCAACCCTACTTATACCCCGCACCCCTACACCCCCACAATACATCGCACCCACACCCGCCACCACCCCCGACACCGCACTGACGGCAGAGCCGCCATCCCTACACTAGCAATCGCCAGACTTCCTCGACATCGATTGCCGTGAATGTATGAACATCGCAGCGTGTATGCACTGGTAATGACTTGCATACATGGAGAGTTGTGGAATGAGTTCGGGAGCTAGGGCGCAGTGGAGATCCACGCAGATGATGTCGTGCCACAGATAAACTGACTGTCCTATGCAGCGTTCCGCTTCCAGGATGCCATCGCAACCAATTACACCATCGTGAGGTAAACTATCACAAGACGTAATCGACCGTTTCATCGTATTTTTGTTCATCGATTTTCTATTCTATCTGCCTCGCTCCTATTTCTGCAAACCAAAGCCAAGACACAGATTGGATTAGTAGATTGTCCGTCTGATTTACTATTACCTTGCGTCGGTCACATCACATACTCATGACATACAATCATATCGAGTTCATCTCTTGATTTTTAGTCTCCGACAGATAACAGTGAAATATATGGCTAAGCTAGTTACATTTTCCACACCGTTGTAAGTGTAACTAGCGATCAGTTAGCATTAATTTGATCGCTACCATCCCTTAGTGTCCAGCATGGACTGGCATCGGACCAGGTTTCAGGCACTGTCCGGTCGGAATAAATGCTCCTGCCATAAACCCTGCCTTGAAAAAAAAAGATTCCGGGTACATTTAAAGTGCAGTCGTGACGAAAATTATGGAAAATAAAGCTTGAAAGAGCATGTCTGATTCTAAGTGAAAAAGCAGAGCTTGAAAAAAGTTATAACACTGGCCACCCTCAGTCAGCCAGCCCCCACCGTTACGCTTTTGAACCTTGAATAATTGTGTTTTGTTGTGGCGTTTGAAGACCTGCGTCTTCACTGAAAATCGTGTCTGCTCTCTAAATGCCAATTTTCTATCAGATTAATCGCACTATTTTCATCCAAGTGCTTGCAGACGTTGTTGAAGTATTTGTGGCGGCACTTCCTACGTCTGTACAGCGCGACGCACCACATGTGCACACGTGGCATACAGCGCGACGCACCACGTGTGCACACGTGGCATTTGGTTCTGTACAGCGCGACGCACCACATGTGCACACGTGGCATTTGAGTCCGTACAGCGCGACGCACCACGTGTGCACACGTGGCATTTGGTTCTGTACAGCGCGACGCACCACGTGTGCACACGTGGCATTTGAGTCCGTACAGCGCGACGCACCACGTGTGCACACGTGGCGTTTGAGTCCGTACAGCGCGACGCACCACGTGTGCACACGTGGCATTTGAGTCCGTACAGCGCGACGCACCACGTGTGCACACGTGGCATTTGAGTCCGTACAGCGCGACGCACCACCTGTGGACACGTGGCGTTTGAGTCCGTACAGCGCGACGCACTACATGTGCACACGTGGCGTTTGAGTCCGTACAGCGCGACGCACCACATGTGCACACGTGGCGTTTGCGTGACGTTTGGCTCTGTACAGTGCGGCTCACTACCTGTGTCTACGTGGTGTTTGGCCTCCATCAGTGGCTGAGAGAAGGTCATTGCGGTCTGTTCATAATTGTGCTGCGGACACCGGTACGTGTGCAGTACTAAGCCCACACAGCTACTTGCGCTTGCTCATCCAGTGGTCCTAATGTTGCCGTATGCTGGAAAGCTTGGTTCGAAGTTTGACTATTGATGTGAAAAATCTTCAGATTTGATTTGGATCTTTCCACTCCAAAACATTGCATGGATGCGGATTGTTCAGAAGATCTACTCGGAGGATGGAAGTGTTCACAAAATCGACTCTCGGGAATGAATGTTCGGAATATCTACCCTTGGCCCGGACTGTTATAACCCAACCTAACCCACCCTAACCCAACCTAACCTACCCAAACCAAACGTAACCGAGAGTAGATCTTCTGAACATTCCGAGCCAAGAATACATCTTCTGAACACCCAGTCCAGAGACTAGATCTTGTGAACACTTTCATCCTCCGAGTAGATCTTCTGAACACTTCTAGCTATCAGTAGATCCTCTGAACATTTCCAGTAGTAGATATTCTGAACATTTTCAGCAGTATATTTTCTGAACAACTGAGGCATATTCTGAAAAAGTCTTCTGAAAAACTGAGGCCTATTTATAGATATTCTGAACATTCCGACCTGAGAGTAGATCTTATGAACATCTACAAGAATTAGTAGATCTTGTGAACACCTTCGTCTTCGAGTAGATCTTGGGAGCAATCCAGTCCAGAGAGTATATCTTGTGAACATTTTCCTACTCCAAGTAGATTTTCTCAACACTCTCAGGTATCAGTAGATATTCTAAACATTTCCAGCCATCAATAGATTTTCTGAACATTTGCATTGGGGAGTAAATCTGCTGAACATTTGAGGCCTATTTATGGATCATTTGAACATTCAGAAATTGCAGTAGATCTTCTGAACATTCAGACCCGGGAGAAGATATTATGAACTTAGATTTTCTGAAAGTAGATCTTGTGAAAATATATTAAAAAATATGTTTTGTGAACGTAGACCTTCTGCAAGCAGATCATATGAGCTTTCCCCAAGCAAGCGTACAATTGAAACCAGCTCTCTCAAATGAGCAGTTGGGCTCCCGTTGGCATTTCCTCCCTGCAGCCGCAGTGGCCCATCGCTCATGCACGGTGTCCCGGGCTGTTGGAGAACTAGTCGCTACCAATTCCGCACTTCCGCGTCGGCCACTTCAACTACTAATGGGGGCTTCTCGAAGCAATCAGTGTCTGCTCGGGAATCTCGACGTCTGTCTGCCCCCCTCCCCCATACATAGCCAGTGTGTAGGCGTGTGTGTGGCCGAATGTGGCGCGTATTTCATCAGGATAGCAGACAGTAAGCTAGACTGATAACCAACACGGAGCTGTGCCGCTGCTGAACGTCCCGGCTGGTGTGCATATTTAACACTCAGGTGCTGGCGTTCCTGAGTAATCCAGTGGGTTACCGAACAGGTCAGTCCCGTCGGTCCTTTTTGATAAACAAAGGGTCTGGGCTCAGATAATATTGCAGCTTGCTTTGCCAGCTACAAGCCATTACAAATTCATTCCTAGATCGCTGCTAGTAGCCTCGTGTGTATTGTGAAAAACACTGCGAGTGACTGTTTGCCTAAGCGGACCTGTTTTTCTCGGATGTCTTTCAAAACGATTGTGGGGAGCAAACCATAAACATTCCGTCGCAAAGATGAGATAGCCGCTGTGAAAGAATGCACGTCGCGAATTCTTATCACTTTACGTGTAAGAGATGCGAGATACATAGACGCTGTCTCCCATGACAGCCCAAACGCAAACAGACTTTTGGGTTTAAAGCAGTACCTAAAATGTATCATTTCCTTAATTATTAAAGTGGATTTGTTCTTCTCACTGAACAAATCCACGCTGATAAGCTTAGCGAGAAAAGAATCAAGCAATATTGGGTGCTCCTCATTCATTTACCACCTATTCATAAGTAGTCACCTCGTATTCAAAGTAGTGGTCAGTACCTATTGACGTTACGCACTTGTTTTAAAAGCAATGCATCATCAGAACTGGATGTTTTGCACTGCATTATTGCTTCTGACTATCCATGGCTACTGGAGAGCAAAGGTCCGGTGACTTATGATATTCTTCGCACATGGTGACGTGTATTAGAAGCTGGATTGTATTGCCAAAAAATCCATAGCAATATTTCACTGACGTACAAAGCAAACCGAGTTAATACAAATTCTCTTCTGAAAGGTGAAGGTTAATTATATTCACCTTCACACGTGCTAGTCATTCACGTGCTATTTGAGCATCAGGTGCACCAAAGCACGTGTGTGGGCTCATGTGTTTTCATAACTTACATTTTTATGCATTAACTTCAATTTCCAGGATTGGAACATGGTCCTCTTCCTCATGGTTCTCATAGTCTTATCGCACCGTGCAAGCACAAGATATGACGAGCCACTACCCATACTAGGAAGGGCATACACAGTGCCTTCGGTTTCCAAGTCCAGCACCGAGGTGCAGAAACAATTTTCAAGTAAGAAGGCTAAGGTGGTGGTGAAAAACAAACTCACACAGGGCCCCGGGAACCACACCGGCGGTGATGCTCACGGAGGAATAGCAACGCCCACCAAACCATGAGACGTTCTTAATCTAGATATAATTGGTCGGTTATTCGTCAAAACTGCTATCACATTTACTGCTCAGGACAGAACTGATTCGATGCTACTGACTGCTAAGCGGTATTTCTGCAACGAACATCACTGCCCTCGGCACTGCTTTTACGCGACAATACTGCTACATATCGCTGCACATATGGTATTGCTCCCAACGTTACTGCCGCGTAATATATTACTGCTACGCAATATTACTGCCACGCGATATCACTGATTCACTGCACGCAATTGCTACTAAAGACTCCACTGTTCCTGAGTTCTTTTTCGCATTCATATTGATGCCCATTATTGCTACAGAATTCGTTCCTACCGGCATTGCATCTATGCAGCCACGCAGTATTAAGTAGTACCCTGTGGACTCCGCTACACAGGGTACTTCGCTCGCCATTTCCGAATCGTTTGAGCCACGAAGCTTGGTGGCTTTGCCACCGATATTTTGTTCATACAGTACCTAATCTGAACAATGGTGGCATGCTCGTGAACTCATCCCGAAGACAACTTAACGAAGCTTGCTCAGTTGTCATCAGTGTGCTGGTGTTGCGCTGGGCCTTGAGCTATTAGTTATCACCAGGGATGAACTGGGGGGAGGGGGCTAGGTGGACCATCTCCCACTAGTTCGGAAAATCGTCTAACTTGTCTTATGAAGTGCAGCGGTGCAACCTCTCTCAATGTTCTTCAATACACACCGTGCCACGAGGTCTTGCGTTGACATTTCATCAGCCGGCACCAGGCGGCACCGGCGGCACCAGTCGGCACCAACCGGCACCATTCGGCACCAACTTGTATGCAACGGTGCTGCGAAGTATCCAGCAAATGGTTGGTTCCTATGCGTTTTGTTTACCCTCGTGCAAAACTTCAGAAATGAGAGGCGCACCACAGAAGGACAATGCTTGGAACTTCCGAAGTTAATTCTATGTCAATTTAGGTGCGGACCGCAGCAAGTTGGACGCGGATGGGGGATGCGGATGGATGGGCATTATGGACACTGCGCTACTGGTTTATGTATTTCGGTGTTGTCTTGCAAAAAACCCTGTTGTCCATGGGTGAAGGATCCACGGGACAAGAAGGTACTATTCGGTCGCCCTCCCTCACTCTGGGTAAATTCAGCATTAAGGGTATGACGTTCACTCGATATTTTACATACAAACGTATTGTGCACCCCCCTCCGCTCCCAATCTGAGGACTGAGGATCTATCAAGGACACCACATTTGAGGTGTAGGAGTAATTCCACGTAGGTGTGACGTAGCATAGCAGTGATGGCTGTGGCAGACAACAACTTGGGGATGACGTCGAGTCAAGGTAGTGTCGGCAGCAGGAATGTTGTGTGGCCGCAACGCTGTGTAGCAGCTTCGCAATATCACATCGATGACTGGAACCGTAAGCAATGCTATGCAGTTAAAAATCATGAAGTGTTGAGGCTAAACATTAGAGCCAAATTGGCCAACTGGGAAGAAAATATCAGATTAAAGAAAAATTTAAAAAGTCGCCAAAACAATATATACATACATATATGTATTCATGCAAAGGTATATATATATATATATATATATATATATATATATATATATATATATATATATATATATATATATATATATATATATGTATAATATATATATGCACATATATATATACATATATATATATATGTGTGTGTGTTTGTGTGTTTGTGTGTGTGTATGTGTGGGTTTGTGTGGGTTTGTGTGTGCATATGCTCAGTTTAAATCAACCCATATACCAAAGCATATCTAATTGATCACTTGATCTCGCTTAACACATAAGTGATCAGAGCACATACATAAATTACCTATGTCAATCCAACTTCATCCAGCCATTTTTCACTTCTCCACTGCACATCTTAGACTTAAAATATAGGATCATTGGACTTCAATAATTTGCCCACCGTACTGTTGTAACCATTGAATGAGGGGCTACAACCAAATCACCCCGCAGCCTATTCCATTGATCAACCACCCATTGGCTGAAAGCTTGTTGGAGTTTAACTGTCCTATACAGAACAGAAGTGGACCTAGAACAGAGCCCTTTGACACTCCACTCCGAACATCCTCACATTCTATGATGCTGTGAAGGCTCACAGAACTAGCATCCGGAGCAGCATTTCCATGTAGAATTGGTGCTGGGAGTAATGAAGTCTGTAGGAATAACGTCGTGTAGCAATACTACCGCACGTCAATGATGTTTTTAGCAGTATATATACAGCATTATTGTCGCATAGAAGCAATGACAAATCGCAGCAATGTCGCCCCAACTGTGATGTATGCAGGAGTCACTTTCCTAGAAGCATATTGTCGTGTAGCAATAATGTTGCATGGCAGTGACTGCTGAAGCGACAAAGTATGCAACAGAAATATCACTTAGTAACATGGTTGCGTAGAAGTAGTGATATCTGGGGCAGCGAGGACGCATAAGCAACGTCGCATGGTAGTACTGCAGCAGAAGCTGCATCGTTAGCAACAAAGCGGTGGGAGTCAGTATTGATGGGAAGCCATGACGGGCTGAAGCAAAACTCCCTTCAGAAACGGAGCTGACTTATTGAAATAACTTAAGGTTTGTTTTTACATTCGCAGACTACCAGGAGTTGCCATGATGATGCAAGAGCACGCCAGGCGCCAACTCCGGTGGATCGATTGCATTTTCTGGTTGGAGGTGGCGCCAATTTCGGAAGTGCATGTAACTCCGACAGACTAGTTAATTCAATTGGCAGACCATTCCCGCCCGCCAGGACAATTGCTCCGCGCCAGCGGGGATCAGAGAAGCTTAGAACACTTCCTCTGGAATTGGAAAGGTCAAATCCCGACAATGCTGGCTGTCTAACCATCAAGATAGAAGACAGAGTCAACAGTACTCAGAGAGTGAAAAAGCGAGAGTGAAAAAGCGAGAGTGAGAGGGTGAGAGTGGAAGAGCGAGAGAGCGAGAAAGCAAGGGAACGAGAAAGCGAGAAACCGAGAGAGCAAGTGAATGAGTGACATATCACATTCTCTCTTTTTTAAGCCAAATGTTCCCCCAGCCGACCGAAAGTTCACGAATTTGGTATCAGGTATATTGTTGTCACCTAAGCAATGGTTATTGCAATATTCCTGGCAACTCTGAATATTCATGACAATTCATGTGTCTACCGAGTATAGTCTCGGTGATTCCTAGATACTAACGGGCAGCTCCAGCATCACTCTTGCCCGAGGGCGTGACCAGCTGCATGCCCACTTAGTCGCACACATCTCACAAAAGTTGCTTTGGTTATGAACTTACCTATTCAATAAGTTTCTTTTATTGGTGGCTATCGGCCATTTACTTCTTTCCTCCGAATTTCAAATTGGTGGGCCGCATTGCGTTACATCATTCTTCTATAGAGTTTTATAGCTCTTTCAGCTTGGGAACCTGAAACAGATGAGTTAAAAAAGATGACTTGTGGCATAAGTGACATAACCCAAATATAATGGTTTTAGCATCTGGATTTCGTTGGTTCTCCAGAAAAAAAGTACCTTTCTTTGCATTTCTCACCATCGCAATATCCGGACTCATGCATGCTGAATGTCACATTCACAGCCGAGATCGTCCGCGGTCGTCGCAGGAGATCGTCCGCGGTCGCCGCAGGAGATCGTCCGCGGTCGCCACAGGAGATCGTCCGCGGTCGCCACAGGAGATCGTCCGCGGTCGCCGCAGGAGATCGTCCGCGGTCGCCGCAGGGCTGATGACTCCTGTGACCTCTCCCCGAGAGCGAGTTGTTTCCCGAGGCGTATCCATAATTTTCCAATTTCTGCTGAAGAGTGCACGGCCGCCACGGTGGCGATCGCGGCGCGCGGCTGTCGTCTGACCAGGTCGTTGTTAAATATTTATCCGCACTCGCGGCCGGTCGACTGCAAAGCCGCAAGAGCCTGAACGACGGCAGGCACGCCGCCGCAGCGAGGCGACGGCTGAATTGAGACGATAAATGGCGCCCTCTGACGCGGACCCACTGTAAGTCGACACATCACTCGCCGGGGCCTCGGCGGACCAGCTGGCGGCCGCCGCCGTCTGATCCTGATGGCGGGGAGGAAGGAAAACCCGGGGAAATTGCCGCGGCGACACATTACACCGGAGTGGCTCGAAGCAAATACACCCTTTGTAGACCGTGCATTCGTATTTGCTGCATGTCCGGAATAATACCGAACGGGATCACCTCAGCATAACAGCACAACCGAAAATAAATGCATGAGGTATTCTCATGGTATAAGATTCATACTAATGTAAACGCCTTTGCTCATTCCGTAATTTGGCGTCACCAGCATTACCTGTGTTATATCTCAACCCAAATAAAGCAGTCTCCATGGGCACTATCCATCAATATGAGTCAGCAACTGAGGAAAAGCACAATGGCAATTGAATCTTTGACTTATTCACTGAATATGTAAATCGGATTCATGGACATTCACGATAAGAAATTGATGGTCTCCGAATCAATAGCAATCAAAGAGGTCCTTTTTTACTGGCCGTGCCCACAAGGGATGAACTTCTGGATGCGAAGCAAATAAATAAAACAAAATAAAACGGTTGTAAAACCCGACATGCCCAGTGATTTCACCAACCTTCCAATCCGACCGGATTTAGCCAGCTGCCAATGGGTCCGCAGTGACATGAACTCGGAGGGACGATGTCCAGCGAGTCGATTGCTATCAGACGAATTCAACTGTATCCGATACAAAATGTATTTTCAATCAACCTATAAGCTCAGAGGGCAGAAGAACAGAAATTATACCAATAAGTCGGGTGTCGGAAAACTAACCTGGTCCTTGCTTCAACCTTATCCGGAGCCAAGAACCAATCACTATTGCAGCTTAAGTTCGTGCCAATGCATTGCCATCTCACTGTACATACATCGCAGCTCGAATGCTTAACAAGCTGGGTTAGGTCAATTTCATGCAATTCACACCAAATGCATCATATGAAGGCTTGCATAATCTTACAACTGACAATTTCCCAATTCAGAGCAGCAAAACATCTGCAAGATTTGAAACGACGCAAGACAAATTGTCTATATTGAACTTCCGTTGAAATAAACTCATCCGAGATCAAGCGGCGTTATCGACCTCATTTTACAGATAAAATGCATTGAGAAAATGGCATGGCCTGAAACTAGCTCTACATACATGTACTTTTAACCACATAGGCAATATAATATGTTGAAAAATACATAATTCTACGATTCAGGTAAAATTCCCTGATAATTGCTCACATAATTGACTTGATGGCCCACTGATCTGACCTGGACCATTTTATCACGAGTTCAACAAAGAATAGTAAATCCAATAGGTGTGTCGTGCTAAAGCGTGCCCCTTGAGGGTGGTCGTAACAGAACCGCATGTGGTGCCCTTAGAATGGTGATTGTTAAGAGCTTGTCTTTCACTGTTTTCATCTAACATATTTAGTTTTGAATCAAATTGTGCCGGATCCGATAATGCATACTGTGAAGGAATGTATTTGTACCTGCCTTCAGCATTTATGGCAATGTGTAGTGGCAGTCTTAAAGATCTGAACATTTATGCACTTCCTTGCAGCTCAAACTCTTTCTCCAAGCCTCTCGAAATGTCATGACCGAGTTCGTCATTTCTGCTATTTGGAATACAAGCACATTCTTTGCTTTTCCTCCAATTTTGCTATTACGAATGTGGTACCCCGCTAATGTTAATTTGTCGCTTTCCCGATTCAACCTGAGCATTTTCGGACATGTACCACCCCTTTCCCTAGATTGATGTGAGATATCTAGCATTGACTACACATGCTAGAAACAGTTTAGGAAGCTAGAAGCATGCGAAAGTGTGAAGTCATTGCAATCACATACGATTAGTCACCGCGCGAATGACGCTGACGCCAGCCGGACGTACAAGCTGCGCTGGTCATCGTCGGACGGTGTAGTTGTGGACAATCCAAGATCAACGGCAAACCGGCAGGTCTGCGAGAAGGCATCACTGGTCAATGGCGATCCATCCCCGCTAATGGCTGCCAAATCAGTCCCCAGTCCCGGTGGGCTGTGGACGAGACGTGCCAATCGATGGCGATCCCGGCTAATGGTTGCCAACACGACCCCCGCAGACCCGGTGGGGTGTGAACGAGCCGTGCCAATACGGTGACGATCCCCACTAGTGGGTGCCAACTTGACCCTCGCAGCGCTGGTGGGCTGTTAACGAGCCGTGCCAATACGGTTTTGTGGTAGATGCTCGGCTCCAGATGACGTCACGACTTTCAGGTAGCTGTGGCGAAATCGGCGCTGATCCAACTCGCGCTCAAATTTCCATTTCGTCTTCGAATCTAACAAAAGTGGTCGAGTGCGCACTTAGAGCCGCTTCCACATGGAATAAGAAATTGGTGCATTTAGTTTTCTGAAATCGGATTTAGTGTGATGGTAAAGAAGACTGTGTCTTCGTAATCAATGGCAAACACCCACCATACAACTGTGCTTAATTGTTCGCTGCTAATAACGCTTATAATTAGTCTGTGTTAGGCCCACATTATTACATTTCAACCTTAAGCAGCTTTTCACATTCGGCCAGCAACCACGGCAATGACTTTTAAATACCCGTCTCGTTTCCTTCATAACTAACATATTCTCCAATTACCGTGAGAGCTTTGAGTTTTTACTTCTTTAAGTTGTGTTCAGCAGCATCTGAAATGGTCTACCGTGCGGCGACGTATGGAAGCAAGATTCTTACGGCAACTTAGTATTGAATTGACGTTATTACGATGGGGAAACGGCCACGTTCGTTACCATGAGGCTAATGGCAAGGTGGCAGATGAACCCTGTTTCTTGCTATCTGGCCTTGCATAATCTGCCTCCGTTCTGCGTGCTGATGTACCTATGTTCATCGACAGAGGCCGTGCGTGCATGTCTTCTACCCTCTGAGTCTCTGGGCTTAATTCTGATTTATCCTCAATTAACCTCTGAACAGCGGAGAGAGGAAAGATAATGTCACGCTTCATCACACACGGCATATCTTAGTCATGCCATCATCTGGTACGACAGCATTATGCATGACAAACGTGATCAAAGCGCGCATTAGTTCTACTGTCGGATCTGGACGTGCTAATGAAATGCAATATTAAGTAGCTGAAATGGCTGTGCTTGGTCTGCTTCGCTACCTGTCTGGTAGCATGCGTATGTGAACAATTCAGTGGCCAGGGAAGGCGAAGGGGACACCCCTCTGTGAAAGGTCGGACTGGGCCCGCAGACAGCCACCTTGAGGGGCCCGCAATGGTCCCTGGACCGATGGAAGGGGCCCGGGCTGACGGAAAGGGCACCGGGCCAAAAAAGAGGAACCTCGCATCAACGGAGAATGCTGTTGTGAAGATGTTGAGGGCCCTTGACAGGGCTAACATAAGATGTTTATAGGTCGACGGAGGGGGATCCGGATCGTTGAAAGGGCCCCGTGCTGACAGAAAGAATCTCGAATCAATATGAAGGGCCCCTTGCCCGACGCTAGGGGCCAAATTCGAAGAAAAGGCGCCTGGCATGGTGGAGAGAGCCGGAACGTTTGAAAATAACCTCGAATCGTCCAAGACGGCCCTGAGATGACTAAAGGGGCCTTAGTTAACGAATAGCACCTCGGGCCGTCAGAAAGGATCTTTTCGCCAGCGGATGTGATGAAAGGCGTATAAGGGCCCCCGGTCTAATGGAGGGGCCTCAAGGTGTTGAAAGAGGGCTTCCGGCATGACAGATGAGGCCCGAGTTCGCTAAGGGGCCCTCGCGCTGATGGAGATAATCGCTAGCCTCGAGAGGACTCGGGCCGTCGGGAGGGCCCAGAGCCGGCATTAAGGGCCCCTGGGCTGACGGAGGAATCTGAAACCACACAGGACGCCCCTTGCATGATGAGGAGGCCTAAGCCGGATAAGAGGGGACTCCAGCAGGACGGACAGTGTCCTAAGCCTTGAGGAAGGGTCTCTGACCAGACGGGGCTGGGACGGGCTAGACATGCAGAGCCACTGGGCTGATTTGCTTTGGCTCACACTGATGGATAGAGGTGCAAAGCTGATAGTGGGCCTAAAGCGGATAAAGGGACCCCGAGCTACCGAGATGATTGGGCGGGATATGAGGATTCCCGGTGCTAAGCAAAGGGCTTCTAAGCCGTGGAGGGGCCAGGGCTGTCAAAAGCAGTGGCGTTTCCAATGAGCTAAGGGGCAAGTCCGTCGGGGACCTCCAGGCGACCGTCCTGAGAGGGCGGATATATAGCAGGTGAAAACGCAAAATGCATCTTACAGCTCGTGTGGAAAGGGCCCTTGCTACCTGAAAATGTCTATCCTGAGGGCTGGCAAGGGCCGTGAAGTCAAGAAAGAGTTTTTGCCCGGAGCTGGAATGCCCATGCCATCTGGAGAGATAAATCTCAGTTGGAATGAGCCCCTGGCAGCTGAGGAATAAACAGAACACCTGAGTACCAGAGAGGGCTGCGATGAACATGACCCTGAGGGATGAACAGGACCACTAAGAGCTGAAGAGGACGATTGAGGGATCATCTCAGAGTTGAAGTGTCCCCGAAACGAGAGCTAGACAGGGCTATTGAGGACTGTGATGGACCACTTAAGCATGAAATGGTCCCGAGAGATGAAGAGGATCTCTGAGAGTGGGAGAGGATTGGACAGGGATCCTCCTGAGGTTCAAGGGCGGTCCGTGACACCCAAATGAGGTGAGGCAGAAAAATATCGCCGGATTTCGACCAGTGTTTTATTATTTTCTATAATAAGTATCTATTAGTATTTTATGGTACGATGAGTATCAACAACTTAATTTGGCGCTGCAAAGTGCCAAACCTATCGCCATCGTTACGAAGTCAGTGGATTTCAACCCTATCTCTCCTTCTCAAATGTTTCCGAAATTGACGGGAAGTTTTCATGTATAAATGGCGCGAAATAAAATCTTATATTCATATATCATTTAGGTTCTCATATATGTCCATTTCATAACCCGAAATTGCTGGCATACACACACATATACACATATTGTGTATATTATCATTATTATACTATATATCCACATAATGATAATTGTTGTTGTTACTATTATTATTGAGTATTTGCGTGCAAAATACATGAAGTTGATGAGAAGCATCGATCGAGTGCATGCTCAATGGTGCTCTATGTTAAAAGTCTAAATTATTAGTGGACAGAGCCAACATTGAGGGGGCACTTCCTGTTCAAAAATATATAAAAAGAACACCCCTGGTCTAGACGTATATGAATGCCAAACGGAAAACAATCCTGAAAACCACCTGCAGGCTCCGTATCTGCACATGGGTGATGAGGGCGTGCTATTCCAGCCAATATAGGTACATCCGCCGATAGCCTAAATGTAATGTTGGCACCTTTTCCGGGCCGGATGGGTTCCACCTTCCCATGAGACACATGCCCCCAGTACCACCACCCTTGTTTACGCCCCTGCACCGAGTGGGGAGGAATCATATTGCAACAGTTTTCTCTTACTTGCCCCCATCCCTACTTCCGGCCGTGATCTTCAGTTGGCCTATCTCAGCATACTGCTACTACCCGTGGCGCCGCGCGATTCCTGCGACGCTTGACATGAATGCAGTCAGGGTGGGTCCAATTTACAAATCCTAGTGTTAGGGATAATACGACTTATATCCGTGGACAAGATTCTTCAATCTTTCCAATGAACCCGATTTTGTCCAATTTCGATGGTATTTAAAATCAGAAACGTTGTGTGGAAAACACGGAAGTTTCGCTGGAGCGCCTACGGGACTGAGCAATTGTTTAGCCCATGTGACGTCACCGATTGCCAAACGATATTGGAGGGCCCATGCCTAACCTGCGGTTGTTATGAAACGAAAATTCACTATATGGCGAAATGTGCGAGAGGCTATCCTCTGCCGACCGGTGATAGAGCTATTTGGAAGCTAAGATGCAAATAATGTAAATGTAAATTAACTTCAATTTTCACCATAATTGTGAGTCACCAATGCATATTTGTTTCAGGTTTTTCAAGTTTGCCATTTTCCAGTGGATGAAAGCATTATTCTATGAAAATAGCATACAATACTTCCCAGCTCTACTTAGGTGAGGCACTGCCTTAGTGCCTTACGTGGGCCGACCGCCCCTGCTGAGGTTGAGAGCGGCCCCTAATGGATGAAGAAGGTCCCCTGAGAGATAAATAAAAATTCCTGTGAGCTGGCTATTGCTGTGGGAATATTGAGGATCGGCTTCAGAACGAAAATCTTGAAACCACAAGAGCTGTCGATAATTGGGAAGGGCCCCACGTAGCTTCAGAGGGCCCTTGGCGGCCAACAGAGCCCCCGGAAAGCTAATGAGAGTCCTTATGGCTAACAATGGTTGTCAGGAATACTGAGGACCTGCGGCAAAACTAGAAATCCTTTGAAGCTAGAAAGACTGTCAATGACTGGGAAAGGCCCTAACAGCTGCCGAGGGCCCCTGGCGATGGAAGATGGTCACTAATCGCCAAAAAGACTGGACTGGGAAGGACAAGAGGCTTGGAAGGGCTACTCATGGACAGAACAGGGCCTTCTGGCATTAAAAAAGAACATAAATGGGAGAACTATAATTGTGAAGAATGCAGAAAGCCAGCTTCAGACAGACTGTCCTTGATAGTTGGAAACGCTGTCGTGACTGGGAAGGCCTCTGAAAACTAGAGAGGACCGGAATGTGATGCTCCTGAGGATTAGTAGTAACACTGAGGAATGGACGGAGCCACCTAAAAACTAAGGAGAGTTCCGAAAGCTGACAATGTTTGCTATAAGTTGTGAGGCCTGTCTTGGAGCTGCAGGATTTCCCTGAAAGCTAGACTGGCTTGCTGAAGACTGGGGATAACCCATGGAAGACGGAGAGGGCTCCTGACGGACGGATAGGTTCCTTAAGAGCCAGAGGACTGGACTTGGATATTCCTAACCTTGGGATGGGCACCTGATGTATCGGGGCGCCCCTCAGAGCTAAGAGAATCCTTGAGAAATGGCCTGGGTGCGAGAAATACTGAGGGCCAGCCTCAAAGATAGGGCATCCTTGAAGAGCCATAAATGCTGCCGATGACTGGGAGGGTCAGCCACCCTCACCTCGACGGCGGCGGACGCCCCAACGGCCACTGCCATCCTAGCGGTGACGACTGCCCAAGCGGCCACAGCTGTCCCAGTGGTTTGACCACGGCTGCTCCAGGAGCTACAGTCGCTCCAGCGATGGCGGACAAGACAGACCAGCGATAGCTTTGACGACATGAATGCCGCCGATGCCGACGGCCGCTCCAGATGTGCCACTTGCTCCCATTTGGACCGGTGAGACACCGGTTGAGCAAAAAAGATAAAAAGTTGCAGGATGCTCTTTGTTTGACCTGACTGACCAACCATGTTGCTAGTCCTACCCATGTCCCGAAATCCCAAATTTATCTAACAAACTATTATTCACGGCTCATTTTAGGTAGTATGAAGGTTTCGAAAACGCGCAATTGTGTGGGCCTCACCCTCACTATTAAGCTGAGTCGGAACGTATCCGAACGTAATAGCCAACAGAAAGAAGCAATCTAGTACATGGAAATGAGTAATCATATTTCTGCCGTAGCTAATAATATCCATGTCTTAATTGGAGATGCATTATTGTCCATTTATTGTCCTTAATAGGTTTTCCATTCTGTTAATTGTCGGCAGCTAAACGCTTTGTTTTTCTTCTGATCATTGCCGGACTGTTGGACGTTGGGTGTAGATGTATCATTGGCCACGCCATAGCGGAGTGTCTTATTTATATGAATATATATACACACACATATATATATACATATAAATATGTATATATATAGATATATATGTATGTATATATATGTATATATATATTTTTATATACATATATATAGATATATTTATATACTTATGCATAAAGTGCGTCGAGTCACAATGTCGCCTTATATATCAGGCAACATTATCGAGATGTTCACTTCTACTAGGACTAAGGCATGGAACAATTTGGCACGTGGGATTGGTGAACTACCACAGCAGACTAAACCATCGTTGCCTATATATATATACGTGTGTGTGTGTGTGTCTGTGTGGGTGTGTATTTATTTATTTATTTAGGCCCTTGGAATATAAAGTGCTGAAAATTCGGCAAGTTCCTGAAAAGTGGGGGACCTAATTGGGTGCCCTCTTAAGATGTTCGCCTCTCTGGCTAAATACTGGCTAAGCCACTGGGACAAATATATCGATGAATGCTTTAGCAAATACAAATGTTTCGTTCGAGTTCCATGCAATTTGTGATGAGTCTAAATTCGCAACTACCGTTATGCTACATTGTTGATGGGACTGAGCACTCTGATTTAACTGTGCGAGGCCGTTGCTCCCGGAATGGATGGCTGACCTTTGGCTTCCCGCGAAGTTGTGCTGACACATCACCAACCAAAAGCACAAGATGGAAACCAACGCCACGCTGGGTCGATTGGGGCCAACTATAACCATAGCAAAGCAATAATAGTACATTGGCTGTCTTCAGCCCGCCACATATCTTACCGACTGGCACCGTTAAACAGGCTTAATGCAACATGAAGGTACTGAGTGATACATTTTGATCTGGTGCGACCAAAATATTTTATGCAGCCTTACAGCCTATTGAAGGACTTTGTTTTTTGTAACGTTTTTAAGTTCTTTTTTTACAGTGCCAAGATTACTAGCAAGGACAATGCACTGACAATGCTTCGCAGTGCCAGTGTGGATGATGTAAGGTGCCATGTTTGATACTAGTTTCACCTCATCAGCTGCCCACCCATCATGCTAAAAATATGTACTTTTAACTGTCATTCACTGAAAAGCTCCCTCTCTGAAGTTTGCTCTTTATGTGATTCATATGACATGATATTTCTGCAGGAGACATGGTTGTCTAAATTTTAGCTACCCATGTTGAATAACATTCAGAAAGATTTTCTTGGTTTGGGGTCTCTGCTTTTGACTCATCTAGCTCTCTGTTGGTTCGGTGACCATTTGGGGGTGTTGCTATACTGTGGAAAAGGTGTCACCACGCTTGTGTTAAAATTAAGGTAATAAGTGAGAATAGTCCAGATTGACACAATCACAAATGTTGGTTGCCTGCCACTGCTCATTGTCTACCTGCCAACTGATTATAGAGATTATGAGAGTCATGACAATTTTAGTATGACTCTTGGCAAGCTGAGCTGCATTTTGGATCAGGTGTCAACAAAAACGTCATATTATGGGATTATTTGAGATTGTAATGCAAACAGCCATGGCTTTCTTTCTTCACAGAACTCGAGGAGTTCTACTCAGAGAACCAATTAGTTGTATCTGATGTAGACTACTTGGGACATAGCAAAACTACATACACATATGTTAGCTCATCTCACAGCTCAGTGTCATGGCTTGACCATTGCCTGTTTAGCCACAAATTGCATTCAGTAGTTCATGATTTATCTGTCATATATGATGTTAGCTTACATGACCACCTTCCCATTGCTGTGCAAGTACTTGCACATCCTACTGATTATGCTGACCCAGAACAATAGGCCAGAAGGCCCCCCAAAGGTATGTTGGAGCTTAGCTGGTGGTGCAAGTGTAGCTAGTTACAACTATTATATTTTAGCTCATTTAGACCTGCACTGCCCTACTGGTCTTAGAGACCTGAGGAACAACTGTTGCCAACCAGGTTTCAGGTGTTTGTCACATGTGGATAAAATAACCCAGGGATACTCCATTTTGGTTGAGGCTATTGTTCTTGCTGGCAATAATTGCATTAGACAGAATTATCCTGGCCAGAGGAACCACCCTTGCCAATTGCCTGGCTGGAACCACAGGGCAAAATTAAGGCATGGTCTTGCACGCAGGGCATTTATTTCTTGGAGGTCCAGCGGTTCTCCCAGAGATGGGCTCCTAGCTCAGCACATGAGACAAACCCGCCTCTCATTTAAGTATGCACTGAGAAAATGCAAAAGGGAGCAAAACACAGTTATAGCAAACAAATTGGCATACTCATTCCTGAACCATTCCAACACTCATTTTTGGACTCAGATTAGACAAGAAATGGGATGTGGCATTCCACTTCCATGAAGCTTTGGCAGCTTCACTGGTAAAGAAGACATCGCTAACATGTGTACAAAGCATTTTCATTCTATTTTCAATGATGACAGCTGTGCCAGTGATGATGTTGCAATCAATCAGTTCTTCCTAGAGCCTGCTGATGATATTCCCCCAATAGCTGTTGAGGAGGTAAGAAAGTCAGTGGCCAGGCTCAAAAGTGGGCAGGCTCCTGGTTGGGACTCCATAGCCCCTGATCACTTGTTGCATCTATGGCCGAGTATCTTGTCCGTCCTGACTATCCTGCTCAATGCGAGTATGAACCACTGTTTTCTACCAGATGATTTTATATTCTCCCTCCTGGCTCCCATCATCAAGGACAAAAGTGGCCCATTGGATGAGACATGAAACTACCGAGCAATAGCCCTCTCTACCAGCATATCTAAAGTGCTGGAGCTCATCCTTGTAGAACGGCTGGAGCCATTTTAACATACAAATGATGCTCAGTTTGGCTTCAAAGCTGGACACTCCACCACCCAGGCTACATATGTTCTCAAGGAAACTATTCACCACTACACCAGGCAGGGTAGCCCAGTCTATGCCTGCTTCTTAGATGCCAGCAAAGCATTTGACAGAGTTTGTCATGCAAAGCTTTTTTCAAATACTAGTTGACAGGGGTGTCCCGACAGCATACCTCACTTCTAATTACATGGTATCGGTCCCAACAGATGGGGGTGAGGTGGGCTGACAGTAGATCAGAATCATTTTCTATTCAGAATGGTGTCAGACAAGGGGGAAATATTTCACCTCTGCTGTGTAATGTTTACATAGATAAGATTTTATATGATTTGCAGAAGTCTGGTGTGGGTTGTCATGTTGAACTGCATGCTGTAAATGTTCTGGCATATGCTGATGACATTGTTCTGCTGGCCCCCACTAGGGCAGGACTTCAGGTGCTAGTTAGGATGTGCGAGACCTTTGCAGCCTCAATAGATGTGAAATTCAATGTTAAAAAGACTGTCTGTATGATGTTTAGCCCTCAAAGACCATACTCGTCATCACATCTGATGTGTAGCCAAGGGCCACAAGTACTCCTCTGTGGAAAACCGCTTACGTGGGTCCAGAAGTTCAGATATCTGGGGCACGAAATTGAGTGCAACATGAGTGATTGTGCAGATATGCAAAGGACCAGACGTGCACTGTACTACCAGGTAAACATGCTCTGTGCTACATTGGGATATGCAGACAAGCTCATGCTAGTTAGGCCATTTAAGATATACTGTCCCCTCTATGGGTGTGAATTGTGGAACACTGTGGGTGTAAAGCGAGCTTTCCACGAAGTCTGTATAGCCTATCACTCCTGCTTGAAAAGGCTAGTCAAGGTTGCTAGGTTCTCTCGCAATCATGAATTGTGTCAACAGTTTGGAATGCTGCCGTGCCACATGCTGGTGGCAAGAAGACAGCTTTTATTTGTGCGTAGCCTCATGAACAGTAGCAATGCCATTATAAAAGCACTGCGTGAGAGTGATGTAGCTCGGTTGGGTATTATTGCACAAAATCATGCTCGAATTAGGCATGAATATGAACTTGTATCTATAGATTTATCGGTGGCCAGTAAAGCTGACATCAAATACACATTTAGGTCACGGCTGGAAGGAATTGTACTGGAAAGGGCTGATCGGGCTCATGTGCATGACCCAGGGTAGAATGGGGCAGATGTGGCACCGTGGTTGCTGTCTCATTTTGGTTTTGTTGGTGGTCTGTATCCATGAAGGCATTGTGTGTTGTATGGTATCCCAGATATGCACTGAGAGAGGTGCGAAATAAAGGGCATTATTATCATTATTATTATTTGGGACACAATAATGCGCCTAGAAGCTCTGCGATATGACACCTGTAGATCTGGCTGAGGATCACTTCAGGTATTTTTATGACCATGGTGTCCATGAAGGCGAAGTTTCATAACACCGAATGGGTTCAATGCATGTATTTCCCATGAGAATCTCATGCGAAATCTAGAGGACATTGAGGAGAGGAAAACTAATGATTTTGGGGCTGATGGCCCCTCGAAATGTACAAAACTATACTCGTCTTCCTACTTCCGTGCCTGCCACTGGATGCCACTATGTCAAGGTATGTGAGTCTACCGTATTGTACGACTTGGAAGGCAGCAACAAGGCATGCAGTAGGCGAACACCCACAAATTGATGCCCATGGAAACTGATGGCTGTCAGCACATAGGATCCATTAGGGCGTGGTGGGGTGTTGTTCCCTACCATCTGCTTACCACTGAATACAAGGTCGTGAAGGTGAACATCGCATCGAAAATGGCACCTTTTGAAAGACGTGGCAGTTCATGATGTCATATACACGGATAAAAGATTGCGCACACACATACGTACACGTAAACGTATATATCAGTGCGCTGTGTCTCAATGCAGCCATATTTATCAGGTGACATTAACGAGATGTTAAGTTCTACAAGCTGAGACTAAGGTTTGGAACAATTTATCGTGTTCCATTGGTGAACTACCACAGCAGACCAAGCAGAGAAGGTTTGTGTTCTCGTCAAACGTGTTAGTACATGCTATATCAATCGCTGAAGAACTCCCAGAGGACAACACGTGCACACCACGCATATGCTGAAGCAATTCAGGTGTCTAGCTGCCACTATCCATCATGCCAAATTAGTGAAGTTGCGCTATCTTGAAATTAGTTTCAATGAATTCTTAGATGTGTCAGATAATGCAACATTACGGTGTGACAGCCGAAGCTGATAGCAAGGTTTTCGCACCTTTCTTTACCACTGCTGGCACGTTTTTATTTTGGGCGTTTGAACTATAAGTTTGAGAGTTGTTAGAGCCATAGCATATCCTTAAACTTATGTGAGCTTGCCAACAGAACATATTGCATTTAGCACTCTTTCTAAATGTGGATTGCCCTTAATACTTCATTCCAGCCTCACTGCATCATTTGTCGTTTGTCTCTTGCATAATTCTTGTCGACATTGTTACAGCGGTAGTCACTGGTAAGGAAGTCGCCAAATTCAGAAGCAAAATATATACATTGTTCCCAAAGTATCATTCTCACATGCCTTGCCTGTCAAAAGTAAATGTAAGCATTTTGATGTATTTAAAAATAATGAAAAAAACACGCTTGCGTACGGTAACTGGATGCATGCATCCCAATAAATGCACATTTGAAAGAATATGGATTGGTACTATGCTGGAATGATGCTTCAGTTTAAGAATCCTATGAAAGCAGTTCCATGGAAAAATTTAGAGAGGTGAAACAATAGAGCACAAGCACAAGCGTACGCACAAGTAGTTCCAATTTGGCACGTACGCTTTTTCATGAGGTGCGGTGATTTGCTAAGTAGGATTATAGATAAGAAAATGACACAAAGTAACCTTCTGCTCACACTAAAACTTAAAATAAAACCGAATTAACATTATATATATTTCGGCCGCTAGTCTTCTTCAACAGTAACCATTTTGTTTCAATAGCAACCCCCCCCCCACACGCCATAATTTCAGTAGCAGCCATAATTCGTCAAGAGTGCCTCATGGCTAAGCACAGTGATCGACCTTCATTATCACATTGCATAAACATAAGCATGCCTACAAAAGCACGCAACATAAACCGACACCAAAAGGTACGCAATTCCTTCACCTTCACAAATGTGACATGTGCGAACCTTAATTAATGGTGTTCCGTTTTCTAGCTTCCATGCACTGGAAATTTCTAGCCTAAGTCATTAGGTTGCTTTCTAGAGAACAAATTATGCCATTGCACAGACTCGGATATACTGGACAAGCAAACAATACGAATTGTTGTTTATCGTCTCTCAGCCAAATACTGTTCGCACAATATAAAATACAAAACTGGCCATCCATGACTGAGCCAAATGTACTCTTGTTATTCGAAACTACAAACTAACAATTGCTGGTTTCATTATCCTTGACACCTCAGCGTCGTCAGTAGTCAACGATTGCGTTGCAAACCGGCCATTCATCACTGCATCGGCAACCGCTTCAGCCACGGCGGCACGGCATCTGTCGCTACTTGAGCAATAATGAAAACCGATGCGGCGGATATTGTGAATTGCAAGTATTACCTTCATAAGAGGAGCTACCAGTGAACCGTCCACTGTTGCGTGAAGTTTGCACGCCGGCTCCACAATCCACAGCATGGCTGTGCACGCAAACAATTTGTGTGTAACCTAAATAATGTGTGCAGCTGTCGTGTGGAAGACCGACACGGGATTTGGCAGCGTGTGTGGGATGTTGGGATTGAGTGTCTTGAGCTCAGCTCAGTGCTATGCTCTGATAGGATCGTTACGGACAGACATGATCGGCGACGTAGCGCTCCGGTAACAATCGGGAGTGTGTATTCGATTGTGTCTGGATCATTTCAATTTCTTATCAGATATGCGAGTTGATGATTTTGGTTTGTTCGAATCCATGATGCGCCTCAATCAGCGTAATTATTAAAATCATTTCGCATTAAGCATATTAGCACCAGAGCCAAGCTCGTCGAATTCCTTTTGGCGGAATGTGTCTGCCCAGGAACCATGGGTGTAACCAAGGCTTAGAAATGTGGGGGAGAAACCAGGACCACGGTCAGTTTGGACAGGATAGAAGGGCCTTACCACCACCATAAATGTGGGGGGGGGGCCCACCCCAGCTAAAAAAATATCCTTGGATTTCATCCACTTTTTCAATGTCTGATTTTCAGATTCACCATTGTTAAAACTCGCATTTTCGGGGCGAAAACTTCCACCAAAATGAACAAGTTTCACTCCTTATCACTGCCTTTGAACATCCAGTTTTGTGTGGTATGTGCTGGTCCCGATTTCACAATCACCACAGAGCATTGCCGAAAGTACGTTAGGCGTTGCCCACTTGTAGCAGGCAAAAATATTATATTGAACTATGGTTTTATTGTAGTAAATATAGACACCTTTCGAATGCTTTCCTGCTTTACGGAGAGACATTTTGATGCAATGACAACCAGGTCGGATAAAAGGTATAGCATTGATGACATGTGCCCCCTCCTCCCCCCACACATGGAAGGTGGCGTCCGTATAATTTTGCAGCAATCACACTCAATTAGCTGAGACTTGGGGGGGGGGGGGACACGAAAGAAATTTGAGGGGACAAATCGCCACTTTTCAGAATTCGGGTGGGGGACATATCTCCCCCCAATGGCTACACCCAAGCCAGGAACAAACTCAGATAAGCGTGGTTCTGAGCAAGCTTCCACTTGGGTACGGCTCAGATCATTTTGCCTGGTCACACGACAGTTGTGCAAGCCATTACAGGCTAGCTTCAGGTCGACGTTCGTAAGTGGAGTGGTGGTTGACTGGTCGTGAACACCCACCATCAATAGTCGGCGCGAACAGAGATGACATTCGCATAGTCTGTAGCACTGCACCGCCATGTTAAGAAACCGCAAACGGTAGCGGGACCAGGGGGATTGGTTGAGGGTGGGATGCAGGTTATGCAGAGCTCTCCAACTTAGAGCAAGTTTAACAGGTTTTTCCTCCCAGTCTTAGGTCAGTTACCGTACCACTGCTGCCGGTATCAAACACATGAAACTTTTACCATAAAGTCGCGTGGAAGACTTCAGCAGGAGTGCAGTGGGAATGCCTTGGCTTAATTACTTAAAGTAAATTATGCTGGACTCGGTTAAGCATGACACTGAGTGACGCCGTAAACCTGGTGGACGTAGCAAGATCGGTTGCCATGCCACCATTTTGCCACGGCCACGGTATGGCTGTCGCATTATGCAACCTGATGTATTGGGATGCATCTCGAGGTTCCAATATATCCATTCATTCGGGTAATGGTAATATTATAATGATTGCACTATTGTACTGCTCAGCCAGCCGCTATCACCACACGGTGGCAGGCTGGCAAAACTCACTCACACACACACATACACATACACACACACACACACACACACACACACACACACACACACACACACACACACACACACACACACACACACACACACACACACACACACACACACACACACACACACACACACACACCCGCGCACACACACACACACATACACATACACACTATTCGTGCGTTTTATTAACATAATGAGTAATAATGTTTTCCTTCGTTTAATCTTCATCCCTCCACGCTGAAGCTGGTGAACCGACATAGCTCTCAGAACAGACGCCTGCGTCGCGTGGCGTCGACAGGCGCTGCTTTAGCTGCTGGTCGGCAGGTGTCACGCTCTGCGGACGTCGTCACGTCACGGCGGCTCTGGACGGCCGCGCTGCTGCCGACCGGAAACTGTCGCGTGACGCACCGTGACGTCCTGTGACGGCTCGGCACACGACCAGGTGCGCCACAGCCTCGGCAGCCGCCTCGAGGCGCGGGGCCGCCTGGCCGACGTGCGCCAGGTACGCCGTGGCCGCCGCCGTCGGCAATAGTGGCGCAGCGAGGCGAGACTCGGCCGCTGGCCGGGCGGCCATAAACCGGCTGTGGCGCGGTGCAGAGCAGCCGCTGGTCGATAGGACTCGCGCTGTCGTTGCAACGGTTGGTCGGCGCCCATCTGTTGCACGGCCTGGCGCGGTAGGCTCGGCCGGTCACACCTGTAGCATACCGGTCACACACCGCCCAACTGCTGCAAGGCTTGGCGCAGTGACCTCGGCCGGTCACACACCACCCATCTGTTGCACGCCTGCCGCAGTGGGCTCGGCCGGTCACACCCATAGCGTGCCGGTCACACACCACCCATCCGTTGCACGGCCTGGCGCAGGGGGCTCGGGCGGTCACACACCGCCCATCTGTTGCACGGCCTGGCATAGGGGGCTCGGCCAGTCACACACCACCCATCTGTTGCACGGCCTGGCATAGGGGGCTCGGGCGGTCACACACCACCCATCCGTTGCACGGCCTGGCATAGGGGCTCGGCCGGTCACACACCACCCATCTGTTGCACGGCCTGGCATAGGGGGCTCGGGCGGTCACACACCACCCATCCGTTGCACGGCCTGGCATAGGGGGCTCGGCCGGTCACACACCACCCATCTGTTGCACGGCCTGGCATAGGGGGCTCGGGCGGTCACACACCACCCATCCGTTGCACGGCCTGGCGCAGGGGGCTCGGCCAGTCACACACCGCCCAACTGCTGCAAGGCTTGGCACAGGGGGCTCGGCCAGTCACACACCACCCATCTGTTGCACGGCCTGGCATAGGGGACTCGGCCAGTCACACACCACCCATCTGTTGCACGGCCTGGCATAGGGGACTCGGGCGGTCACACACCACCCATCTGTTGCATGGCCTGCCGCAGGGGCTCGGCCGGTCACACACCGCCCATCTGTTGCACGGCTTGGCGCAGTGGGCTCGGCCAGTCACACACCACCCATCTGTTGCGCGGCCTGGCGCAGGGGGCTCGGCCGGTCACACACCGCCCATCTGTTGCACGGCCTGGCGCAGGGGGCTCGGCCGGTCACACACCACCCATCTGTTGCACGGCCTGGCGCAGGGGGCTCGGCCAGTCACACACCGCCCATCTGTTGCATGGCCTGCCGCAGGGGGCTCGGCCGGTCACACCTAAAGCGTGCTGTCGGGCCATGAACCACAGCCGTCACCAGTGACCGGGCAACAGTGCGGTCCATGAGCTTCCATCGGGCCGTGAATCACTGAGCCAGTCTGGATCCGCCTCTGTACACCGTCCACCACGCTCGCCGAGCACAGCTGGACAGATGGACAAATCGATTGAACTGCAGTGACGACAGTAATTTTCACCCTCCATGTACATATATATATATATATATATATATATATATATATATATATATATATATATATATATATATATATATATGTATACATATATATATTTTTCTATATATATATATATATGTATATATATATATGTATGCATATATATATCTTCTATATATATATATATATATATATATATATATATATATATATATATATATATATATATATATTAGGGTGGTCCATACATACATGCTAATTTTAATAGTTTCAAAGAAGTGCACTCCACAAGGTTATTTTTATTCCACTATATGTGCCTGTATTGTGTGCCAAATTTTGGACGATTTCATGCATATTTAAAGGTCGCGCAAAATCTCATCTTTGGTTTCTCTCCTTTGCAGATGACCTTCTCAGCACCGAGTACGCGAGGTGGACCAGAATGGTGGTTATTATGGAGTCCCCTTGACTTTTTCTCAACTGCACGGCTTCCAACGCAAGGTGACGTGCTTCGCATGTCACAATTATTTCACCTGAAGCAGAAATTGTCCTTGCCGGAAAATATTCCAGAAGATGAGTGAAGCCTGCTGTGCCAGCTGGACCAGGGCAAGGATCCCTACACTGCGGTTGTATTCCTGCGTGACGAAGTTGGAGAAGTTGATGCGGGAATACCAGAACCTCGAGAAGATACGAAAGCGAGGTGACACACAGGCGGTGATTTTCCACGCATCACTCGACGACCTCTTCGACATAGGAGCCAGTGATGCACTGGCGCAGTTGACTGTTGAAGGGGATCATGTGATTTACCAAATGCAACGTGAGGACGTCACCTCCTGCAGCATGTCTGGCCCTGATCTCGTGACTGCGGGGAGGGAGAGTCGGAAGCGACTTCGGGAAGAACAAGAGAAGGCGAGAAGGTCGAAGGCAAAGGCTGAGGTAGCTTCATCCTCGGTTACGGCGGCTCAGCTGCCTTCCACGTCCTCCTCCAACCTCGAGTCCGAGGACGACGAAGACTTCACTTCTCACAATTGCTCGACAGCGTCTGCAGCTCCTCCCAGACGACAGAAGAACATTTTCGCCTCCCCTGCTATCGCATCAGACCTCGATCGAGTCAACCTTCCGGACCGTGGAGCCGTGTTCGTGGCAGGAACCGTGGCACGTGCCCTTAGCCATGATCTTTCAGATCTGACCCTCCCCAGAAGTTCAGTCCGGCGATCTAGGCGGCAGGCACGGCTTCAAGCAGACACTCAAGATCAAGAAGACTTCACCCTCAAAGGTCCACTTCTATACTGAGATACCAAGCCTCTCCCTGACTACACTGGGGATGGGGAACGGTGGGCCGTGTAGCCGTGCTCGTTACTAGCCCGGCCAATTTCGAGAAATTATTGGCTGTGCCGAAGACGGAAAGGGGAAAGGGGAACGGGGGAGGCACAAGCAGCGGCATGCATGGCGACTCTTGACGGTTGGTCACTCCGTCCTCATATTCAAGGCCTAGTCTTCGATACGACTGCCTCCAACACTGGTCTCTACCGTGGAGCTTGTACGCTGATTGAAGAAGGACTCGGTAGGGAACTCGTGTAGATAGCTTGTCGTCATCATGTCTAAGAGATCGTCCGCTCCAGTGTCTTCAAAGTAGTCTTCGGGCCAACGGGAAGATCTGAAACTGGATTCTTCAAGAGGTTCCATAGGTTTTGGCCCAAAGTCAACCAAGAGATGTACGCTGGTGCCCCAGGTGAGATGTTCCGCGACCACAAATTGGAAGAGCAACGCATTGGGATGGTTTCCTACATCCGGCAGGCTATGAAGGAACAACAAGTGCGAGCAGACTATGCCGAGTTCCTCAGCCGAACCTCCTCTTCTTGGATGGAGGGGATGATTAGTGGTCAAGTTTCGGCCCCCAGGCCCGACTCATCATGCGCGGTGGATGCAGAAGGGATTGTACGTCCTGAAGATCTTCCTCCTTCGGGACCAGTTCCGTCTCGCTGCCAAAGAATTGCGCGCCACCAGATCACTTTCGCTTTTCGTCGCCTTGATCTATGTCCGGTTCTGGAATGGGGCTCTGCGTGGCATACAGGCCCCGCAACGATTTGGAATTAGACCCTTTGAGCATACCCAGACAAAGAGGTCGCAAATCCTGCCTCTCATCCACACCTTCAACACATCGCTGACCAAGGACGAAGAGCAGAGACAATACCTACTCCGCCTTGTGGCTAATCATCGTCCCCACCTCCTTGCTCCGACCAAGGGGGAATGATGAAATAGGGTGGATGCTGAATTGTAGAGGGACAGATTGAAGTCCCACCTCATTTCGTCATTCAAGTTGGCACCATGACACATTATTATTTACTGAGGTTATTTTGCTTTCATAGAAAACAGGAGCTATGCTATGCGAAAGAAGAACCAAATTTTACATCCCTTCAGTTTCTCTTCTGTCGGAAATAGACACCTTTTTGCGCGACCCCTAAAATGAAATGAAATGTCTTGAAAGTTTGTCTGAATGTTATTTATGAACAGTGTAACAGAATAAAACTTGTGGAGCTAAAAAAATTCAACTGTTTTTTTACCAGGCTAATATATATATATATATATGTATGTGTGTATATGCATATATTTTCATATATGTATATATATATATATATATATATATATATATATATATGTATATGTATATATATATGTTGTTGTATGTATATCATATATTTCCATATATGTGTATATATATATATATTTGCATATATCACATATATATAAACACATATATATCTATATATCTGCATGTATATCCCTCTGTCTTCCCGTATTATTATTCCTTCATCTTTCCCTCTATCTCATTCATCTCCATCTTTCTCTTTCTCTCTCTTTCCCTCTCTCTCTCTCTCTCTCTGTCTACTACCGACAATGTGGAGCATCGGAAGTAGCACGAGAGTCTCTTTCGAGACAGTCCCTCTGCCTTCAGGCTTCAAGTCTTACTTCGCAATGATCCAATTTCGCCATTAGCAGAACAGCAATACTGAAATAAACACTATCGCAGCAGGCCTTGCGAAATGTCCCATCCTCAGAATAATGTGAATCCAGTTTAGTGGTCGGGATGCTGATTAGGCATATTCCTATCCAGGAACATTTAATTGCACCTTAGTAATTTGATAACCTCAGTTTTATGGTAACTAGGCGTTAATACTCTATCCAGGTTCAGTGTTACTCATAATTGTGATCGTGAGATGCTCGGAATGCTTGAGTGAATCGACATATAAAGAAGCTGAACCACAGTGAATCCATATGATTTAAATATTGAAATATTAATTGAAATATGCCATTAAAATATTTGAGGGCGTGGGAGGGGAGGGGGCTCAAACAACTCGCATCTAAACGAAAACATGGTTTGATTTAGAGGGAAAATGGCGCGTGTTTGCAGAGAGTAGAGAGTAGAGAGTAGTAGCTATTCACCGGTACTGTAAGCAAATGTTTTTTGTGCACTCCAATGTTTGGACGTCCACTTTACGTCACCTAAAGGCTAAGTCGTTGGGTAGCAGTCGTCAAGTGGTGATATATACACATCAGATGACCAGGATCGTGATCAGGGATAACGGACGTCAAAGGTCTACTTGCGGATTACCTGTGTTCTGGTTACTAAATAGCCTTAGTGTTTCTTCGACACTCGTTAGAGTTGTGAGCATCCTACAGCTTATAAAACAATTAGCAAGCCGACTTGCAAACTTATGTGTGGCTAGTCCAACCCATAGTGCTTCCAGCCTGGGTGTGCATCACAAACGGGAAGCACCAGCAATCAATTTGCCAATTATCCACCGATGTTTGGGTCGACGGAAAGCTACCTGTTCCACAAATGGAACAACACAGTGCTGCCCAAGGTGCTGCCCAAGGTGTTGGGCTGGTAGTGTCGGGACTCTAGTCAACTCGTGTGGTGCTTGGCTGCACAATCTGGCTGTCTGACAGCCGACGCAACTCTTGCCTACCTCGGCACGGGATCGCGGTTCACCCTCCGAACGTCAGGCTCACCCTCCTGCCGCGTGGGCCGGTCGCACATCTCCGTCATAGTGGTGAGTCCGGCCGCCAGCGAGGCAGGCTTGCCCTGGCGCTGTACCTTGTGTACCTAACACAAAGTGTGGTAGTCGACGAGTTTCTCCGCACGGAGCCGGCCCAGCGCCATGAAGAAGCCCGTGACGCAGTCGATTTTTGGGAGCGACAAAAAATATTTCGCTAAATAGCTATTTTTTACTCGAGGAAAATCGTTCAACTTCCATTTCGATGAACCGAATATGGTGCCGGATCCGCGAGAACACCAGAGAATGAATCCGTGCAGAGATGACTGTTGAGGCAGCTGTCACTTTAGATGAGACTGATCCGTCAAGATTACTAAACGGCACTTAGTTTCTATTAAAAAACAAATGCCCTGACATTCCTAAACTTAGGTGGAAACCAACGCGCAAAGTTGACTTGTTTGACATACTACAGCTACAGTTTTGGGTACATCAACTAATTTCTATCAGATTTGTCTTTACCCGTATAGTCCGATACATTTTGTCGTTCATCACCACCTTTCTTACCCACTTTCTGGCACTTATGCCAAAACACTCTTGTCAACAGATATGATAATCACGTATAATATGATAATCCGCCATACAGCTAAATTGCTTCAACGCCATCGCGGGATTCGACGTCTACGTCTCCTACCATCCACTCCACAGAAATTAACTTCAGGGCACTGCACTGGAGTTCTGTTTTTAATTCTCCCTCCGTCACGCTCAAGTGGGACTGTTTTCTGAACATCTTTTTACTCATCATTGACATCCATGCTCCCATCAGGACTGTTAGAATCAGGAACCCTAGCGCCCCGGTCGTATCAGATGGAACAAAAGCTTTAATGTGTCGCCGCCGTGGTGCGCTGACCGTTTATGGGCACCAGTCCACGGAGTACAGGGACGCCAACCGAGCTGTACGATCGGCGATTAGATGTGATAGCCGGAACGACGTTGAGCGGCGAATCCGTGAGGATGGGCAGAGGTCAATGTGGCGCCATATCAGGTCATTTGTCGGCGGCAAGCAGACCATTCGTAAGCTGCCCGACGCGACAGTTGATGACCTTAACCGATTTTTTGTACGCGTGGGCCCGTGCGTGGCTGACGAGGTTAGGAGTATGGGAGCGACGCCGAGTATCTCCTGCCGTTTGCCGCGTGTCGGTGCCTGTGCGTTCACCCTGGCGTCGTTGTCGCTATGTCAGCTGCGAGCCATCGTCGTCGGGATGAGCGGGTCGTCGGCCTGTGGTGAAGACGGCATCAGCATCCACATGTTCAGGGTGTGCTTCGACTCGTTAGGTGAGGTGCTCCTGCATTTGGTCAATTCGAGCATTACCCAATCCGATGTTCCTGATTCTTGGAAGCACTCCCTCGTCCATCCCATCTTCAAGTCCGTCCTAGTCCGTCAAGTCCGTTTAACCCTTCCAATTTCCGTCCTATCTCCATCGTCCCAGTCATTGTGAAAATTGTAGAGCGTGCCGTCCACCAGCAACTCTACAATTACCTGTCCGATAACCACCTCCTCTCCCAAACTCAGCACGGCTTCCGTCCTCGTCACTCGACGGAAACCGCTCTGACCTCCATATCTGACCAGATCCTATCCGCATGTGACCATGGAGAGGTGTCCTTTCGCTGCCTGCTGGATTTGAGCAAGTGCTTTGATGTGATAGATCACTCAAAACTCCTGTCAAAATTAAGTCTCCACAGCATCGATACTTCCTGGTTTTCGGGTTATCTTCAGAACCACACCCAGAGTGTCAGCCTTACTGACAGTCTGGGTGTCGTCCACAAATCTGCCCCGTTGTCCAACAGCATCGGCGTTTTTCAAGGATCATCTCTCGGACCTCTCCTTTACTGCGTCTTCGTCAACAACCTCAGCCTGTTCGCCGAAGGTGCAGTAGTTGTTCAATACGCTGACGACACCCAAATTTTGGTCAGTGGTAAGACATCTCAAATTCAAAACGTTGTCACTCATATGGAAACAGTTCTGACCTCCCTCGATATCTGGTTTCGAGCAAATGGACTGAAAATTAACTTAGCTAAGACACAGCTGATGATGTTGGGCCTCCCACAAAATCTGCGTGCCTTACCGGATGTCACAGTGAAATTTCGCGATCATCATCTACCCACCATTTCGGAATGCAAAAATCTCGGCATTATTTTCGATCGCTCTCTCAGCTGGGACTCGCACGTCTCAGAATTGACTCGGCGTTGTTTCGGAGTTCTGGGTGGTCTGTCGCATCTGAGGGGGCATCTTCCACCTGCCGTCATCTCCGCGCTGGTCAATGCTCTGATCTTCTCGCAGATCCGCTACTGTATTTCTGTGTATGGTAACGGAGGCAAAAAGAACCTATCTCGCATCCAAAAAATTATAAACTACTCGGCTAGGGTAATTTTCGGCCGCAAAAAGTTTGACCACGTTTCGGATCTACTGAGGAGGCTGGGCTGGCTCAGCGCGGAGAACCTGGCGAGTTATCACACCTTTCGCCTCATACACAAGGTGCGTCTCCATGGTGAGCCAGAGTCACTGGCTCACGATCTCACCACCATGGTGAAGATTCGTGACCGGACCACCCGTCAAGACCACAACTTGTATGTCCCCAGGTCCCGCACCGAGATGGGGAAGAGACGCTTTAGTTCCAGAGCGCCACACATGTACAACTCACTGCCACCTGAGCTGGCGCGACTTCCCGTGTCGATCTTTGGTCGCCACCTACGGGAGTATCTACTTGACATGCTGCCCGTGCCGGACTGATAGACTGCTCGACTTGCTGTTATTTTTATATATATTTTTTTATAGTTTAACTTGTATTCTGTGATTTTGACCCTCATTTTTACCTTTTGTGCTGTGTTGTTTTATCTATTTGACGCGATGTCGTAATAGCCACATGTCAATTGTGGATGACCTCAATAAAAGTCTGTCTGTCTGTCTGTCTGTCACTCCCAAGAAGATTGTAGCTGAATACAAATTTTGTTTTGCTTCCAGATTTCGAAAACAAAAATTACAGATCGTGATCACGACATTTTGCTCTGTCGTGTGAGACGGGAAGCGGTGTGCACATTTTCATGGCTGCCCGCGGGCATGAGCTAGGTCTTTGTTGCATTTACTTTGAGCATGTTGGCCTGAAGGCAAACATCACGGGAAACTAGAACTCCTCTCGTGTTGGCGATAGCGATTTCAATTTCAGATTTCCTACCACTGACTAAAATGCATGAGCCTTAGGCGCACTGGCCGACTACTGAGTCTGCAGCGAACAAACTGAGCTCGTTTGCGAAGATGCAGTAGAGGAGGAGGCCGAGAGCGAAGTTTTGAAACACTGCGATGCCGTTGGGCAGGGGTGCATATTTTCTCAGTGACACCAAGATTGTCAGCGAGACACGCTGGGTGCGATTCCGAAGTTACTTGCAAACGAGGAAATATCGATACCGTGAATACTTAACATTGGTAATTTTGAGTAGTCTATAACATCAAAACACTTGTTCAAACCCAGCAGACAATGAAGTGACACCTGGCCTACGGTCATTAGCAATTCGGTAGTTCGGCATGCACGTAGTCGGATAGAAAGTCAATGCGGCTTCCGTCGAGTGAAGTAGGCAACAACCATTCTGAGAAGCAGGAGGTGATCTTTGGACAGGCAATTGTAGAGCTGTGGACAGACTGTACGCTATACAACCTTGGCTACGCCTGGTACGAATGACATGGAACGGTAGTTGAAGTGGTGGGTTGCATCGTCGGAAGTAAATATAGAGCAAGCGAGAGAATGCCTCCAGGTCGTAAGAACGTCGGACTGAGAAGTGCTGGAGTTGACTGAATGCCCCAAGCCCAATTCTAACCATGTCGAGACACATCCTGAACGTACGATGCCGATATTGCCTTTTCTCCAGGCTGGCAAGTAATGCGATCGCGAAGACCATGGTTCCGCAGCTCTTGGCAGTATCAACGGCCGCAGAGCGAGCCCACAAACACACGTGACTGTGCTACAAGAAAGGAGTTTGATGCCTGGCCCGCCATCGACACCTACTACCTGGCATGAGCAGCTATTGCGAACAGAGCAGTTTTATTTTCATTTTATGCTTGTTTTACATGTCAGATTATGCTAACTTGGGCAAATTAATGACTGAGTTGTCCATTGGGACTGGGTCGCAACTTAGCCACGATCTGACCCTGACAACGCCGGTCACTGCGTAAACATAAGCTGTATGTCACGGGTGGAGGCGTCAGAACCTTTTGTACTATCATGCAGAGACAAAAAAAATCGAACCATTGCACTTTTGGAATGCATGCCAAATATGGACATGTAAATCAGCTTGCTTACATTACCTTTCCTTGATAATCTTCATTTTGTGCATGCCGAGTGTGGGCGTTTGCGAAGTACATCACAGCAGCTTCTATGTGTTGAGGGAAGAATGAAGCCATGTCCCAAAGAGCTTACTGTCTGTATGTCTGCTGAGGGAAGAATCATACACATTTGCCCGGTCTTAAAAGGCTAACTGCCGGTCTCGAAGGAGAAGTAGCAGACGAGACCATTGTACAAGGCTACCTTGGCGTGGTTTGTTGGGTTCACCCAAGGACAACATGTGACATCACAGATCACTTCAAACGTAATAATCTCACCGAATTTCAAGACTCAGATTTCTTAGGAGAACAATGATAAGAGAAGGCTTTTCGTGCAATTTAGAAAGCACAATTTCTTGAAGTAGTTCACTTGGAGTTAATTAACATGCGATTTGTGAGGTGTAGAATCGGTTGATACAACCAACTGTAATAATTTCATGACATAATAAGGAATCAGGGAAACCTGCGACATGACATTGTGAGCAATGGAAACCACTCATATATTTTACATGATTATTCCGTGCTACAGAATATCTTCCATTCATTTAGTCAAATGTCTTGCGGCTTTCTCACACCTTATATCTTTCTTGCGACTGTCGATGCAGGTTACGCTTGCATTGAATGCATACATACAGGGAATTTCCAAGTTTACAAGTGTATTTGCAAGTGCATGTATCCTGTGTAAGTGTATACGATCATAAAAATATACTGCGAAGTAATATCTTGAGATTTTCCCAGGAACACTGGTAGGCTTAGAATCTTTTGAGTTACCGATATTCATATAGTATTTCCTGTTAGCTACAAATTGGAAGCCCTAAAGCACCAGCAGTCTGAATCCTATAGTAAATGCCGGTTTAAAAAAGAAAAATCCTCTCGGACTTGCATATCGAAATCGGTGAAATGCTCTCTGCTCTCGCCAACGAGGCTGACACTCACCCTACACCCAAGAGGAGATTCCGAGCCCTAGAGCCATATTGGGCGAAACGTTCATCCCAATCCGTTGATAGCAATGGAATGCGAAGGTTCGTGTAAGAGCCCATAGACATCGGCGCAGAATCCGGCCGTCTGAATACAGAGCTCTGTTTACCGTCTGAAATATCTGTGGACCGGGAGGTTCAGGAAAAAACCGACGACGCATGCTCGAATTTGAGGGCATTGCTTTTTAATGTACGTGCATGTGATGTTCTATGTTGTTTGCTTCGTGAGACCTATTCTGTTTCATGCGTTACAATGCACGTTGATGTATGCGTATGTTGTTACCAGGTAATCTTTGAATGTACACAATGTATGTTACAATGCTGTATGTGTTATAATGTTACTTGCTTCGTGTGAACGCTCATATTTTCTGTTACATTCATGACACGTCAGTTGCTATATATTCCTGAGGAGGTGGGAGGCGGGAGAGGTCAAGCGCCTCGAAAACAATTCAAGATTGCCCACGCAATGATAATGTGGGTCTCAAATGTGGCATTGTACCCACCAAAAGTATAGGGGCGGGTCCAGGAATTCAGTGACGAGGAGCACTTTTCATCGAAGGAGCGCCTTCTGGGGACATATTCGTTCAGCTGAGGGGAGGAGGGTGCATTCAAGCATATTGAAGCGACGGGAAGGAGAAGTACGTTGAGCGAGGGGTTGGTGTGGGGTGGGAGGTGCACTCAAACCTTCCTGAAGTGGCACCTTTCCCGGCCGGAGGGGTGTCACCATTCAATGGGGGAGAGGCACATTTCCCAGTGCCTCCTCTGCAGCCGTTCCTGCCAATGCATGGTTGCGTCCAAAAACAATTTAGTGTAGTGCACCTCCCATCAAGCATGCTTCCCGAACGCGTTAACAACACCTCATATCTTAACGCAGCCCAAATGTTTTCAACGGCATAAACCACACACAATTGTTCTTTTTATATATGAATATACCCCTCACGCATGGACGTTCCCACGAACTGTGGGATTGGGAGACAGAAGGTCATTTTTAAAGCAGATTGAGAATCGAACGAAAAAGCATTATTAGGAAAAGATAATGAAAAGAAAGCATGGCCAAAATTATTAGCATGCCGTTTGTAATGACTATGCGACTGCAAGGCTGCGGGACCCCGTATCGAAATGCACCATCCCGGTAGTTGTTCCTTACCATGACGCGGTTTATACCATGACCGGTGGTTAGACTGCTGACGCGTGTGGCGACACAGGTGCGTCGCGCTCGCGACTCGCCATTGAAAGACAACGAAGAGCGCAGCTGTACTGGCTGTCAAATTCGTAGAATGTCGTGAAACAAGAAGAGGTCTTAGAAAATGTACATTGATGAATGTCAAAAAAATTTAAATGTCTTTGAATATCATAATGTAATGAAATCTGTGTTTACCTGAATACACTCTGGCAGTGGGAGCGAATGATCAATTCTGATCGAAGCGCCCTAAATAAAGCCCAAATAATCAACTAAACTCTGCCAGAAAAGTTGAATGCTGTTTGTAGTTGTTCAGTTATAGTCCGGTTTGCACTCCCGTATAATTCAACACAATATCGGATATGAGAAAACACCCACACACCTGTGGACAGGATTAACATGCTATCCAGCAGCACATGTCTAGCAATAAAAATATGAAACGGAATGCCAATGCACCTGCCCGTGACGTTTTCGATGTCATATTTCCATGTTCGACTCTGGTCCATAAGGATGCCGACATTTATAATTGCCTTAGAACACACTATGGGTTGGCTCATGGAAGTTGGTGATCGTTGCGTAAGCTCATCTACTTGTTGGCGGCCACATCAAATCAGTTCGGTTTTCTTTGCGTTGACTAGCATTCCGTGCTGCAAAAAACACGTGCACAAAACATCCCGTACACTCTCCAGCAACCTCCATATAACACTTAGTCGGGCCCGCGGTTCTATGGCAGCCACCTGCGTATCATCTGCGTGGCGAACTGGTCTAATATGGAAATCGTGGATGTTATTTTGGACGTGTCAGACACTACTCACTATTTTGAGCAAAAGAGTATCGAACCCCGATTCCTGATTGCGATAATTTCCTAAGATAACGTATTGCCGACTTTTACCCTCTACGTGTCATCTTCAAATTAAGCTTTGAAACCATCAAGTATAAATTTGGAGCCGCTATAATTTTATTGATAAGGTCTCATTGTCGATTACGCAAAGCAGCGACTAACGTGAATTACCAGCAGACATCGGATTTAACCACCCTCGCTTACTTGCAAACGTCCGTGGCAGCAATGAATGCCACATTAGGAGTGACTTTCTTCGAAACCATGCTCTTTGAAGCTAAAAAGACAATGATGATGAAAATATGTGGTGAAGTCAGCGCATTCGGCGTCTTTAATGATGATTCAATAAACAAATTGTTTGGAACATAGTCATCGGTCTTATACTTCATGCAATTTAAAAATTATTTTTTTGCACAACAGGATACAGCAGCGCTACTCTGACGCGCTGTTTCGCTAACTATACTGACGTTAAAAATACAAGACAGGATACGACCAATTACATGAAAACAGCATTGTTTAAATCAACAAAAAAGGAAAAAACTAGCCCCACGTGAAACTAACTAACTAATAACGTTCTTGAAATGTATATCAATTACTGGCGATGACCCGAACCCAACCCTCCAACTACACCCCACCCCATGGCACCGCCCGGACTGGCAAACTCTAGTCTTCTGCACCAGCTCAGCTTCGACCACCATCTCATCTGCCTGCAAGACGACTCAACTTCTACTCCCTCTACGTTCCATTCTTCAAGACGTCTCAACGCTCTCACAACTCGCCTGTACAAGACAGCTTTACTCTTCTTCGCTCCCTCTCATTGCTACCATATTACTCCTCATACCCTTTCACCCCTATAAAAAACAACACAAAACATTAACACCACAAACGCCAACCCGGAAACAGCCGACATCACCACGCGGTGGCAGGCTGGCCAAACACAGACACACACACACACACACACACACACACACGTTTTATTGCTTTGTATTGTTTTATTGTTTTAGAGGCATATCACCACTGCCAAAAAAATGTTGTTTAGCAGTGAGAACAGGACCCATTAAAATACGGTCAAGCTCATAGGTATGAGATCCAGTGCACATGCATTTACCCAAGACAGCCTGGGATCGAGGGCCTCACGTCCTAACTGGCGGAAATTAGCCTTATGTCCACGGGCTGGACGCCTGTGAATCGAAAGCCAAGGAAAGCGAAATATACTTTTGGGCCATTGATTCTGGCCGATTGCCTGGATGCTTCTTTGTATGTCCACACTTGGATAATGATAGCTCGAAGATAATCCCGCCAATGGGATGGAGGTGTTCTATTCACGCAACACAGGGCAGCATATCTGGAGTCTTCTCTGATGGTCCGTTTTACTGGATCATTGAGCTGGTTATAAGAAACGGCGTCATCAGTACGCCTTGCCTCTCTCCGCCACATCCCTAAATGCAGCGTTTCGTCGGTTGCGGATGGAAACGATGGGCTCTTCTACATTTTGAACTGACGCTCGGGAGTATGGATGTGCAAAATATGGTCCGGCTTGGCTGAAAATGTTTCTCATCGGCTTTCACGCGAGCGTCGTACAATGGCTCATGTTTGTCTTTGTGGGTCGTAGTGGTGTCTAGACTGCTTGTAGTACATATTGTGGGATAAATCCAATCCGTTAGAATAGAGAAGTCAGATGGAATGGAACCGAGTCAATACAGTCCGAGTCTGAGAAGAGCATTGCATGAAAGGAATGGTCCAGTTTGGCTGAAAACATTTCTCATCGGTTTTCACACGAGCGTCGTACAATAGCTGATGCGCTCGTCCTGGTGGGCTGTGGTGGTGGCTGGACCACTTGCAGCGCATATTGCGAGATAGATCCAACCCAATAGGATAGAAGTCTGGTGGAATGAAACCGAGTCAGTGTAGGCCGAGTCTTGGAGAGGCTTTGCATGGAAAGAATTGACATAAAAATGTCTCTTTCCTCACGACCTTGAAACAGCTTCCGTGCCAAAGCGTACAGGTTGTACAACATCCAGCATTCGGGTTTTATGCAGTCGAATATTCATCGGATTCCATAGTCACGTTGCTTTACTTCAGAGAGCAAGTCTCAGTTTCTCAAAATTGGACATCGGTCCATTTGTCTCAAAGAACGTCATCCATCGAACAATTATTGTTCAGTTATTCGGCTCGTCTGACATCAGTCGACGTAAGAATCTAGGCTGCACTTTCTGCCTTCAGTCTGACAAATTGTACGCTTCCAACTGCAACCAGATGCTACCGGAGCTACAAAAGCAAGCCAAGTGTTGCATAGTCCAGAATGGCGTTGAGTCCTGCTTTGTTGGGAGCGTTTGCAGTCTGTTTATTTCAACATTTAAACATAAATATTTTCTCACCTAGATACTGAAGTGTGAACAAATGATGTTTCGTTACTTAACCGATCGTAGGAAAGGATATCTAAATGAAGTAACTAATATCTCAGTTATTGTGTTGCTAACCTGTGCCGTCCTTGCGGCTTCATCAGGACGCATTTACAATTCACGTACGCAGAATATGCATAGCCTATGGTGTTGCTTTGTAGTTTTTCTAGCATTATATCTTGAATCATCTTAATACAATAATATTGGCGAGGTGACATATTGTACGCAAAACAGAGGTTTCTGGGACCTGGGATTGTATGATTTGGTGACGTCTTGGGTGCTCAAGTGAAGTGCATTTCCTTTTTCTACTAGTTTTACCTTTAACCCTGAACTAAGCGTTTTAAAGGATCAGAACATATGCAAGGCCTGATGTGCAAACCATGAAATAAACATAAATGGAATGGCCAGGTCAGCCGTCCTACTCCAAATGAATGTCGCTTGGGACTAACATTTTCCCCATTGGGCGTGGGGTACGAGAATGCCTTTCACCTGTACTATATGCCAAACTCAATGTGCTGTTGCGTGCAGGACTGACATTTTCATCATTGGGAACATTCTTAAGAGAATATCTTTCAACTGTGTTATATGTTAATGCTTAGCTTCTGTCTTAATCTTAATAATTCTTCCCTTCGATTATAAAGCTTGTCTGTAAACATGTTCCTAACCAGCTCCCCGAACTGTTGGTGCTGCTTCATCATCACCACAAGACTAATCAGAAATGTGCATCGTTTGCAGTCTGGTACAAGTCCGGCCGGTCAGTACCTAGCTCAGCTTTCATGGATAATTTCACCTGCCCACTTGATGAACATAAAAAAACATGATGTGCTAAAATATGTGACAGTCCAGTTTAGCGAAGCCTATTAACATTGTTAATAGTGTTCTGAGTCCGGCTTCTTCCACCTTGCTTCTCTCTCTCTCTATCTATCTCTCTATCTTTCCCTTTCTTTCTCCCTCTCTCTCTCTCTCTATCTATCTACCTATATATCTATCTCTCTCTTCCCATCTCCCTCCCTCATTGATCTTGATAATTTTTGTTTAATGAACTCCGATTCAGATGAGGGGCAAATACCCCATGGAAGCCCAATGTTGCCTGGGCACCAATATCAATTTGGTTTATTGCTTCATTTTAACCTTATATTCTATGTGAGCCAGAATACAATGGAACTGTAGCATTTATATTAATCTTCACTTTCACTTTTGTGGGCAGGAAGTAGCATAATATTGTGTCTGCTTTCGCGTTGTCTCTGTGAAAAGCTTCCGATGGCGCCTTGGCTTTATCCGTAGCATGCACGGGTGACCGGATCCTGAGAGCGTGTGCGTGTGGGGGGGGGGGGTGGCCTTCTTCAGTCGGACGAGGGGAAATTTGAAGTCAGAGGGGTATGAGCTAGGATTATCTTTACTTTTGGGAGTTGGTGCATGGAATGTGAAGATTAATTATTCCAATAAGTATGCTATAGCTAACAGGAGCTTTACAAAAAAATACTTGAATATTTCCGTTTCCATTTCTCCTTCGACGCAACCTGGATAAACTGCACGTTATCCTTAAATTATGGATGCATTTGTTTCGTTTAATTTCATCAATTCAGGTGGCAGTATTTTGTAGAAAGTTAGGTTTCCATGTAAACTTAACTTTTCTAGTTGGGTGCAATATAGTGGGCTATGTCTGTACGAATCTAAGAATATGATGCTTCTTCAGTTCAGCTCGAATCGAAGAAAAAAAGAAGAAGATTAACACGCGCCCTGGAGGGCCTCTGAAAATAACGCGCACTGGATGGGGCGGATTCCGCCCCCCTAAGATCTCAGCTCCTATGAAGGCTAGAGCAACGAAATTCACAGGGTGGACGGGCACGATAGTGAACTCTATTGTGTGCAAAATTCATGAACTTAGATCAATATCTTCAAGGTCAAATGAGGTCAAAATAGCAAGATTTTCTGGTTTTGCGTGGCTTGGCTTGTCATTGTTATAGATCGCTGTGGTTGTGTTTAAATGCTCCAAAATTGGCATTAATGATATTTTGGACATTACTAATGATGCAATACAGATGTCAGCTCCGCCATTTGACCTCAGGTCACCTATATAGGAGCACTTTATTAGGTCATTACCTGTTCCAGTTACCGGAACCGGGCTCCCATCCCGACTGCTCCGTTGGGCGGCTCGGCACAATCGGCTTCGCAAAGAAAGGGGTGAAATACACGAATAAAATATGGAAACGCTTAGGCACACAATGACAAACAGTAGATTTCGGGATGTATAGGGTGTAACATGTAAAGTGACATCAATCGCATGACAGTCATTTGCATTTATGACACATTCAAGTTGACCAAGTTTGGTTCCATTAGCTTATCATGAACTTCACCTGACTTGACCTCGGCGACCTAACATGACTTTTAAATTATATAGCATAACAATATGCATCAAACAAGTCGCTAGTGTTGCCAAGAACACTTCCCTATTGCCAATATACGGGAAGCGCATCAGCGCCGATTTTTGTGGTCTGGCGCTGCGAATTGTTTCTCTTTAACGGCCCCTAACTTGAAAACGTCTCGGCCGATTTTCATTTTCCTTACTTTAAACAATGCGCCGGTGATTTATAAGCAGGTACGGGAAAAAGGTGGTGTATATCGGCCGGTACAATATGGAGTTATGTACGAAAAATCGGAAGGATTGGCGGATTTCGCCATACCCCCTCTAGGGCGTGTGTTAGCCTGCTATGAGCTTGACCTGACTTGACTTCGGTGACTTGACATGACTCTGGAGCAATGTAGCATGACAATGTACATCAAACAAGTCGCTAATTTTGCCAAGAACACTTCCATTTTGCTAATATACGGGAAGCGCATCAGCGCCGATATTTGTGATCTAGCGCTAAGAAAATGTTTTTACTTTAGCGACCTCTAACACGAAAAATGTTCGGGCGACTTTCATTTTTCTTACTTTAAGCAACGCGCCGGTCATTTATTGGCAGATACACAAACAATGGTGTATATCTGCCGGTAAAATGTGGAGTAATCTACGAAAAACCGTAGGGGTGGGCGGATTTCGCCCCCCCCCCTCTCCAGTGCGCGTGTTAACATCTGGTTTGATCCGCTCTACTTTGCAAACTCGTTATTTAATGTCAGCATAACTTTTCCCAAAAATTTTGTAAACCGAGGTAACTAATTGATTATTCGAGGTAAAGGTGCATTTGTAGAGAATCACCATCCAGCTAGGGCACTACTTACCACTTATCGTCCCACAGCAGTGGCATGTCACTGACCCGTCCTACTCTATAGTCACGTGTTCGACGTCACAGCAGCACCGGCGACGGCTCACGAGCACACCACACCTGGCATCACAGCAGCACCGCCGCTACACTGACCGGCCGACACAGCAGCACCGCCGCTACACTGGCCGGCCGACACAGCAGCACCGCCGCTACACTGACCGGCCGACACAGCAGCACCGCCGCTACACTGGCCGGCCGACACAGCAGCACCGCCGCTACACTGGCCGGCCGACACAGCAGCACCGCCGTTACACTGACCGGCCGACACAGCAGCACCGCCGCTACACTGACCGGCCGACACAGCAGCACCGCCGTTACACTGACCGGCCGACACAGCAGCACCGCCGCTACACTGACCGACCGACACAGCAGCACCGCCGCTACACTGACCGGCCGACACAGCAGCACCGCCGCTACACTGACCGGCCGCGCGCTCCGACCGACACAGCGCAGCCGTCGTGCCGACGCCACGTCGGTGTCGACTCCCGTGACGGCGGCGCCGACGGCCGCGACAAGAGCCGCCGCGTCGTGCCGACCAGGGGTGCAAACAAAACACCCTCCCACCCTCCATGGTGGGTCGCAGATGGACCTGATAACGTGCAACTCCTCGGTAGCACAATATTGTCGAGAACTTTAGCAGTCCCCATTGTGTTAACATGGATGTTTCGTGCAAATGAAAATCCCTACCAAAATTTCGTGATTTAACTTTCATTACTTTTTAGCAGAGGTGAATCAATACATTTTCAGTGTGGTGGTGGGGTGTGGGTGGGGTTCAATTGTCTGGAATAACGCAATTTTCATAGGAAAGGCACCATTTAGAAATTCCCCAGAATGACGTTTAAGTCAGAAAACCAGTTGAGCGGTAGATGGGGTACACTCAAGCATGCTGAAGTGCCGCCTTTCGTCAAGTGGGCGCCTGTTGGTGTTAGGGGCTGCATTTTCCTCTGATATGGGAGTCTTTGATTGGTAAATCCTTGGAGTGGAAGGTGGACAGGTGTACACTAGGCATGGCGGCATATGATAGGCAGCAAAACTGGCCTTTGACATCAAGAGAAGGTATCCGATTGACACATTTGTGCACCTCTGGTGCCGCCCGGCACAGAGGCTGCCTACACAGGGTCACCACACACAGAGGCTGCCTACACAGGGTCACCACACACAGAGGCTGCCTACACAGGGACGCCTGACACAGAGGCTGCCTACACAGGGCCGCCTGACACAGAGGCTGCCTACACAGGGCCGCCACACACAGGGGCTGCCTACACAGGGTCGCCACACACAGAGGCTGCCTACACAGGGTCACCACACACAGAGGCTGCCTACACAGGGTCACCACACACAGGGGCTGTCTACACAGGGACGCCTGACACAGAGGCTGCCTACACAGGGTCGCCACACACAGAGGCTGCCTACACAGGGTCACCACACACAGGGGCTGTCTACACAGGGACGCCTGACACAGAGGCTGTCTACACAGGGTCGCCACACACAGAGGCTGCCTACACAGGGTCACCACACACAGGGGCTGTCTACACAGGGACGCCTGACACAGAGGCTGCCTACACAGGGTCACCACACACAGAGGCTGCCTACACAGGGACGCCACACACAGAGGCTGCCTACACAGGGTCACCACACACAGGGGCTGCCTACACAGGGCCGCCCCACACAGAGGCTGTCTACACAGGGTCATCACACACAGGGGCTGTCTACACAGGACCGGTCCACACAGGGGCTGTCTACACAGGACCGGTCCACACAGAGGCTGTCTACACAGGGCCGCCCCACACAGAGACTGTCTACACAGGACCGGTCCACACAGGGGCTGTCTACATAGGGTCGCCCCACACAGAGGCTGTCTACACAGGGTCACCACACACAGGGGCTGCCTACACAGGTTCGCCACACAAAGAGGCTGCCCTACACAGGGACGCCTGCCACAGAGGCTGTCTACACAGGGTCACCACACAGAGGCTGCCTACACAGGGCGGTCCACACAGAGGCTGTCTACACAGGACCGGCCCACACAGAGGCTGCCCACACAGGGCGGTCCACACAGAGGCTGTCTACACAGGACCGGTCCACACAGAGGCTGCCCACACAGGGCCGGTCCACACAGAGGCTGTCTACACAGGGTTGCCACACACAGAGGCTGTCTACACAGGGCCGGCTCACACAGAGACGAAGGAAGCACTGCAAATTGCAGCCGTTTCAGAGCATTTCATCATAAGAGGACGCTTCGCTGTTGATGTTGACTGGATGCTAGTGGCTGTAGGGATTGAATCTCTGATGGTGAGAGGTAGAATCTCCGACGACGAAGGGTGGTGTCTCCGACAATGTTGGATGGGATCTTTGACGATGATGGGTAGACTCTATGGCTGTGATGGGTTGGGTCTCTGACGGTAGTGGGTGGGATTATTGAGGTGACTGGGGGGACTGCTGAGGATGGTGGATTGGATTGCTGATGGTGATGGGTGGGATTGCTGAAGGGTGAGGCTCTTGATGGTGGAGAGTGAGATGTCTTATGGTGTTAGCAGAAATCTCGGAGGACCATCGGTGGGCAGGTTGAGGTAATCTGTCACTAAATGGAAGCTGACTGAATGGAAGCTGAAAATGTGAGTGGGATCGTTCGTGGTGGCGAGTTGGAGCGACAAAAGCAGCAAGGGCCTATCTGGCGCTTACATTGGCGGTGATCGTAAGTGCAGCGGATCACCGATACCCGAGCAGATGAGACCACTGACTTGGATCACAGTATGGCGACAGATGGAACCACTGCTGATCCACACGTCCTCCGATGATCCACATATGGATCACTGGATGGTCGTGAGTGGAACCATCGCTGAAGGTGATGTAACAGCGGTTAGTAGGATCTCTGTTGTGGATCACAAAACGGCGGTGGATGAGATCACTGCAATGGATCGCACATGGGTGTTACCACGGGTTTTATGTGGAGATGGGGGATTTTAGGTCGATATTATCATTCAACGCTGTAGGGGAAATTATAAATTTCGTGACTTTTTTGGGGGGCGGGACAGGCCCTTCCCCTCCCACACGGTGTCAACACTCATGGGACTACATAACGACGGTGGGTGGTATCAGTGCCGTGGATCACAGGCCGGTGGTGGGTGGGATCGACGCTGCGGATCATAGACCGGTGGCAGGTGAACGCCCAGGCGTGGGATCATTGTGCACCATATGGCAGTGTTGGATGTAATCGTTATATCGTCACGGTGGCTACAGGTGTCACTGACAAGGCCAATCAGGCGTGCACGTGCCTCGCCCGCCTGTCGGCTGATTACTGGCGCCATCCTGGAACTGGGCCGCTGACGTCACCCGGCGGCCGACCAGGAAGTGGCAGCTGGCGACCTATCCACAATAAAGGACTGTCGATGACGCGGTATCCAGGCTCAGACGGATACAGGCCGGGGATTCCGGTCACGAGGCATTCAGGTGGCCGATAAATACATCCAATGCAATTTTCCAGTTCTAACTAGTGAAGCTGATGGGGGTTGAATGGCCCATGCCCGGTTCGCAATGCTGTATGCGGTCGCGCGTGGACGCGCTCCTAGGCCAGCACGCATTTCAATGTGGGCTTTCATATGGCAATATCATGTCTGCGGGCGGTGAACTTGGCCAGCCTGTCACCGTGTTGGTAATGTCGGTGGGAGTCCAAGATGGGGCCCGTTGGGTGTTGAAGCGCGCATCCATGTGGGCGACCATGTGACAATGAATAATGACACGTCGAAACTCAGCAAAAAGCATGTGAAATCCAGATGGGCATAGGGTGGGGTGGGGTGTGTCATGCTGCGGGAGAGGTGAGCCATCCCAGGAACCTTCGCTGTTGCCAAATATTTTTTAATTGTGTTTCCAATTTTTGTCCATGGACTCCCATCTTTCTGAGGACGGCTTTTGATGCGCTGGAATAGAAGAAACATTATGATTCTGAATGCAATGTTTAAAAAAAATCATTTTGGCGTATTTTCTGGGTGCTATGGCGAAAAAAGTGTTTGTGTAATAGCATCAACGAACATAGATGGAGGCTTTGCATTTGTATTGGTGGTACCAGCATGTAATTCAGCCACATTCCTTCCATGTATATACCAGCGTACATTGAATGGTAAATCGTGAAAATAGTGCTGCAACGGCACAGCGAAATCGATGGCGTTTCTATAAATGAAGAAGGCCTGCTGTACTCTGATATACTGAGAAACTTGATTCTCTTTAAAAGAGCTCATTGTTCTCTCGAAATTCAGTGAGTGAACACCCGTATTGGGTGACCATTAGGAGGATTAAAATAAAAAAGGCAATACATAGCAGCATCAGTGTTTTGATTGTTGCTGCACCTACAATGCCAAACTACAGTATACGAACCTCCACCCAATTATATGAATAATATGGCTCTTTTGCGCTATTTCGTGTGACACAGTGAAACCCAAACTAACTATTGGCATTGAAAGATAATTAACATCATTCGTTTGACAACGCTGACGGGGAGCTGTCGGTCAGGGTGAGCCAATTCGCTCAACACGTGGGGTCTATGCTATTTCAGAAATAGCAAATACTCGCATTTTTAGTTCACTTTAACATATGAATGAACACCAGCAAAGGAAATATGCGCCGCTCCTCAACTTATAACTAGATTCACATCTTTAACACGCGCCCTGGAGGGCCTCTGAAAATAACGCGCACTGGAGGGGGGCGGATTCCGCCCCCTAAGATCTCAGCTCCTATAAAGGCTAGATAAATGAAATTCACAGAGTGGATGGGCACGATAGTGAACTCTATTGTGTGCAAAGTTCATAACATTAGGTCAATATCTTCAAGGTCAAATGAGGTCAAAATAGAGAAAAAAATTATGGTTTTGCGTGGCTTGGCTTGTCATTGTCATGGATCGCTGTGGTTGTGTTTAAATGCTCCAAAATTGGTATTAATGATGTTTTGGACATTACTAATGATGCAATACAGATGTCAGATCCGCCATTTGACCTCAGGTCACCTATATAGGAGCACTTTATTAGGTCATTACCTGCTCCAGTTACCGGAACCGGGCTCCCATCCCGACTGCTCCGTTGGGCGGCTCGGCACAATCGGCTTCGCAAATAAAGGAGTGAAATACATGAATAAAGTATGGAAATGACCTCGGCGACCTAACATGACTTTTAAACTATATAGCATTACAATATGCATCAAACAAGTCGCTAGTGTTGTCAAGAACACTTCTCTATTGCCAATATACGGGAAGCGCATCAGCGCCGATTTTTGTGGTCTGGCGCTGCGAATTGTTTTTACTTTAACGGCCCTAACCTGAAAACTTCTCGGCCGATTTCCAATTTTCTTGCTTTAAACAATGCGCCGGTCATTTCTAAGCAAGTACGCGAGAAAATGTGGCGTATATCGGCCGGTACAATATGGAGTTATGTACGAAAATTCGTAAGAATTGGCGGATTTCGCCATACCCCCTCTAGGGCGTGTGTTAACCTGTTATTAACTTGACCTGACTTGACCTCGGTTACTTGACATGACTCTGGAACAATGTAGCATGACAATGTACATCAAACAAGTCGCTAGTTTTGCCAAGAACACTTCTTTTTTGCTAATATAAGGGAAGCGCATCAGCGCCGATATTTGTTGTTTGGCGCTGATAATTGTTTTTGACTTTAGCGACCTCTAACTCGAAAATTTTTCGGGAGATTTTCATTTTTCTTACTTTAAACAACGCACCGGTCATTTATTGGCAGATACACAAACAATGACGCATATCGGCCGGTAAAATCTGGAGTTATCTACGAAAAACCGGAGGGGTGGGCGGATTTCGCCCCCCTCCCCCCTCCAGGGCGCGTGTTAAGGTTTCAATAGCTGTATAACTACGGAACATACAGGCGTCATACCGAAATAAGATATGATTTTAGAAAATAATATGCACAATGATGGTTGTGCATGTTAGAATATGTATGATGATTCGATTGTGGTGCATTCTAGGGGACCCTTAACTATGACCGGCCGCCACGACCACGGCTGTGTCGCTCCACACCAATAATTACTGGTAGGCTGCGCCGCTGCACAGTTATGCGTTGCGTGACAGCTTCGCCACGGGTGTTAGCTCGCGTATTGTAGCGGCAAGTTTGGCGACCACTGAGAAACACCATGCTGCCCAGGCCATGCATACCTCGGTCGGCCAAACAACATTGGTAGTTCAAAGAGCAGGCTACCAATGGACTCCTGTCGACAAGCAACAATTGATAACGGCGGATGTTCGGCAACACAGAGCTGGAAAGGTTAGAAGAGGCTCGGTTGCAAGGATGTAGTGAAAGTACATGAGAGGTTCATGACGTCAATAAAGTATTACCTGGCCCCCCAACAAACTATAGAATATCCAACTTAACTACTTTTTAGAAATGCTCGAATTTGTGGTGGGTTAGCTTTAGAGACCAGGATCCAATTGCTAAGCAGAGCCTGTTGCGTAAACCCTGGCCTCACCATCCGGTCCATGAATTGCAGTTTTACAGTAGAAATTGGGCAAAATGCTTCACGTGCTGTCAATACACGGACAAGGCCATCCCGGTACCTCACTCTCGACCTTAGTGTGCCAATTGCCAACTGATCCTCCCGTCCGGGGATTAAAAACGAGCACATGCAGCGACTCGAACTCAGTCTCGCCAACACAGGAGAGACCGGTGCCGAATAGCGCTCTAACCAACCAAGCCCACCGATATGGCAAGTCCCGATGAGGAATTTGCTAGCTTAATTCAGATTCACTGAAAAGTCGATTAGTTGCTTGACTAAATTACGCCTATTTCACTGAGAATCACAAGTTGTTGGGCGTTAGGCATATGCTGATTATATGTTAGTATTTATTGCTTATGTTGTGCACTGTATTGCAAGCGACATACTCATATTTCCCGTGAGAATAAAATATATCTTCACGCGGATGCCTTCCAATTATTTTACTGCACAGGTGTTTACCTACATTGCTTCAGCACAACCCTCCGTCATTCTTAGTGACCATCTGTCGCCGTCCGTCATTCCTGGTGTGAAATCACCGTTAATTATTGAACGACTGAGCAAGAATTAATGCCATAGTTGTGTGTTTAATTGCAGCATGGGGAGCATGAATGGGGCCAGTGCAGTATGCTTTCCTCCAATACATAATATTCAATATGCTTTCAATATTATTTCCACCTCCAGTTGTGCTCCTAGGGTTCCGCTGTTTTTAGCTGGGTTCCTCGTTCACATGTGTGGGACCTAAGCAGGACATTGGGGGCTCCAGTATAATTTCTTGGAACTTTTCGGACACAAGCGCGTGGTTCCTGGGGGACCAGACGCCAGTTTTCTGGGCTCGTCGCACTTCTTTGTGACTTCTGAATTATGCAAAGTTCGACCCACGGTGTGATTGTTTTGCCCCGGCAACGTTTTGTTTTGTGTCCCCCCGCGATTTCTCTTGCTCCGATACAATATTTGTTTCGGTCCCGTACGCTATTTTTAAAGGCATCTGGTGGTATACTTGGCCTGAACGAATTTTCCTCCTCGAACATTCAGTTTTCGGAATCTCTCTATATTTTTGGGTCTTCGGCTTGATATTTGTCAGGTCCCAATGCGATTTTTGGGCCATATGCTGTGCTAATATGGGCCCATGGACGCATATTTTTCGAAGCCCAGAGGGGAATTTCCTGACGCCCGACCAGAATTTATGGGACTACCGACAAGAATATTGGGTCCCAAGCGCGATAGCTGGGAGGCCTGGCACTAGGTGGCTAGGCGAGGTGGAGTTACCTGGCCCAGCGCGGTTTTGGCGTTCCCGTCGCAAATTTTCGGCCCCGGAACGAGGTTTTTGGTGACCGCTGTTTTGATTTAAAACCCCTAATTCTGGGAACCCGATGCGAATTTCTGCGGCCCTGGAACCATTTTTAGGGACCTCGGCGCGATTCTTGGGAGCCTACCCCTTCAAGAGGGGGCGGGGGTATTCGCTGTTTTGGTATGCCACTACGGCTGTTCAACGAGTCTTTTTATTCAGACGATGACCCCTCCAATGTAGAAAGTCCCCTTCGGAGAACTGTCTTTCGGGGCCTGTTTGAATTTTCTGCGCTCGGTTCGACTGTTTTTGATTTTTTGGGTCGACTTTTATTCTTTGCAAGCCTCCAGTGCGATATTTTAGGCCCCGGCACGATTTTTCCGGCTCCCGGGACGTTTATTTCTGTGTCCAACTCGCTTCTTTTCTGGGTCCGGAGCGTTTTTCTGGTCTTTGTCGCAATTTTTGTGACTGCAGAGTAAGATTCTGGGTAGGAATTGATTTTTTGGAAACCAGCTCCGACTTGTGGTGCTCCGGTACGGCGTTTTGGGCCCTTGAGTGTGATTTTCGAAGAAAGCGACCGATGTTTTCGGGTCTAGGTGTCATTTTGTTTAATCTGCCATCATTTGTTGGATGCTTATCGCAAGTTGTAGTGGCCTCGGCACGTTTTTGATGGCCCGACACATTGTGGTTCCTTTTGGATCGATTGCTGGAACCACAAATGGATTTTCCATGTCCGGACTGTTTTTTCGTTGCCCGGGATCCAGGTATTGGGTTTTTCCGATGAGACTTTTGGGAACCTGGTGTGACCTGTTGAGCACTTAGCGTGATTTTCAATGGTCCGGCCGCGACTTTCTGGTACGTCCAGGCTCAACGTGATTTTCAGGGACCCCAGCCGAATCTTTTGGGGTTCCCATTGTCATTTTCAAGAACCCCGGCACGATTTGTTTCGCTCCCAGTGTGATTTTCTGTGGCCCAGGCCGTTTTTTTTTGCGGCCATCATCGTGAATTTCAAGGACCATGGCACGACATTTTTGTGTTCCCAGCATTATTTTCAGGGTTTCCGGTCCGACTTTTGGGAGTGCCAGCACGATTATAAAGGCCTCAGCCAGATATTTTGGATCCCGGCGTGACTGTGAGGGCCCAGCCAGTCTTTTGGGACAGAACGTGATTTTCGGGGCCCCGGCCAGACCTTTGGGGGCTTTAGCGTGATTTTCGTGGGTCTTGGCGCGACTTTTCGGGTCTCGGCGTGGCTTTTTGGCGGGCCCAGCGGTATTTTCAGGGGCCGCGGTCCCACTTTTTTAGCTCCATCATAAGTTTTTTGGGTCGCGGGACGACTCTTGGGTTCCCAGCGTCATTTTCGGGTCCCATGCGCGACTTTTTACGGCCCAAATGTGATTTTTATAGTCTCCGGTACGATTGTTGGAGGGGGAGGCACTAGCGGGGTATTTTTACGCAGCCTGGCGCTATTTTTTAACTCCCGTGCGATTCTTATTTATCCAAAACCTATGGGGGGACTGTCCCAATGCCCCTTCGATACGCCACCTCGCATGACGCAATGATTTTATAACATAGCAATTACGTCTATGTAGTACAAAGCACAAATTCGACCTTCCTATGCCCATTTAACTGCTTGCACCAAAATTAATGTTTAGAAACATAGGCCCTGTGCAATCGGCCTAAATTCATCCCATTATCTTTTGGGTTCTTAAATCTCAGCCTGCACCTACACATCACTGGACAATGAAAAGCCTTGATATTAGTCTCCGTTGTAATTCAGCGTTTTAGCACTTTTAATAAAAATGTCTTCTTTGGATAGATTATGGGATCAGAGTTTTGCTGAGCAGATATTGTTACATAGACCATGAGCCCACCATCTGACCGAGCCATTGCTGTTGAACGACATAATTTTAATTAAATGCGTAGCGTGCTGTCAATGTCATTACGCAGTTACCCAGCTAAAGATCCACTCGAGACAGCTGCCATGTTCGTCATGTTCATTCTCAGGTCACATGACAAGTAACACTCGCCACAGATCACACTCGTCACATCATCACTCGTCGTATCACTCCTCATGTGACCTTGTCAGGACTCATCACGAGCGTCGAATCCTCTGGGGGATTCTGATATTCTGAGAGGCGTTCTGCACCTGAAGATGTTATAATAAAATGTAACAACAAATGTAGCAACCCAATCAAACCGTCCATGGAAGAAACAAAACAATTGTAAATGCAACTGAAACTTGCAAACGGTTTTCTAATACTTCAAACTGTAAGAAACCTAACATAAACACACATAGGATAACACAAGTGAATTTGTCGAGGACTGTTGTTCACTTCACTGTAGCTGATATGCAATGTAGGCGTTTGGGAAACAGAACATGTTCGGATACCCTATCTCTTCCCCTACCACATATGCTAAGGTAGTCAACGACAACACCAATCACTCATTCGCCTTCCACATATCTGAAAGAAGCCTCAACTATGTTGATGTGTGCACACTAGGCGGAGTGGCTTTCCAGACAGCTTACCCATTTAGGCCATCTTGCTCTCGAATCAAGTTCACAAAGTGGCACCAATAGAGTAACTTACCTATAGGCAGGGTGCATTGCCCTAACTTCAAGTAATTTAGCATTGTCCCCATTGTGTTGACTGTAAAAAAGCAAAATGTATTGGTGGCATCCCCTCCAATCAAATTCGGACGTTTTGCCATGTCAACCTATGCATATACGTTTGGGCTTTGTTTCTATGATTCTGAGGGGAACAGTGCCCCTAAATTTTGACTTTGCCCCTTCCCAAATGATTTCAACTCATTGGCCTTCAACATTGGACCACATGGAGAGTGCCATCAAATCCATTTAGCTTCGTGCTTGTGCCTCCGCCAGTTATTTTCGAAAATCAAAATCAACGCCCCTCCCTACCGAGGTGGGTATATAAATAGAACTGAAAAAGTACCATGGTGGGCAGCTTCCCACAGCTTCAGCCGTCTCTTGCCTACGTTCTGGGTGCGCCGAGTAATCGTCCTCCTTGGCCTCGCAGTGAGCACAGCGCGAGGTGATCTCTCACAAAATTGGAAATATCAATATGGCGACCGTTTGGAACCGCATGAAAATGGCGTCTCGTATCACAAATATTCCGTTCGTGGTACACCACAGCCCACTATAAGCACGGTGATTATGCGTTTATGACGTCAGCAGTATTGTGAGTTCAGTCATGCTTCGCTGCTATTGGCTGTCAATGTGTTGCCATCTTGCAAATTGCATCTGCTTTGTCCGAAAGTACAAGGCCGTGTTATTGTGAGCAGAAAATGAAACCACGATGGAAAGCACAGTATGACTGTGCTGATTACACCGTACGGCCATGCTTCCATCCTTGACACACTCCTTGTGCTCATTTGTTTTCAGTGTAGTCTGAACGCGGCCAGCTTGCAGACGCAGTCAGGGGCCAGATGCAATGAGTGGGGGGGGGGGATAACTGGAGGAATGTGTCTCCCTCCTATGGATGGTGGCCGCTCCTCCGGCCGGGAAAAGGCGCTCATCCGGGTGAACCCTCGAGTGAACCTTTTTTATCTTTTTTATTATTTCTTTTTCGCCAGAAGCGCCCCTCCGAAATAAACATACGTCTTTTCAGTACGCTCGAATGGACCGGGCTCGATTTTGTCGGTCAGATGCTTCCCTCGAAAGGAAAAGACACCCTACCAGGCAGGACTGAGTTCAGAAAAGTGCCCCTATGACAATTCCTAAAACCGCTCTTAGAATGAGTCCCTGGCGCTAACAAGGCCGCCGCGCCGTGCTTGCTTGCCCGCATATGGCCAGGTTTTGTTCCCAGCATTTGCTCTTCCCCTGGCCATGTGCACCGGAATTTTTCATAGTTAGTTGTGCAGTCTCAAACCCTCAACACGACCTCAACATTGATAGTCCACGTGGCAAGTGTACATCTGTGATAATACGTGCAGCAAGTGTGCATCTGCAGGTTTTTCTTTTCACGTTGGTGACGACAGGCCCAATTCAATATCGACATATGTCCATGATATTAGCAACGCATTCGCATTCAAAATCATATTCGCATACTGAATGCTTGCTAATGCCATGGACATTATCGACATTTGTTCTGCTTCTTGAGTTTAGAAACGATACAAGACATCGATCAAGCTCCCTTTTACATCGTTCACGACGGGAGCTTCATTCCACCAACAGCACTCCCTTATCGGTAGGGTACTGGTACTGGTAACGTGGTTGAGGCCACATGGCGGTGTGATATGATCGGTTTCGGGGGTGTGATATGGTCACACATATGCATTTGTACATCTGGGTGCTGTAGTCTGGCGGCTGCTGGGACACTGCGGTAGATGGCAATTGACGGTGTCGTCCCAAAATACTTCTGAGTTGTGTGCTATGTGCCCTCAGATTACTAAAGGCGTGAATTCGTTATATAATTTTTTCATCATGGAATTTTGCAATTGTAAATTTTGCATCTTTATTTTCGTGACAAGTCACCAGAATTTGAAGATCAGGATTTGCCTCCCTTTATTTAGATTGCCAAATATAGCCATATTTGGCATGTATTCGTCCACAGACACTTTACAAGCAACGTTCACCTTACGAGTTTTCAGCGGCTGTTCAGAGCTCAGGGGCGTTTTTATATACTTTTAATGGGAAGCGCCCTCTCAATGTTCGATTTGCCCGCACAAATTTATTTACTTTTTGCATGGGACCCTATGGAGTATGTCACCAATCCACTTGGGTTTGCCCATCCCCTTCATGTACATTACCCTCACCCTAATAATATTCAGAAATCAACACCCATGATTGTGTCCCCAATAATTTTAAGATACCGACGCAACAGATATGGGGTGTGACACTATTCGGTCGCTACTAATCCGCGTCATGAGTAGTGTCTTCCACTGCACCGTACAGTGAAAGAGCAGAGCAGGCTGCTCTGAACATACACTATTCTGCCACTTCTCACTTTGTCGTCTACCGCTGCCTGACATCAGGATACGGAAAAAACACACGACAGCACAAATACCACCGCGAAACGGCAGCTTATCTACCTGCATAACTGATTCACCATACCACCACCGACGTACGATCCACAAGCTCGCAAAACACTGCGGCACATTGCCGGATAAATACTCAACGCATTTTTTTTACCCGCAAACCTTGGGTCCGATAACGCATTGATATAGACCTTTCAGCATCCAGTCCTCGAGACCCCGAAGCTTACCACGGATTCACGTAACTCAAGTCCAACCCTGTGTGATATTAAGTGTGAGCGCAAAAGCTCTTCTATCCCCTTCATAGGGATATATATGAATATTGAGTCAACTGAAGTGAAACTATCATAATTTAATTAGTAATTTATTCAATTTATCCGATATTATGAGAAAAATGAAAAATTTAAGATGGAAAAAGTCAAACACGGAGGATGATGTAGATACCAAAACCACATTGATAGGCTGCCGGCCTGCCAGCATCGCCATGTAAGAAAGTATAATGACTGTACTGAAGTTGATACCCTGATGCACCGCAGCTGGTAACTTCGATTACTTTACAGGGAGTAATACAAGTTTCCACGAACTTCTCGCGTCCAGCCGCGTCGGGCGCACTAACTGCATAAAGGCGCCACCACCTTAGCGCGATGCACAGCTACAGGGCTCGGGGACGGATATAGAGCCGAGCCCGGGCGGAGAAATGAAGAAAAAATGTCGATTTTGCCACTAATCAGATTTTTGAACAGCTAGCATTCGTCAGGTTATTCATGAGAGCTTATCCTATAAAACGTTCTTACATTTTGATGAAATGTCATTTTAGTGCAAAAGTTGGGTAAATCTCAGTGTAGGGGAACCCATGCCCCCTGGATTCATCATGACCGAGCCTACGGTTCGACATCATACTCTGAGTGCGGCGGCCAGGAGAGGCCGTGGACTGTGGTAGTCTGGAGACAGCATCCTGCCACCTGCCAAACATGACGACCTATCGTGATATGTACACATGTAGACGCATTCTTCAAGACCTGGCGGAGCCGCAAATACAGATCACATCATGCTTATGCCCTGTGCATACCTGTTTCCGAACGCAATGTAAGTTACAGAAATATACTAAACTATAAAATGTCAGTTTCTTCCACAGAAGATATGTTGTGACTTCCTCAGATATATCATGTCTGATCTATTACCCCGATGACGCGGAATATACTTTGTACCCCACAGCTCATTTTCCGTGTCGTGATGCTTGGTACCAGATGTACTATGCGCATTTGGCTGTTTCTGCACATAAAGCGGGCATACTATAAGAGACATTGCATCACCGGATCACCACCTGTTGCAAAGTGGGCTGGAGATATTTACGATTCAAGGATCGACTAGTGAGAAAAGCCAATAAATATCGTCCCTAGCCCGACAGAAATTGCACGATCAAAATCTTCCTGTTGGGCGTTGGTGACAATCACAGATCAGATAGATGACTCACAATCGCCAACATATGCATACATCTTAAAATAAAAACTTGCGCCCACACACCTGGAAAACATCAGAGACGCACTTATATATTCGGGTTGATCCTTCTTCAGACACGATTCTGATCCCGACACTACCGGACCACATCACCACTTGACATGCGACAGAAAATTCGAGAATCTGTGGCATAGTTAATAATTCAAGGCATACATTATTCATCTCTCCGAAAACCTGGTTTGGTGATGCTCATTCTCATGTATTAGTACTTTAATAGGTTCCATGTATTGACTCATATACTGATATAAGCGATTGAGTAATTTCGTAAAATCGTGTATTCATGCTGATGGAGACCATCTAAAACACACTATATTATTTTCGAAAATCTTGCCCGCTTGCTTGTGAGCAATCTTCCGACGAGTTCAGCTGGGAGCGAACATGTTGCCAAAGCTAAGTGAGCCGATGCCTCACTGTCCCAGCGGTGCAAAAACGAGATACAGGTTAACGTCTACGACTTGTATCGTTCGTTGCATGTCTGTGAGTGACATTTAACTGAAGAAATGCAGACGGAAAAACCACATTGCAAGGACATTTAGTAAGCCACACTCAATGGGCCACAATTCTCACAACTTCAACTGCCCAACTATCATTACGACATTGCCAGAATGGTACAGAGCGATTGCAGTTTCGTAAACCATGCGAGCAGTACAGATTTTGGACCTGGCAGGGTAAAAGAACCGATGTTGGGCAGATCGACCCTTCTAACCTGCATGCCACTCGATAAGCTCAATGTTAAATATATAGAATAAAATTGCAGGTGACCCAGAACTATGGTAGGTCCCATCAATTTTAAATCGATCCTACAGTCTGATATCCCTGGAGCCATACACTGCATTTTTGGAATTCAGAAGTCTGAATAGCGAACAGCGACACGTCGTTTTCGATCTGTTCAGGAGAGATTCAAGTGGCAGAGCTAGGATTCTTGATCAATACTACAATATCATCCGCCATAACATACAACGCGCACAGCCCATCGTCTACCACACAGAGGTCCGAGACAACACTTGCCAAAGCAAATATCGTTCATTCCGCTGCACGGTTCGGTGACATTAAGTGAGTCCGAATCCTTGCAACATACGCAAAGCACCAGCTTACATAAACCGTCAGCATGGAGTCCCCTGATCAGATGAGCAGTAGACACCGCAGTTCACCACCAAAGCCACACTTTCCTCGTCCCAGCATAGCCTCCACTCACTCTTCCTCGCCGAGCTGCGGAAACAAGCTCGGGAACCAGTATTGCACTTCACCGCCAGTCTGCTCGTCCACCCAGGCTAGCTCGTCGCGCACCAGCTGAGCGAGCGCGCGCTCGGCGCGGTCCGAGCGCCAGCCGAGCTCGGCGTCCGTGACGTGGCCGCCGGCCGCCTGCGCCCGCTCCAGCACGGCCATCTGGTCCCCGCTCAGTTCGCCGGGCACCGACAGCACCAGGTGCCGTTCGTCGGGAAGCTGCACCAGCTGGAAGCCGGTGCCGAGCACGCGCAGCTTGCCGATGGCGCGCAGCACGTCGTCCTGGCTGATGTCGGGCTGGCCGGAGCGGCAGAGCTTCCGCAGCAGCTCCTGCAGCGGCATAATGCCGCCGGTGCGCGGCGTGGCCGCCAGACACACCTCCACCACGCGCACCGCCAGCTCGTAGTAGAAGTCGCCGACGCCGAGCAGCTGCGACCAGAAGCCCTTGCCGGAGGCGAGCGGGTCGACGCCGATGGCGGCGCACATCTCCTGGAACTGGCGGCGGAACTTGGCGTCGCGCCGGATCTCGTTGCGGTGGCGGCTGGCGAACGTCTGCAGGTGGGTGCGGAACGCCTCCAGCTGGCGACTCAACTCCTCCACCTGGTTCTCTTCCAGCTCAGCACGCTTGGCCTGGTACTGCGCCTGTGCAGCACGCTGCTTATGGATGGCAGCGACGCCGGTGCGACGCCGCATGGCTGCTAACCCTGCGGCAGTCGGCAGAACAGGGTCACAGATGGCGCTCGCACCCTCTCACCAGAGCAAGTCGGCTCGTATCATCAAATAGTACCCCGTGAAGCCAGAGCTATAGTGGCATAATTACTCTTGAATCCTGGGCACATCTTTAGCTATGCTAGGCACAGTTTTAGCAGGGTTCGATTTGTAATTATTAATTTGGGATGGGGAGAAAAACCAAATGTAATTGAATAGGTAGAAGATATTCTTACTCAAACTTGTCACATCAGAAGCTCAGCTTGCACTTTCTAGTGCATCTTGATCACTTAGTCATCGAGCAGTCCATTTTCAAACAACACCATTCAACTTCCAAATGAGAAAAATGAGGATAATTCCAATAATTTTCTGGAGAAGATAATCTTTTGGATGCCAACAATCAACAGCAGTCTGTTTGTACAACCCTGGCTTATGGTGAGCGTTCTTAGATATAGGGTAACAAGGAAGATTAAGCTTATGGTTTTAATATTTTACTTCGAAAAGGAGCCAACCTCCCACCATACACAGGAAATCTTGACATTCCGGCTCTTTTTAAAGGTGAGGACCATTGTTGAGGCATCAGGGAAATGTTTTGCTGGGCACACCACAACCAAGGTGGAGTGTGCTAAAACTTCTGAGACTGCAGATTAAGAAATTATTATTATATATAACACCTCTATGTAAATTGTTGGCATTTGTACTTACTATATATAGCATCCTACAGCCAAGCCAAACACCTGCCAAACACGAAACACTGAGGCGAAGTGGTCTGTGATATGGTATATTGTCTGCTAGGAATGCATTACAAGCAACTCAATATGATCATATATCTCTCATGTCAGGGGACATGACAGCGATACATAACATGCAATCCTCATATTATCTTTTTCCTGCAGTTGCGTTGCATTCAACAGCTCCACTGGCTAAAATGGAAACTTGAAAAAGACATGATCCAATATGAAATATCACGAGATCATTATAGGATTGATAGGCTGGATGATCACCAATCATAAGTTTGTAAAATATATGGCCATTGGAATAACACTGCCACGGTACACATCAGTGCTCGTCAGATGAATTTATGGCAAATAATCACAATGTTGAAAACATCTAAAGAGCTGGGTCAAGCAACTCAACCCAGAGGTTCCTCAGGAGTTGAGTCATAATCATAATTACACATTGCATGACACTCCCTGATGTATTGTAGGACTCTCCGTTACTTTTATTGAATGCTTCGTTGACTGTCCTCTAAGATTATTTTGTGCATTTCCCAGCAAATAAGTAATATCAGTAATAATGATCACTGGAACATATCGATGTTTCTTGGGGTTTAGGGGTGCATCGAATACTTTTGATATTCGGTGCATAGTCATGAATACTTTTGATATTTCTAACCAATCACTGCACTTCGACCAGCGATCAGACACGACACTGTCGGACACTCATAATGATGAAATTACCCCGGAAATGTTTCGGCTGAAGGCTCTTGAACACGTTCACACCTACCACTCATGCACTCTCACCTACAATGACGGTTCGAAAACTGATGACGGGATGGGTGTGCTTTTGTAAGCAGTGCCACGATACGATCATTCACGCTGCCTCCTCGCGCAACGGTTTACACGGCTGAACTTCTGGCCATCACGAGGGTTTTGCGTTTCATCAAAATGGGGAACGACATCAATCACGACATACTCTCAGACTCGCTGAGCAGCCTTCTAGCGCTAAAAGTTTTATCTGCATGATCCTGTCGTGCAGGATGTTTCATTGCGTATAGCTATGCTTAAGGGAGCCGGGGAAAATATGACACTGCTGGATACGACGCCATGTTGGAATAAGGAGGAATGAGCTAATGAGACCAGGCAGCAAAACGTTCTGCGCGGTGACAGTACACCCATTCGCTCCTCTTCCCGCGGAATACTTCGGCCAGACAATTAACCCGTGTTGTCTCGGGGGTGGGGGTTGATAGGCGCCCCCATAAGGTTTTCCGTGGAAAGTGAAAAAAGGACGCGTGGCAGCACGCCGAAATGTGGCATACCTTTTCCCACATCAATTTTGCATATTGTGTCAAAATGTTGAGGTTAGGTCATCTAGGGTCAACGAGTTAGTCGAGGTCAAGTGAGGTCACCTCCAGAAAAGTTCAACCAATTGTCACACTCAAACGGATGAGGATATTTTAATGAAACTTTCAGCGTTTGCTCATAGTTAGGGAGGAAACAAAACGCACCATAGGATTTTTTTTACGTTTTCAATTATTGAAGTTTTTCATATTTTGTTCCATTAGAGTTAAAATAAAAGATTCTGGCTAAATTAAGCATTTTTATAAGTGCAAATTGACCTTGAACGTTTTTCGATCCGCCCTACCCATGATTTTTATTTCTTGAAAATGCAAAATCTTGGAATTTCAAAAAACCAAAATTTCCCATTTTTGATGCGACAAAAAATAAGGGCATGGTCGATTTCGCCTTCCCTTCCTGATTCTGAATATTTGTTTTAATGTCCACAAAATGAACTTGCAGAGCCAAAAACATGATGTAAGTTGTGAAAACCTAAGTCCCACAGTGATGTCACTTTTGGGGAAAAATTTGGAGTGGTGTCTGGCCCTACTTGTTGAGCGCTTTCCGTTGACACGTCCTTCATTTTCGTGCGACGCTTAGTTTGGAGACTAGAGGGGGGTTCCCATCAACCCCCACCCCCACCTCCGAGATGATGTGTGAGGGTATGACCAGGAATACACGGAGGGTTAATACATTGTTCCAGGGCAAGTGGCTACAATTTTGGGACTCAACTGGCGAAAACAAACATCAAGAAGAATCATCAAGCCAAGCATGGAGCGTTGGAAATCATCATGCATAACTTCCCGAAAGGAGGAAATAATGCTGGCCAGGATATGGATAGGTCGCGCATATGCTACCCATGGCTACCTACCGCAAAATTATGGTAGGCCGATGTGTACTTGCTGTGATAGCCCACTAACAGTCGGACACGTTCTTCTGGTGTGCCCACAATTCTCAGCACAACGAAGACGAGTGGTATCCACGCCAACGATGGCATGCTTATAGGTGATGGGTCACACATGGTTCAGACTGGACGAATGCTCGAGTTTCCCTTGCAAGTGCGGTTTGGTGTTGTTTATCCTGGGAGATAACACATAGCACTGTGCCCATGTCTAAGCTGACCGAAGTGTTCTGATATATATATATATATATATATATATATGCATGACGGACGCCATGCCAAGTAACCAGTGACAAAATCAGGACGACTACAATGAATGATTTGAACATCATATGTTTGACAATATATGACATAGTAAGCAGGGGTGGTCTGCCCACTAAGGCACTTAAGGCAGTGCCTCACCTCAATAGAGCTGAAAGATCTATCTGATGTTATTTTCGTACATAGCGATGCTCTTATTCATTGAAAAATTATAAAATTTAACAGTTTACATGAAACGTTCACTGGTAATTCGCAATTATGGCGAAAATTGAAGTTAAGATTTACATATTCAATTTGGAACAGCTCTATCATTAATCTGACATATGTATGAGTGAGGTCAGCCTTAATCAAAATATCGCTATATTATGTGCTCTCGTTTCATACGAAGCATAGTGTATGAAAAAGAAAAAAGAAAAAGCAGTCTTCGCAAGATGAGCTAAAACGTTTCTGCTGAGTGCATTACACTGTAAGACGAAATTGTTTGCAAGTTGACTTTCGGGCTACATCGGAGCATGCTCCACACAAGAAGTTCCCATTGATTCATGAAATTAAGGAATTGTGCGACACTGTGGGGTTGGTACAAGTTTCCTACTTGCATAGATGGGCGGGAGAGGTGAGAAATTCTCTCAACTAAAAGCGTTCAGGAACGGTGGGCTAAGACTGGGCGTTGATGTGGTCCTTCTCAGCTACCCCCCCCAAACAGCCTGCTTTGCAGCAGAATTGGTCTATGGTACACAATGTATGCAAAACTGGAAACATTTGATGCCAAATTCAAGGGGTTATGGAAAACATTAAACATATCTGAGAATTAGTTTTGCTTGGCACCACTAAGCAACTCAAGACCAGCTATGGATCTTCCAATGCATCCAATTTGTACTGGTATGTTGAACTGTTCCCAATTAAAAACCAGGCTTGGTCTGACCAAATGCTTGGTCTGATCTTTGGGCTTATAATATTGTTTATGTTCCTCATAGTTGGTAACCAAGTGCCCATGCCTGGAATTGGTATGTGGTCTGGACCCCCTGGTTCGGTTCCTGCTAATCTTAGTTTGTCATTTTCCATATACACTGTGAAAATATGCCTTAAAAATATGAACTTGTATCCCTGACTTTGTGAGAGATATCCAGCCCTGCAAGTGCCAACGAAGTTTGGTAGGGAGAGTGGAAGGAGATGTTGGAAATTTCTCAATGTGACCAGCTATGACTAAATTGAATAATTGGTTTACACATGTGGAAATTTTGTTGGATCCTTACTGCATGAACCAATGCATTTCCAGGTCTAGAAAATGAAGTTTTTGTCTGGCCAAAAAAATTAATTTGGTTATACTTTAACACGCGCCCTGGAGGGCCTCTGAAAATAACGCGCACTGGATGGGGCGGATTCCGCCCCCTAAGATCTCAGCTCATATAAAGGCTAGAGCAACGAAATTCACAGGGTGGATGCGCACGATAGTGAACTCTATTGTGTGCAAAGTGCATGACCATAGGTCAATATCGTCTAGGTCAAATGAGGTCAAAATAGCAAAATTTTCTGGTTTTGCGTGGCTTGGCTTGTCATTGTTATGGATCACTGTGGCTGTGGTTAAATGCTCCAAAATTGGCATTAGTGATGTTTTGGACATTACAAATGATGCAATACAGATGTCAGATCCGCCATTTGACCTCAGGTCACCTATATAGGAGCACTTTATTAGGTCATTTCCTGCTCCAGTTACCGGAACCGGGCTCCCATCCCGACTGCTCCGTTGGGCGTCTCGGCACAATCGGCTTCGCAAATAAAGGAGTGAAATACATGAATAAAGGATGGAAATGCTTAGGCACACAATGACAAACAGTAGATTTCGGGATGTATAGGGAGTAACATGTAAAGTGACATCAATCGCATGACAGTCATTTGCATTTAGGACACATTCCAGTTGACCAAGTTTGCCTCCATTAGCCTGTCATGAACTTGACCTGACTTGACCTCGGCGACCTAACATGACTTTTAAATTATATAGCATAACAATATGCATCAAACAAGTCGCTAGTGTTGTCAAGAACACTTCCCTATTGCCAATATACGGGATGCGCATCAGTGCCGATTTTTGTGGTCTGGCGCTGTGAATTGTTTTTACTTTAACGGCCCCTAAATTGAAAACTTCTCGGCCGATTTCCACTTTTCTTGCTTTAAACAATGCGCTGGTCATTTCTAAGCTGGTACGCGATAAATTTGGCGTATATCGGTCGGTACAATATGGAGTTATGTACCAAAAATCGGAAGGATTGGCGGATTTCGCCATACCCCCTCTAGAGCATGTGTTAACCTGTTATGAACTTGACCTGACTTGACCTCGGTGACTTGACATGACTCTGGAACAATGTAGCATGACAATGTACATAAAACAAGTCGCTAGTTTTGCCAAGAACACTTCCTTTTTGCTAGTATGTCGGAAGCGCATCAGCGACGATATTTGTGATCTGGCGCTGATAATTTTTTTTTACTTTAGCGACCCTTAACTCGAAAAATTTTCGGTCCATTTAAATTTGTCTTACTTCAAACAACGCGCCGGTCATTTATAGGCAGGTATACGAACAATGGTGTATATCGGCCGGTAAAATCTGGAGTTATCTACGAAAAACTGGAGGGGTGGGCGGATTTCGCCCCCCTCCAGGGCGTCTGTTAATTCCTCTCTCCGATGTGCTGTGCTTCTGTGGAATTGGCAAATGTAGTCATACCCATTTTAGGAAACACTGATGATGATTCATGCAAGACATCTTATTATTGTGCTTCAATGTATTCACAGGACATGCTTTACACATGTCGTGTTTGACACATGTCATGTCCACACCTCCAGAAAGCAAACAAAGGGGCCATTTGGAAGGTTTGAACTTTACTATTAAAAAGTGATCTGTTGGATTGGGATTTTATGTTGTCAATTTTGAAAAACAAAACAAAACAATTTTCCTTTTTTGTGGGAAATTATGTTATTTTTTTCATTAATGTCATTTCATTTCATTTCCAATTCCATTTCCATTTTCATAACCTAACCTAACCTAATTTCCCAGACTAGGAAATGAGCATATTACATTTTATTATACACTTCATTTTTATGCCATGGGGATGTTTCTAACTCAAAGCCACTTTGTGTTATTTTGCTTGCCAGCTGAAAAGCAAGCATTTGGAGAGTAAAGTAGTGGTCATACTAGCTTCATCACTTTTATAAAGAGGATATTGGTAAAATCTAAGAGTCCAAAAAATACCTTAAAGCACAATTGCATGGATATTTTTGTGTGAAAAGTTTAGGTACGAAACAAGTTCCGAATTTTGGAATATAAAAATAGTGTGGTCGAAATCCGACGATTTTGGGGGTGGGTGCAATGGTGACTGCCTCACCCGATTTTGATGACTTGGACTGCCCCTGATAGTAAGTTGTCTGTAATAGCCTCCACTTGGTACCACTTGATACCTCTGTATGACTGACGATGTTATGGACGCAACATGACCTCCGTAATCCGATGCACCAGTAAGCCAAAAGAACTAAGTAACACCACAGCCAGTGCCTTGCTCAAGGAGGGGTCCCAACTTCATGAGAGCAACCTCTATAAATATGGAGTGTGCACATATGCTCATGAACGTGTTAGACATGTAAATGCAATTTCACCCTGTTCCAACTCACTTTCTTTCCATGTATCTGCACATGAAAGCAAGGTAAAGCCCGAATAAGTAACTAACTCCTCTGATGATGGTAATTGTCTAGGTTTTGCCATTATAGACCATTGCTCCAGCAGAAGAATACTTTGTCATCACTCACATGGAACACATTGATCCCATATTCTGGCAATATTCTGCCAGTAGATCACATTCTCGCCAGCCTTAGGGTGTTGAATGAAAAACCTTGCACTATGGCAAATTAACCTACTTTTCCCAGGTCTGGTAACACACTGGATTCACTACAGAACCTGATAGAATAGGGTTAGTCCAAGGTTGCAAAGGTCCATCGGTGTAGGGGAGGGCGTTATGGTGGCCGATCTCCACCTCATTCGACTATGAACCATTATCCTAGGGCCATACAATTTATAATGAAGCGAACTTCCTACAGCCGTAATCTACCATCCAAATGTTGTGTTTGTAGCTTTAGTAATTTCCGAGGTCTTAGGGGATCGAATCCGCCCCATCCCCTCCTGCCTGGGAAACCAGAAGTACGCGGTTCGATTTCCCGCGATGCCCGCCATTCCTGCCAGAGTGAGAGGCAGGCGACGTCACATCTCCTTAGCTGGTGCGCCGCAAACCACACGAACGATAACTGAAGCGGCAAGGTGTGCGGCCCTCCAAGATGCATGCAACACAGTAATAATTTGATGGCGCCGGGGGCCGACAAATTGATCAGGCCACCATGACTTATCCGTGTAATTTGCTTACAGTGTTATGGTGTATTGGTTTCCTGTTGTTCTGCTTCATTGGTTCTGTTCTATTAGCAGCAAGGCTGCTCCTGATTACCTGCGTAGTTTTATATGCTTTTTCAGGAGTAGTTTTTGGCGCTACATGACCAACGTAGTCGATGCGCCCTAAAGCCTTAATAACTAACTACCTCTCTAAAGCCTGGTTGTGAGCACTGCCCTGTTGTTTCTGATTATGTTTTTCAAGTAATGCACATGCTATGCACATCATCTGTCATCAGCGACCCTTCTGACGAGGGCAAAGGGTCCATGATAATTTGTTGTTTCATGCTCTTTAGCTATTTTCATTGGAACTTTGAACTTGCACATCTTAATGTGGAATATCATTTGGACATCTTTAAAAAAAAAATATGATGTTGGCCTGGAAACATGTGACTTCAAAAACCAACTTTGCTTACCAACCACCATGGCCTGTGTGATCACTAGCCAGACTTATTCATCAGAAGTCTGAAGTGTGGATATTCTAAAAGGAGACAAGATACTGGCATGTGAGATGGTCACTTGCCATCATGAACACTTCCACATTGTTCCACATGTGTAAATTCCCAGGCTGAGTACAACAAAATATCTGCTAATTAATGCAATGCAAAATCCCCAGTTATTACACTCATATATTTGATGAAAAGCATGTCCTTCGATGATGGGACCCCTATGCCAAGCTTCTGATTAGCCCACATATAAACCTGAAGAAATGTCTGATATCACCACCTCCACACATCAATTAATTCCTTCCATAAGAGACTGCTCCACATTTCCTTCCTGGGTTATGTTCATTCAGAAAATTACTATTCTCGACCTTAGCCAATGTGACTATCAAGTATCTCACCAGGTAAAAATAGTAGAACATCTAAATACCTTACATTAACTGACATCCATAGGTTTTATGTATTTCAACATATGTAGACTTTAAATGATCTACATCTATAGTCTTCATATTATCCAACTTCCACAAGTCTCACAAGATCCTACAACCAGACATCAACTAACCTACACAATCAAGTCATCATGGAGATTAGGTTATGATAAGGTAGTCTAGGTTAAACTTTTTTTCACTGCTCAATCTCTGTAGTACCATCACTGAGCCATGGTTACCCATTCAACCACAGTCTGTTCTGTGCCCTTCCATCCAGCATAAACATCTAGACTTGTACATGCAAGATGGGCTGTCAACTATGATGAGTGAATTCATAACAATGAAAATAATGTTGGGGACACCCATGAATTTCAGGATTCCAAGGTGAGAGGTGGCATTTGCTTAAATCACAAACTACTGTATTACTGTCCTGGCTCACATTACTGTATCATACCCAGGTTAGAAACATGTTGCTGTCCTGGATGTTTGTTGTTTGGAACATCTTCCTCCTCAGGAAATTATGACTATTTTTGCCCCCCCCCCCCAAAATCAATGGGCTAAAAATGACTGCAAACTCATTGCTGTTTCATAAGCATACCGAATACTAACTGAAAAAAATAGAAAAGGAGATTTGGGTGCCAGAAAAAGGATGACAATCATCCTTTCTGACCTGGAATTCTTGAATATTCCTCTCCCAATAAAGTATTCAAAAACATAAATCCAATTCAGATCACAGTGGTATACTCGTAGTTGACCTTGTCCGTGATGCACCACGGCTGATGTGGCAGCTGCTGGTTGGCAAAGAAGGCGAGCTTGTCATGCGCAAAGTTCTTCTGGTCAACATCAGTGTGGAAGGCATTGAAGATAATGTTGTGGCTGTGCCGCCATTCATGCACGCGCGCTCTGCGACTGACACTGTCGTCCTTACGCTGCTTGTCCGCGTTGAAGTGCACGACGAGTTCCCTCCGCAACATGTCCGCGATGACTGTGTGCGTTGTAACGAACTCGATCCCGAAGGCCGAACACCACAGCTCGTGGAGGGCGAGCACGAAGGCGCGGACTGCCGCGCGCCGAAGGCCGTCTCGTTCTGCTTAGGGGGAGCCACCAAGCGCGTGGCGATGCACGGCCTCCACACACTCCGAAACCCATGGCAGCTTAGAGCCGAGGATGAAGGAGCTAGTCGATGAAGAAGTGGCAGACATCACCTAAAAATATATCCACTATATATCCATTTCCATCTCTCCATTTATCACTACTCTACTCCATACCACTCTACTCTACTCCATACCACTACTTATAGCATGTTAGTTATTTGGGCTTAGGGGCGCTTCAACTGCTTCTGTCATACAGCACTACTTTTAGCATGGGTGTTTGCATCATTATCATTGGTATCAGTGTCACCAAATTAGGTACCTCTCAAAACACAAGGAGTGAACAGTGGCATGCATGCAGTTATCTCAAACCCACTGGGTGGGTTTGATGAACACATTTCAATAACATTACTTTCATGGTGATTTTGACATCCTGGTTTACCAGTTTCAACATTCCACAACTAACAAGAAATCATTATTTCAACAGTCATCCAACATCACCAGTTGTACCTGAACATTCCAATGGTGACATTAGTAATGGGCATTGTAAGCAATGCATGGTCAAACATGGTTTTTGATTATGAACATGTTGCAGTTTGGATATTATTGCAGTATTGTTTCAGCATAGTGCATTTGGTAGATATGTTTTACACATTTGATTTCTGAAAATAAAAATAGATATAGAAAGGGACAAGCTCAGCTAGGTTTTGCAACTAAAAAAACCTTATTTATGTTGTTGAAAACCATCAATAAAAAATGTTGGTTGAACAAACAACATAAATTTGGTTGGTTGAAAGAGCCAAGACTAGATGAGGTTACATAGTTTATTTTCTTCTCAAATTCTACTCATTATTACTTCACCCAAACCTTTTTGTGCATACTTCCTATATTTTGTTGAGGTGGGCAGGGCAAGTTAGTTAGCAATTTGTGATTAGGCCACACTGACTGCATGGGTCATATAGTGTCCATGGGGGATGGGATAACATATACATGTGATATCAAAAATATGTTATGGTAATTTTTAAAGGCATATAATTCATCATGCAATGCATACACTACATTGAAAATGTAGATACCTGAAAATAGGCAAACTAGTTGTTTTAAGATAATTGACCTTAAATGAATTCGATTTTGAACTTTTCATTTCCAATTTTCCAACACACAAAATGAAGCAAAATCACTTCAAGCACCAGGCATTTTGACCCAAAAATTGGCAGAAAATTGTGCTTTCAGGTCATTTTATAGTTTTTGGAATTTACTTTAGTTATTGTACTTTAAGGATGCATTGACTGCATAGGTCATATAACTCCCATAAATTTACTTTTCAAATGCAATTTTGATGAATGTGGCTAACATAATGTAGATAATTTTTTCCTCTGCAAATTCACACTATTCTGCCTACTAGGTACCTACCAATTTGTTTCCACAAAGGCTTACAAGTAACAAACAATATCCCTGTCCCTATCGTGAATTTGTGCTTCAAGGTGCATTATGAATTCTTGGAATTAATATGTCCAATACAGTGTTTATGAATGTGATCAGATGGAACAACTTATTGTCTGTGCAAATGATTAGGTAGGTACTTATTAGTTTCTGAGCAAGACATCAAAAAGGTTGAGATACCTATCTAGGTAACAGCACACAAAGTTATGTTGAAACATTAAGTAAATGCACCACAGCCCAAGCTAACCTAGTCTAACCTCCCTTTGGAGGAATATAATATAAAAATTACAATTGGAGAAATTACAATCCACTTTCATAAAATTTGCATAAAAAACATAACCAAACCTAGCCTAACCGAGCACGACCTAATTCGGAAAAAAGCATGCCAATTTTTTATTGAAAAAAAATGTCCCGACTAAAAAAAGAAACCAACCTAACCCGGGCAGGTAGGACCTACCTACCTACCTAGGTAGGCCATTTACGTACCTAGGTAAGTACCTACCAAGGTAGTTACCTACGCCGGTCGCCAACAACTTTTATCTTTCGACCAAGGTGATATATCTTTCGACCCAGGCCCCTGTCATTCCCATGCCTTCCTGCGTGTACCATTCCTTGTCGAATGGTACAAATGACGTCATCTGGGGTACACTTTTGGGCCGTTTTAATGGTTTCATGCATTTAAAAATGGAAATATTTTCACTTGAACTCACTTTCTAAATCCTATAATATCACGTCTGTGCTTTGGGAATCGTATTGAGCTGTTATTTTATCATTTTCAGTTAGGCTGCGAATTAGGCGACGACCATCACGAATGCAGCGTTTTAGGGGAACTCATTTCCTCAAATTCTTAGATGGCGCAGTTGAGTCATAAATAGCGCAGCTGTTTGCATAGCTTCGTCCAAGGCTATAGAACACCTTCGTCGTAGGTTGTTTTATGCAAGATAACTGGAGACAACAGGTACTCCAAAGTTGGCTGTTCTAGTATAGTTAGTTTAAACTAGACAAAACCTACGCCAAGTGACGTCATATACCAGAAGCGCTTTTTTATTCCAGAATACTGCTTAATTATATTCAAGTTTTGGACTATACCAATAAATCTACTAAATATGGTGCTTTCATTTTAGCACAATTATAGCGCTTTTCTCACGATTAGTTTCCCCGTTGGTTGTAAAGCATATCAATCATTCATTGAAGCTTGAATATTCTATCTTATTCTGCTAGCGTGCCGGTGGCTTTGAACCGAAAGGCACCACCCCCATAATTAATTTATCCATGGCGTGGTTGATATTGAGAACACACACCTCAGACAATTTTTGCGAATTAAGGCCTTATACCCACAATGTCAACTTGGTCAGCATGTCATTGATGCAATCTGGTGATTATTGTTAGCATGTGCGTTTGTCCCCTGTCAATTATCATATTGTTTCTGTGTGCTATATGTATTCATGCCATACTGTGCCATTCACCAACTTGTGGACAATTTGGTAATTGCTTGCCCATTGTATCATGGCTGGGCAGTAGTGGTAGTAGGGTAAGAGGGAGCTTCCAAACACTTAATGCATGGAACAAATTGCTCTACTACTGCTTTTGTGTGGCCAAACCAGTAATTATACTGTTTATTGAATTAAAAAAATTGAAGATGGTATCCATATCCAGATGGTTCTCTCTATCAAAGTCATCTAGCCACTCACATAGATCTACTTTAAAACATATAATTGTTTTCTAGTGTTGTGCCATATTCTGAACATGAAAGTGGTTGTGCAGGATTACTTCACTGTAGCTGTTGTGATACCAATTATTAGTAGCCACTAAAAATACTGGTGTAATTGCAAAAAATATGAGACCTTAAAATAAATTTTCAGGGAAATATGTACTTTCTAGTTGATATTTGAATACCTGATATGCCTTTCCAATGCAAAGTTGATTGATGTGGTTAAAATGTGACCACTCTCACCTGTACTGTGTGAGATGTGATTTAAGGGTTCGTTATTGCAGTTTTGAGTGCATACAAGTGACGTTTTGCACATTTTTACCTAGGCAAAGCTAAAATGAGGTTGTGATAAGTTAGGCATTTCTTTAGCTTCCTCAATTTTCAGATCGAGTTGTTCATGAATGCGATTTTTTTCTTTAATTGGAAGCTAATTTGTGTTCTCTTCTGAAGAGAGGCAAGGCTGGAGCTGTGTGAGGTTTCTACAATTGCACCTGCAGAAGAAGATTTGCATTTTAGTTGAGGTGGCATTTCAATAAAAAAATTGTAAATGCATGTTTCTGAATGTCATTAAGATGACATGACCATTGTATTCCAGCGCAAATGCATGCTTTTCAGTTCGTAGGTGAAGTAATGCGAAATGTGTTGCTTTGAGTGGGGTAATTGGTAATGAAGGATAATGTTAAATGTATAAACAGTGCATCCAAACCAATGTCATCCATTGAATATCTTTGACATCACATATGCAACAATGCTGGTTGAGTTATCACCACAATCCTTCCACAATCCAAACCTAACCTACCTCTTTTTCAGGAAAAACACTGTTGTTTCTATTCTATCCTCCAAATTCCAAAAACCTTGGTATTTATATATAAGAAGCCCCAATGAAGACAATTTTTTAGACAGACGTATGGACTGAACTTATTGAAGCTTACTAGCAACTTCTTCCCAGTATCCTAAAAACAATTTTCCATAAACTGTGTTGAATGAAGAACAAGGCTACATGGGAGTAGTGAAAGATCAGAAGAAGACAGGATAGGCAGTCATGCACGGAAAGCCAAAACGAGGTTTAATTATACCAAAAAAAATGATTACATATATTTACATGTGGCTATTTCTAACATTTCTATCATGATATTCCAGCAAAATAATCGCCAGCCCTTTCTACATGGAGTAATGATAACAGATTCAGCCTAGGATACAAAATGTATGCTTCCATAAACTGAGTTTCCATGTCACGAGGTTAATTAATATACGGTGCACAATTGATGCGAGTGTGTAGTTAAGGTACAATGGATCTACCATTTCCTTCGTGAATCACGTTCAACATCCAGCATACAATATCAGTAGGTTTTTAGATGACCGAACATGAGTATGTTTTAGGAGGTCAAACATCAGTTGTTTAGGTTAGATTCAGTTAGGATATTTTTGTAATTTGACATCAGTGTTCTTTGTTAGGCACCAAAAACCCCATTTCCCCACACTTTCCATATTTTCCATATTATTCCATATTCTCCACACACTTTCCATAACCTCTTATGTCTTATGGCGTGGGGGATAGCATGTACTGTCATTGTCAACATTGGTGTTTTTTCTAGTGTTTTAAAAATCTTAGTTGAAGGATATTAATATTATTTTTTAGTGAAATTACTTTTTTATAGATATCAGCACATGAACTTGAACTGCCGATTTGCTTGAGATTTCATTTCCCATAGAAGTGAATATCAGCTTCCTTCAAATGACATCAGATAAGGATGTGAATTGAAGAAATGTTAAATGCTAAGCGTGGCAGTGGGGGAGAATGATGTGTGGTCTGGTCCATGGCCAGCAAGAAACCAGCGGACCGATCGCTGGACACCCAGTTGCGTATCCCGAAGAAGAACCACGAGAAGCGTTCTGGACTCGCCTCCTAAGCCTTAGCGACCTGACGGTTCCCACCGAGGAATTCTTCCACACATTCAGAGAGATGGATGCAGCGTCTTGTGTTCACCATGCCAAAGAACCCAACAATATCAGCAGACATCCAGAGGTCATTGAAAGTTACCGCCAGGTGTTGGAATCCAGATTCAATTCCACAGATAAAATATAATTAAGTGCCTTGCGAGGATCCGGACATTTATTCATCTCAGGCTGGTGAACAATGTGAACGTCGCCAAGCTCGCAAAGCGGCAGCAGCGGAAAGCCGAGCAGTTTGCTCAGTGACTGCGAAGTATGGGCCGCACTTGGGCGATACTTCACATTCAGATCAGGGTTTGAATCTGTCATTGTTTGGACGTATAGGTGCATCACCTGCCGTTGATCATATAGCAGCATATCAGGACTTTCTACACAAATATTACACGAGACTAAACGTACGTGTTGCAGTCGCACCGAGTGTATGTCAAGCTCAACAGCTGATATGTGCCTGTGTTTGTGAAGTCGGTAGAGCGCAGCCTGTAGGTTTACGCGTACCCATCGTCCCACCACGGTGCTCGTGAGTAGTCTGTGTATGTATGCATGTCGAGTGCTTCTCAGCCACAGATGTCACGATGAGGATGTTCCATCTATTCTTGCCAGTTCGTCCGATTTTATAAGGTGCCAGATATGTACGATACTGTAATGCTAGGTATTGTAATGTATTGCCGCAATGCAATCTCATTAAGTACCGTGGCTTATCTGCACCTGCTACCGATAATGTCACGTGTTTGGTGGAGCCGCAGTAGCCTAGTCCGTAGGGTGTTGGGCTTTTGACCGCAAGATTATGGGTTCGAGTCCCGCAACCAGCGGAATTACCGAGTCCACCCGCGACCAATCGGTTTGAGAAGTTGGCGACGCTATATGGCCTTGCAGTTAATGGCGTCGTAAAGGAACCCAAGGTTCTTTTTCTGCTTCATGTGTTTGCTTCTCCCAATATATGTCTTGCGGTGTGCTTTCTCAATGTATCGTTTTAATACGCACTCTGTTGGGCGCCGGAATATATACTTTATATATATATATATATATATATATATATATATATATATATATATATATATATATATATATATATATATATATATATATATATATATATATTCATGTGCGCGAAATAACGAACGCAGTCCATGCGCCCAAAATGCACATTCACTTCCACCACAGAGTACACAACAGAGAAACAATCGGCAGTGGGAGTGAGGGCCTTCCTCAATCTTGGCAGTCTCGTCTTCTCCAGATGCATGCTCCTCGTATTAAAGTCTGATTGATAAACAACTTTTGTTGCCGTATTTATGTCGTGCTGTACTGCAAAATGCGTGATTTTTTTTATTTATTTAAAATTTAGTCCCAGTTGTTGCTGGGGTGGCTTTAGGGACCAGGGTTCTATTGCTAAGCAGAGCTTGTTGCGTGAAACCTCGCCCCACCACCCGATCCACGAATTCCTTTTCAACGGCAGAATTTTTATCGAAAGTTTAACGTGCCTTCAATACACCGACACGGCCGCCCGGTAGCTCGTCCCCGGCCTTATCGGGCCAGCTACCAACTCACACTCCCGACCGGGGGCTAAACGCGAGCGCGCGAAGCGACCCGAACCCTGTGTTGCCAGGACAGGGGAGACCAGCACAGGCCAGCGCTCTAACCAACTGAGCTACCTGGGTGGCATTTCAGGTTGCACGACGCGAATAAAGAAAGCATATTTTAATGGAAAACATTTTCCTTAGTTAAAAATAGAACACATTTAATTAAAAAGATGTATGGTATTACGTGGCAATTGTCCATTCCACCACAAATTAAGCTGTTATTAAAGTTGCTTCCGAGCTGGTCTGGCATAGAAATTGCTCTTAACCCTGCATTATTGCATGCATGACAGAAGTTTGATTCACATTGCGTCAGCGACGCAGCCAATTCATTTCGACTGAAAATGCCGAATAACGGTGTGCGAACATGGGCAAAGCCACGGTGGGGAATGAACGGGGATGCTTCCCCAATCTTGCCAAGTTCCGCGTTAAGCCTTTGACAATGCATGATAATGGAACCGAAATCCTCATGCGGGCATCTGAAATCCGTCTTAGCGCTTACGGGTTCCACAAAGTTGTTGCCGAATCTAAATCGAGCGTTCATGGTACGAAAAGCATTATTTTTTTTAATTTTGCGCCGGCACTCCAGAAAGTTCAGGATTGTCACCGAAATATTTTAGAAAACGTCTGCTTCTGTCAAAGCAATGCTTGTAGCAGTCCTGGTGGCGTGTGTTCGCCGTGTATCGTAAAAGGCGTGGATCCGAGCTTAGAACTGGCATCGCTCTGACTCCAGCTCGGGTCCAGTCATTTGACTGTTCGGCAGTCAAATGACCGAACAGTCACCTTGATAATCATGTACTGTTATTATATGCACACCTCTAGGAGCAGGGACTAATGTTGGTCGGCGTGTACTGGTGGGAGGGGAAAGGGCAAGGGAGGGTTTTTAGCTCAATATTTGTAATGCACTGCCGTAGTGCCATAAATGGTTAAATTCAGGGGATCCTGTCTCATGTCCCACCCCCGATGGTCCGCCGCCCGTGTCCGGAAGGGACTGTTGGCCTGGATACTGCCATAAGCGGTGACGTGTTCCGTACTTCCTATGCCTGGCTGAATAGAAGTGCCCAACCATAAGTTTAAGGTGGCAGAACCCCAGTCGTGCAGAATATCTGCGTATTTCCCTTCCCTTTATGAAAAAGATCGTCGCATGTGAACAGTGTCTTAAGTTTTTATCGCTTATTAGAAGGACTTCCCACGACGCGCACAAAAAGCCGCCGGGCTCCAGGCTCGAACCGGCTACCTCCGAGTCGGCAAACCCACGCGCTACCAACTGCGCTACCAACACCGAGTCATTAAATTAAATTGTGTCGATGGAGATGGCATGGGTCTAAATAACACCATTTTACACAATAACTAACACATTCATGTGAGTCTCCTATGATTATCGAAATACCATGAAACAAGCTTTCAGATGACGTATAATTTGCACCACTCACGTATACTTGTTAGTCAGGAACGTACGCGGAAAGGTACCATTTCTTGCTGTCGTGATAATCTGCTGAACCCAAATCAGCGCCCAGATGACGTCCCCGGCTGCCAATGGACATTGACAGGGGCCGGTTTTATGATGAGGGACTAAAACACAAACACCATTTCACCGACACGGTTTGACCGACACCATCTCGCCGACATGGACCATCTCGGCAACCGCTGGTTCGATCTTCATGAAACCTACACCAAACGATCGCCAGTATGCCAGAGGCGTGCGGTTTGGACTTTCGTGACCTTGGGTCAGGTCAAAGGTCACCAAATTGAAGAAAAACAATTTTGGAAATTATAGACATGGCTGATCTCAGCAACCGCTGGTTCAATCTTAATGAAACCTTCACCAAACGAACGGCGGTGTGCCGGAGGCGTGCGGTTTGGACTTTCAAGACCTTGGGTCAGGTCAAAGGTCGCGAAATCACAGAAAAACCATAGTTTTAGGCTCACCGACATGACCGATCTCGGTAACCGCTGGGTCGATTCCAATGAAACCTTCACCAAACGAACGGCCGTGTGCCGGAGGCGTGCGGTTTGGACTTTCGTGACCTTGGGTCAGGTCAAGTTCACGAAATGTGTAAAGGAGTGAGCCAAAATTGAGCGGTTGTGCGTGACGGATGCTTCTAAAAACTTTAAGATACGAATCTCGCAAAATCACGCGCCGTCGTACGCTTCATTGCAAAACTACGCGCAGTCGTATGCTTCAGTTGCCGGTAAAATTGCTTTTAAACAAGTTGTTGCTGTTTAGTTAGTTATCACCCAGGCCAATACAAGGGCAGTAAGGGTTGTTGGACTTTCAGCCAGTTGGATGATTGGCGTCACAAATAGCTTGGTAGTCAGGTTGGGCCTATTGACACCTACATCCTGTATAGATATGTTGTTTCCAACCACACATACTCGCCATTGATCTCACAAATAGATTGGCAGCCAGGCCGAACGTCCCAGCATATGAATATCCTGCGTAGGTATGCTGCTTCCCACCACCCCTATACACATGCAGGATGTCCAGGTGCCAGGATGCCTAGCCTGACTGCCGCCGAGCTATTTGTGACGCCAATAGTACAAGTGAACCAATACTAAACTATCGCTGCCATGAGATGTCCGGCGATCTGTAAGCGAAACATGCTTTTTTAATTCGTTTGGAGAGGGTTTCATTAAGGCCGAGCTAGCGGTTACCGAGATCGGTCATGTCGGTGAGCCTAAAACTATGATTTTTCTGCGATTTCGGGACCTTTGACCTGACCTGAGGTCACGAAAGTCCAAACCGCACGCCTCCGGCACACGGCCGTTCGTTTGGTGAAGGTTTCATTGGAATCGACGCAGCGGTTACCGAGATCGGTCATGTCGGTGAGCCTAAAATTGTGTTTTTCTGCGATTTCGTGACCTTTGACCTGGTCCAAGGTCACAAAGTCCACACCGCACGCCTCCGGCACACGGCCGTTCGTTTGGTGAAGGTTTCATTAAGATCGAACCAGCGGTTGCCGAGATCAGCCATGTCTATAATTCCAAAATTATGTTTTTCTTCAATTTGGTGACCTTTGACCTGACTCAAGGTCACGAAAGTCCAAACCGCACGCCTCTGGCACACTAGCGATCGTTTGGTGTAAGTTTCATGAAGATGGCGGTGCCGAGACGGTCCATGCCGAGATGGTGTCGGTCAAACCGTGTCGGTGAGATGGTGTCTGTTTTTTATTCCCTCCCGTTTTATGTTTAGTTTTATGTGTGCCACACTTTGTGCTCGATGTACGTGCGTTTTAGTTGTAGTTTTATTGTATAATGTTCTGTTGTGGTGTGTCGTTTATCATCTGGAAGAAAGATATGAAAAGAAGAGATTGTCAACCAACATGCTTATGTTTTCCAAGAGATGAAAATGCATATAAGACCTTGCTGACAGTCAAAAGGAGCTGATGGAGTTCATCCAACCAGCCCATCCATTTGTTCCAACCACTTTACCTCTGATGATTATGATCCTGGCCACGGATGCCGCTGAAAATTATGTCAGTGTCAACACCTGCCTTTTCTGGTGTCATTCCATGAATTGGCCTACCTATCAGATCTGTATGGTATGGGGTGTTGCATCATGCTTGTCTGGAATGCTTGCTGCATTTTTGAGGATCTTAGACATCAAGACACAAAAGAGCAGTGTGACTATGAGCCACAAGGGCCCTTCTTGGCTGCACTCTGAACACTCAACCAGTTGCACACCAAATCCGTAGATCATAGCAAGGCCCTTTACATAAGGTACAACCGTCCGGCAATTGGAACTTTTCATGACGTCACAAGTTTTCAACGGCCGATACCCTCATTGCCCGCAATGCTATATAGGGGTAGTTTGTAATGTAATATCTTTTTCAGGAATGAAGCCACAGCTATAAAATAAAGACCATGTGATAGAACATGTCTTTCTTTGCCGAAAATATACTTTCAGTTTCTACCTGAAACTTACCAGAAACGCGATATAGGAGTTCAAACAGGTGGTCGCATCATGCAGGCTTCGTCTCCAGCTGGCACCGTCCCGTAGCTTTTTTTCACCAACGAATTCTGATAAGGTAGGAATGTGGGGTGGAACTTACGCAAATTATGAGAAGGATACAGGGGTTTTGTTTGATGCACTTTTGAGGGGACACTTTCCCCTTAAATCTCGACTTTTCCAGCCAATCATTTCAGGTCTTATCATGGAACCCCATTGAGTATACCTTTCAATTCATTTGAGTTCTCCTATTGCCTTCATGCAATGCGTTCCCCAATAATTGCCAGAAATGCTCCGCCATCAGCCGCCTCACGATGCTGGGCTGGTCATCCGCCGCGCGGCCCATCACCAGGTTGAATGTCAGCTCAAAGCCATGCACCACTGCCATCCAGCGTTCCGAGGGCACCAAGAGACCGCCACGGCTCACTACGCGAAGCCAGCTGTCGGGCACAGAACTGGGCTGCGCTATGCTGGTTGCCTGACCAAGTGTAGGGTCGATGGCCCGACATTTGCATGCCACAAACCCTGCCACGAAAGCCAGCGCCTCCAGCTCGATACCTACCTCATCGCTGGGGTCCCGGGCCGCCATCACCTCGACCAAAGGCATTTCCGGTTGCTCGCCAGCGGAGTCCTCCAGGTTGAGGGGCGCCGGAGGCTGCAGGGTTTAGGCTTGGTAGGCCCGGTTGAAGTCTGCTTCCTCCTCGGCGGCATCCAGTTGGTCAAGATCCTGAATCTGAAACAGATGAGCATTACCCTGAAGTACACATCATGGTAGTCAAAACTGCTTTGTTTGCGTTCAGTTCAGTGAAAACGTACGCAACACCGTCAGCTTCACTGGTGGTTTCAAAGTAAAACATGGAATGGCAGAATCCAGAATGCAAAGCTTCCCCATGTTTTGCTTCAGCTACACTATGTGATATCTGCGTGGTCCTGTTACAAGTTCTCAGGTACAGTGAGACATTTTTCGCGAAATATGGTGGAATATAATTACATAATTACCTATGATGTGGCATATTATACACGAACAGTTGATAACACAGGCATTGTGGTTGTTGTCCCTATCGTGAATTCAGGTATTTATATATTGGGGATCTATCAGAACAAGTAAAAAGGTGCTTTATTGGCTCAGACTTGAGCTTGAAAGATTTGAAGATGTTTTAAACAGCCTTGCATCTAACGCGAATGATGACATTGGGCTGCATCCGTTTCGACATGTCACAACTAACGAAAAACAAACATTATTTGAACACTGCTTAGCTATGATCACATATTCACCTGGATGTCGAGGCCCTCGAAGGCATCGTTGGTGAGGCAGTCCAGCCGGCTCTCCGTGGACAAGAAGTCCGTGTCGGCCTCCAGCTGTACCGCACGGCCCCGGCTGTTGGCGGCCACCAGCGGGGACGGCGCCATCAGTAGGATGCGTAGCCGGGACCGCGCCTCCACAGCGTCCGGGGTGGTGTTCTGGCCGCACATGCCCCGGAGCTGGGAGAAGACATTCTCCAGGCAGTCCTGGTTCAGCCTGGAGGTCAGCAGGTACTGGTACCCGGGGACTGTGGCCAGCAGGTCCGCGTGCAGGCCGCGAAGTGAGGCAATGCTCCGCAGTATGCCGTGCTGGAACGGGAGCAGCCCTGCCCGTCCACCGGGGTGCCTTGGTGTGAACTTCCGCGCACTCCCGATGAGCAACTACATGTCCCGGAGAGCTGCTTCCTGGACGGCCGTGGCCCCCGGGCTGATGCCGTAGCCGCAGCGCTCCAGTCGGGCGTTGAATGGCGCACGGCTGTTTGCGACATCAAACCACTTGTCGACGGTGAGCACGGCCGCCGTCTGTGGCTGGCGGCGAGGCAGCAGCTGCCCCATCGCAGTCCCCACGCTGTTGGAGAAGGCCTGCGTGGCTAGATGCACCCTCTGGCCACTCTGACCAGCGGCCTGAAAATATAGGGCAGGTATGTCCAAAGTGCATTTTGGACGATAGCCAACGGCTTCAATGCGAAGTTTTGTTTAATGCGAAGCAATTTCTCAGTCCATTTGTGATCCGTCTCGCAGTTGTAATATCTAAGTCCATCGAGCAACGTTCACCTTAGCCATTGCCAGTGGAGTGGGTGTTGGTGGGAGTAGGGATGGGAGTGGGGATGCGGGTGGCGTTGGTGGGTGATGTGGGCGGGAGTGATGCACCCCCTAGGCGTTTCCGCGTATTTTCCGGACTGTTCAACGGAACCCATCCTGACTTCCGGTACCTCACAGGATATTTTCATCTTTTTCAGAAATTCTGGTAAAATTGCTTAGATTATGCAAGGTTGTGGAACGATCACATCACAAAAGGGAGAACCTTGAATTTTGTTCAACAAAGCCATGTATCACGCAGCCTGGCACAACATGGCGAGCCAAAATGATGTTGGATATGTGGTAATTGGGGATTGCACAAACAGGATGATGTAGGTTATTAACCTTTTCCATGTTCTTTGAGGCTTTGAGGTCATTGTCCTGAGTTTGCCCCCAGGATGACATTCGTCACTAAGTGTACAGTAACCCTAAAACTATTTCATGTTTTGAATTGGATTCCCCGTCCATTTTTACCACTTAGCGCCTAGAAATGATAATTTTATACTATATTATATTAGTTATAACTTTCATATATTCAGAAGATTTGACAGAAAAGCACTTGACGTCCATACAGGTTATGCGAGCAGTATGAGTTGCTCCGAATCCCCTTCTTACCTCCAGGTGGAACCGCGCGAGCTTGGGGCAAAGCCTCAGCTCGCCGTTGTCCAGCGCAAGCAGCTCCTCAAAGCACTGACGGCTGAGCAGGGCTGTACCGCCATCGGTCTTCGGCACCAGCAGGCCGCCGTTCTCCGCCATTGTGTGGGCTCTCATCAGCTTGATGAGGTGGGGCGGGTCCGCAAAGACCCAGACTTTCCTAAGGGGATGGGAGAGGTTTCTAATTAACATGGGGTCGGGTGTGGTGGGGGTAAACATTAACCCCACCCCTAGGCTTTCTAAAATAACGAAATGTACTTGAATTGAAATATTTTTACAGTATGCCAGCCAAAGAAGCTGCATGCTGGTAAATAAGCTGTTGTGTACGTGGAATCAACATATGATCATACCTGGGGTACAACAAACTTTTGGGGGTCGAGGAGCTGATATCAAGGCCTTTCTACATGCCACAATACGTTGAAATGAATGTTTTACGGTTGTTGGGACTGAAGCTAACTAACTGTGGGGTGTGTGCCTCGTTCGAAGGGGCCATGTCGCTCACGGCGGCGACCACCTTCAGGCCCAGTGTCTCCAGTCTGGCGATGACGACGGAGAGCTTCTCGATGGTCATGGCAGCGTCCAGTTCATAGAACAGCGGCTGCTTCCAAGGTGCGCACAACCCACGAACCATGAGAACCTGTAGTAGGATTTCAGAATTCAGATACCGCTGACGCCTTAGAGATTCTGAACATTGAACAAACACACAACTGACATGCACGAATTCCCCATTACCCAGCAAAATATAAAAAGACAATCATGACATGCAATTGTAATCACCCAAACAGAGCAGTGGGAAGACATCTACCCTCCACATTGAGAAGTGTAATTGGATTCCCAGTGAACCGTTACTTTTTATTTCGGCCACAGCTGCCAATTAACCGAAATTTGTCAAAACTGGTGGAGAAGTCGGTACGGTCGGCATAATGTTAAGGACGTAAAACATTACGGTATTAACATTATGTTAAGGACAACATACAATGCAATGGATAAACCTGGTCAAAGTACAAAAAAAGTTAACACAATTTATTTATGTGATTGGGTAAGCACGTTAAAGTTGCTATGCATTAATGCATTGCTTAATGCCAATCACCGGCCAAAAGTTGGGAAATAGGTTAATTGAGGGTGAAAATTATCTAACAAACAATGTGAACGTCGTAAAAATGCAACAGTCCCTGGCTCATCGTCAGAAAGTACACATTTCATACCTGGAGCTTAGATGTCGCCAGCACCTGGTCCGCTGCACCATCATAACAGCGTCTACTGTCTAGGCTCATCTCGTCGAATGAGATGACGCACAGACGTTGGATGGGCTCCATGGTCTGGACGGCCGCCTCCAGAACCGCGGCGGCTGCCTCCATCACGCCCGGTGTGACCGTGAAGGAGCGTATCCATCGTGACAGCGTCGTCATGGACGGCAGGGGGAGATTTAGCACGTTGCTGACATACGCGAAGGCCTTCTTCGAGATGCAGCGCAGGCCCAGCGCTCTAGCGACGGCCTTGCCCCCCAACAGGTTCGGCGCCCAGTGGCCGCTTGGCGCACCTGCTCTGCCGACAGCACGCCCGCTTCCAGCAGCTGGTCCAGGGTCGCGGCCTTCTTCGCCAGGATGCTGTTGCGGCGGAGCAGATCAGACTTCTGGCGCCGCCACGCCAGACGTCTCTGACGACAGATACGCTGCATCCGATCCACCTTTCTCTGCAGCCGGAAGATTTCCTCCAGAGGCGTCAAAATCCGCACTTCTGCCATAGGCTGAAGCAGCGAAGGGACGTCGTCTACTTCAGACAGATCACTGCAATCGGAAAACAAGGCCGACGCGTAATATATCACTTTTTGCTTTTTGGAGGCGAAGGTGAGTGAAATGTTGAAAGCAATCTTAGTGAGTCATTAAAATGAAGAACATTTTGTTGGTAATGAACATACTGTAGCACAGTAAGTATAATCACAGTACAAAGAACAATCAGAAAATATTTTGATCAGACATACTTTTTCCATTATTTCCATAAATAGGTACACACCAGGACCAACAAGACATGTTGTGAAGTCATACTTTAGTGTGCATCTGCATCAATCATATTTCATAACTGGTTGCAAGACAGATTGAAGATTGGGTTTTGTACTTTTGTCTTGTGGTACTACCAAAAATGGAATTTGCACCATAATAACTTACCACATCGGGGAATCAGTATCTGCATCAACAGCAGGCTCAGCTTCAGACATCTGTAGATTTGGACTTGACCTATCACCAAGCACACTGTCAACAGTCTGCTTCTGCTCCCTATGAGTATGGCGCTGACACCTCTCCAAAGCAGCTGTTCTCTCCTCCCTGTTGCAAAGATGAAGGAAGAGTTACATATAGATTCAATAAGCTATGTTTATGCTATGCTATTGGCAGCAGTGTCAGTGCATTGACAGCATGTTAAACTCTTGGTCAAAATTCTGCCATTGAACTAGAGCTCATTGCCTGTGCCTGTGGAACTCATTGTGGTGAGACAAGGGTTTATGCACCAATCCCTGATGAGCAATAGGACCCTGGTTCATGAAGCCACCCCAGCAAGAATGTAGACTATTTTTTAAAACAGACAAGCAATGGGGATAAACATCGAAATATACAGCATTTTTCTGCATTAAAATATTCCAACAAGCATTACACATATTATGCCATCATAAAGCTGAAGATGTCAAACTAGCTTAGGTAATTTTAAATTTGTAATATTTTAAAGAAGAAAACTATTCTTAAAATTTTACCTCGGGGTGAGTTGATTGTTTTTTCTAAGAGTGTTTTCCAAGGCTAAGTTACATTTCTTTAACACATTGTTTGTGTTGCAATACAACCAAACTCAAAGCATGTTTTTGGTGGTTCACATTCTACAGACTGGCAGACTCCCATCATTACTTTGAGCCATCACCAGCATAAACTCAATACAACTGACCTAACTTGCTGGTAATCAACCAACTTGATGTTTTTAAATCCAAGTTCTTGCATGGGTTGCTTCAGTCTGCATACTGCAGTCCGAACCTCAGTCTGCATACTAAGGCAGGCATGAACAAAAAATACATGCAGTTAATTGCAGGTAGAAATGTTGTATAAACCAATAAATATTAATATTTAGTATCTATTTATCAATATTTATTTACAATAAATATTAAATTAGAATTACCCACTTGAAACATTGAGCATTTATACCAATAGCCTCAAGCCGGTTGCCAAAGCAAGTAACATAACTTTAATTAAGTGCTTAAAATGAACAGATGACTACATACCTTGTCGGAATGTTCACGAACGGAATAGAATCTTTGAGTAGGAACAGCTTGGCCTTGAAGCCCATGGACCGTTTCAGTAGGCGTGATGGGTCAAAGTCACCTTCCACAAAATGGTTCGAACAGATCCGAGCCGTCTTCAAGTTCATCGGGTCCTGTCTCGCACACAGGTGCAACCACCCTGCTCTTCTTTTAGCATCTTTCGGAAAATTAAAATACGAGATGTCAGGATTCTTCCTGAACGCTGAAGCACACTTAGCTACAGAGCAGTATCCCATTACTACGAGCACTCAGCCTCAGAGCAGAGCTAGTCAAAGACCAGAAAAGCCTATAATATACCGCACGCAGCCGCACCACCGCCAGAGATTTGAAACGACGGTTGTTCTCTGGCGCAGTAAATGCGTAAGAAATGTCTGACCAATGACGTCAGAAATTAAAGTGGCCCTATGGCCGCTGAAGGGACGGCACCCCCTGGATCATAGTGTAGGCTTCTGTAGTGAATAAGTTTGTGTCAAATTGGTGTGTAAGTTTAAGATAGATTTTAGGACTAAAATAGTGGGCATAAATTACAGTAGGCATCTTCATATCTAGTGTAATTATACGGGATTATAGTGTATTGTAGATACTTATAGGCTATATTACTGTATTACTGTAGATATATTACAGTAGATACTTGTAGGCTTACAAGCTTACAGTAACTAGACTTAGTACTAAGAGTAGAAAGAAAAACAACAACAACAAAAATGGAAGGAGACTGTGGGAATTGTAAGTGTGTGGGAATCATTGGGGACTTGAGTAAGAGGTTAGATATGTTAACGGGGGAGGTGGAGCGCTTGAAGTGTTTGGTGGCGGGACCCATCATGGGAGGTGCCAGCCAGGCAACTCGGGTGCCCGAGCGGAGGACTGATGGGAGTTCGGATGGCTTGGTCTGGGATGGTGGCAGTTGGAAGGTGGCAAGGCGCCATAGCACCCGACTGGCGCTAAGGAAGGTGGACATGGGCATCCCAATTAAAAATAGGTTTAATGCACTGGAGGAGAGGGAAGGTAATGATGAGAGGGACGGAGGTGGGGATGACCAGATGGCTGAAGATAGAGATGGAGAGAGAGAGGTTTTAGTCATAGGGGATTCCAGGGTTCGGTACATGGATCAAACATTTTGTAGCAAGAACCCCAGCAGACGGATGCGTGTTTGCTACCCAGGAGCGCAGGTGAAAGATGTTAGGGATAGGCTGGAGGGAGTAATGAGGGGAAGTGGAGAGGGTGCAACGGTAATTGTGCAGGTTGGAGTTAACGATGTAGGAAAAAGAATACAGAGGAAACAATGAAAGCCTATAGGGCTTTGTTATGTAGTTTAGCAGGAAGTAGGAAAAGAGGAGTGGTGACATCCATCCTCCCTATGGTCCATGCAAGCATGGAGTGGTATTCGAGGGCCATTGGGCTCAATACCAGGGTGGCCAACATTTGTAAGGAGCTTGGGGTGCAGTTCTTGGATTTGTGGGGGAGTTTTGGGGGAGGACGGAGATGTTTGCTTTAGATGGATTACATCTGAGCAAGAGAGGAGTGGAATTGCTCAGCAATAGGTATGAGGAGGCTCTCAACAGGAAACAGGGAAACTAGGCAGGACATGGGGGGATGTAGCTGATAAAGAGAGAAGCATAGCAAGCAATGGAAGGAATAATTTATCATGTTTTTATGTCAATGCCAGAAGTGTTAGGAACAAAATTGGGGAACTGCATGCATATATGTTGTCTGAACAGCTAGATTTGGTGTGCATAACAGAAGCATGGGTTAACGAAAGCATGTTTGGAGACAACTTGCAAGAATTTGAATTGACAGGCTACAACATGCATGCCTATCAAAGAGAGGCAAGGATAGGAGGTGGCATTCTCTTGTATGTTAGGCAAGTAATGAAATGTCATTCCATAGAGGATGGAGTACATAGTGCAGGAGTAGAATCTTTGTGGTTAGATATAATTCTGAAGAATGGAACAAAATTTAGGATTGGGGCATTCTATAGACCTCCAGACCAGAATGAAAACACTGACAGGCTGATGCAGGAAGAGATAAGTAGGAGAGCACAGGAGAGAACTATTTTGTTGGGGGGATTTCAACATAGCAGGATTGGGAAACAAAACAATAGGTGTAAGCAAATCAGAAAGATGTTTCATGGCTTGTTTTGAGGACAATTTCTTCTTTCAAATGATACACGAGCCTACAAGGGAAAATAAAATATTAGATCTAGTGCTTACTAATGAGGAAAATTTTGTGCAAAATGTTAACGTAGGAGAGACCTTTGGTAATAGTGATCACAACATTATACGCTTCTCATTATATGTTGGAAGGGTAGCAACCAACAGAACATTGATTCCGAATTTTACAAAAGGGAATTACAGTGAGTTCAGGAGCTTCCTAAGTGAAATTAATTGGGAAGTCATATTGAATGGCTTAGATGCTTATGAAATGTGGACAATGATAAAAGATAAGCTATTTCAGGGTCAGGATAGGTTCATTCCCAGTAGGCAAATTAGATCAAACAGGGTTAAGCACCCTTCGTGGCTGACTAGGGAAGTTAAGCAATTACTGGACTCAAAGAAACAAGCATTCAAGAAACTAAAAGATACTAACTCTGGGTTAAACCTAGAATCATATAGAATAGCTAGAAATAAAGTTAGGAGGTGTGTTAGAGCATCTAAAAGACTTGCTGAAATCAACTTTGCTCGAGAATGTTCAGCAGGTAATGCTAAGAGATTCTTTAGCTTCTATAAATTTAAGGCTAAAAAGTGTAGTGTAGGACCACTGGAGGTAGATGGGGAAATAGTGGTTGATGATTGCGACATTGTGGAATCCCTAAGCAAGCAATTCTCATCAGTCTTCACTAAAGATAATTCTGGTACAATAGGAACATCTGTAGGCCATGCCATGGCAGGTGATATGCTGGAGGATCTTACAATAACTACAGAAGCCGTAGAGAAGCAGTTGCAGAATATAAAACCTAATAAAGCTTCCGGACCAGATGAAATATATGCTAGGATCTTAGTAGAGTGTGCTAAAGCTTTAGCAACTCCCCTAGGTATCATTTTCAGGCGATCTATGGAGTATTCAGAAGTACCTGAAGATTGGAGAAATGCAAGTGTAGTACCAATTTTCAAAAGGGAAATAGGAAGAGTGTAGGAAACTACAGGCCAGTCAGTTTGACCTCATTAGTTTGCAAAGTACTAGAAAAGCTGGTTAAACAGAATGTTCAGATTCATCTTGATAGGCACAACCTTTTAAGGGATACTCAACATGGATTTCGATCTCAAAGGTCTTGTTTAACTAACCTATTGGAGTTCATTGAGTATGTTACCAAAGAAGTAGACAATGAAAGCAGGATGGATGTTGTGTACTTGGACTTTAGCAAAGCTTTTGATAAAGTTCCACATGGAAGGTTAATTCATCAATTACAACAACATGGGATTGTAGGAAAAGTTCTACATTGGATTGAAGCATGGTTGCAGGGAAGGAAACAAAGGGTAGTATTGAATGGATGTAAATCTGGTTGGAAAGATGTTCTGAGTGGAGTGCCACAGGGCTCTGTTCTAGGGCCCCTCCTCTTTATCATCTTTGTGAACAACATTGAAGTAGGGCTGAGGAATAGAGTGTTCAAATTTGCTGATGACATCAAGCTGGTAGGAGTGGCTAACAGCAGAGATCAATCTAGTAATATTCAACTAGATTTGGACGACCTAAAAGAGTGGGCTGATCAATGGCAGATGACTTTCAACTATGATAAGTGTAAGGTTATGCATATAGGGTCTGCAGGCGAGACATTCAGTTATAAAATGGGAGGGAGGGAACTGGATGTTATTGAAGAGGAAAGGGACTTAGGTGTGTTGGTCTCAAAAGACCTTAAAGCAGAAAAAACAATGTATCTCAGCTAGAAATAGGGCACTCAGAATGCTGGGACTCATTAATAGAAGTGTGAAATATAAGAGCAGGGAAGTCATGAAAAAGCTGTACTTAGCATATGTGCGGCCCCACTTGGAGTACTCTGTACAAGCATGGAGCCCCTACCTAGAAAAGGATATAGATATGTTAGAAAGAGTCCAGCGCAAAGCCACTAGACTCGTCAGTGGATTAAGTAACTTAGAATATGGAGAAAGGCTTAATGCATTAGATATGTACTCACTCAAGTATAGGAGATTAAGGGGAGACATGATTGAAATGTACAAAATTGTTAGAGGGCTAGATCAGGTCAATTTGAATGATGCTCTGCAGTTTAGAGTATCCCATAGGGGTCATCAATTCAGGTTAGACAAAATGAGGTGCAGGACAGTTAAACGACAACAGGTCTTCAGTCAAAGGGTTGTTGACCAATGGAATAGGCTGCCTGCTGATGCAGTGGGGAGTCCCTCATTGAATGTCTTTAAAAGTAGGGTGGATAAATTTTTAGACAGGAAAATGTTGTTTTGAATTCTAACTTGTGATGCATGGGATATTGAGTATTTTCACTAGCTATATAGGGTATAACATTATGCTAGTATTATGTTGTACTATATGGGGTGTACCTAGCAGTGGATTTGGCAACTTCCTTTGCGATGTCATACTGATGAGATTGGCTGTGGTGGCACAGGTGGAGGGATTGCATGGGTTTGGAATTGATAGGTGTGAACATGTACTTTCTAATATCTTCTAGACAGGCTTGACCCAGATGGGCCCTTGTGGCCCTTATTAAGCCTTAACACTTTATGACTTTATGACTTTATGACTTTATAACATAACAATAATTAAGTGGTTAAAATAAAAAAATAAAAAAATATCCCTTTGGGAGAAAAAAGGACGAGAAAAAAAAAATACAAAAAAAAAAAGGGGGATAGAAGGGGTCACCTTCCACAAAATGGTTCGAACAGATCCGAGCCGTCTTCAAGTTCATCGGGTCCTGTCTCGCAAACAGGTGCACTCACTCTGCTCTTCTTTTAGCATCTTTCGGAAAATTAAAATACGAGATGTCAGGATTCTTCCTGAACGATGAAGCACACTTAGCCACAGAGCAGTATCCCATTACTACGAGCACTCAGCCTCAGAGCAGAGCTAGTCAAAGACCAGAAAAGCCTATAATATACCGCACGCAGCCGCACCACCGCCAGAGATTTGAAACGACGGTTGTGGTCTGGCGCAGTAAATGCGCAAGAAATGTCTGACCAATGACGTCAGAAATTAAAGTGGCCCTATGGCCGCTGAAGGGACGGCACCCCCCTGGACCCAACGGACCCGACGTTCGCGACTTCGGCGGCTGTGGCAGAAATTGGCAAAGAGCGGCAGAAATCGGGGGCGGTCGAGCCTGGGTACTAAGACTAGGGTACAAAGAAACCTAGTAGGCTTTCTAGTTCCAGCCCAAGTGACGTAAACAAAAATGTGCTAGATTTCTAGTATAATCTACCAAGATTTTGGTATATGTGATGACGTCACGAGAACATTTCAAATACGTTTTAAAACCTGGTTAAAGATCAGTGCAACTATGAGCCACAAGGGCCCTTCTTGGAAGATTCAGCTGTTGCGCAGTGAAGACATTCGAGTGTTGTGGTTTGGCGTACGGTGCTTCTGATTGTTGGCATGGGAAATTGAAAGATGAAACCGAGTATATTGTTTGGCTTCCTAGGATATTGAACATGCTCTTATGCTTGGTGCATAATTTCTTCAGTTCATGGGATGTAACAGTCCTCAACCTGTTATCGTTCATAACGCTTAACGTTTCAAGAATTGAATTTCAAACCATAGCTGGATTTGCCAAATATGAACCTAGGCCTACAGGTAAATGTATGTTTCAATGCGTTTTATGAATCCTTGGAATTTATCATTATAATGCAATGCTTATGAAGGTGACTAAGATGATGGAATCACTCATTTGTCATGCAAATGCTTACTTTTCAGGTTGTATGTGATTTAACAACAAAAAGGACTTGTTTAGGTAGCAGAATGAAAAATTAAATGTTAAGACAAAAATTACACAAAAAAATAACCCAACCTATCCTGGCCTTCCCTTGCAGGAAAAGCTTCCCTACCTATGTCTCGGAATATTATAATCTTGAATGTGCTGTGAACACCAAATGAAAACAACATACATATTATGACAGATATAACCATAGTTCAATACCCCATGCCAAGCATTTGGACAGCATTAGATGGCACTACTAAGTAAGTATATTTGGCATGACATGTGCCTCATTATCTGCTCTCTAGCAATGCGCTGAGTAATAGGAATGAATGTAAGGTATTTTGTAGATTAAGTGGGAAGTATCTGTGATGCAGGTTATCAAAATTATTTTTATAATGATCTGTATCAGTAGGTACATGTCGGAATTGATCCAGAGCTTTAAGGGCAGCATTAAAGTGCATTTTGATGAATATGCCCTCATTTCCAACCATGATGCTTTTGTCAACTCAATTTGGTTGTGAATTACCATGCATAATTAATAAAATTTTCTTACTGTAGTGTGTAAACATTAGAGTATCCTTTCTGCATGGTCACATCCTAGAACATAAATCTTGGTAACTTGGTGTGCACTGTGTGCATCAGCTGGTTCACAGAGACACATGACACCTAAAAGAAGTGGCACAGTGAGTGCACTTGGGATAAAAATTGACCAACTGCAGTGCAAAGGATGCTATTAAGATGAGGATTTGTTGTCATGCATACCTAAAAAGATGAATATAGCACTCAGTCACCATTTTTTCTGACAATGAAGGTAAATAATTTCGGCATTCAGTACAAATACCTGGTAGTAATGATGGAGAACAGCATTAATAATATGGGTGGTTTTCTCTTATTCCAAAATGTTGTGGGAAAGGGGGATGAAACATGTTTGCATTCATACATACCAATATTATAAGCTTCAGTACACTGAGTATTAAATTTCAGGTCAATTCCAATTGAAGTTTCACCATTTCAGGGCGGAGGTTGGTAACACTGTGGCCTCATTTGGGATACACTCATTGGCAGTGCTATCGACAGGCCTTCAAGGCTGGTGTAGGGGAAAATTCAAGGTTTTTGTCTCCAAATATCTCCAAATAAATGTTTCCTTGAAAAAAGGAATAAACAACTTTAAGCGCAACAATGTTTTGAGGTTGTGGGAGGAACTGCTCCTACTGTTCACACCACTTTCCCTTCCACAACAACAGAAACACCAATATTTCAAGGGCTGGATTTTACATTGGAGGTCTAAGTAAATGCCTTTCAGTGATTAGAACTCAAAGTTCACACATCGCAGATAGAGTGGTGTGGACAGTGGCTTACCTAGTATTTGCATGGGGGGCAAACGGATGTCGAAGTGACTTAAGCAGCACTCGTGCAGATAGTTGCCGGATTTCGACCAGTATATTTCATGAGTACCCATTATTATCTCATGCTGAGATGAGTAGGAACAATTCAGTTTGGCGCTGCAAGGTGCCAAACCCATCACCATCGTTCCAGAGTCAGTGGATTTCAACACTGCCTCGTGTTCAAATACTTCCTAAATTACCGGCAAGTTTTCATATATAAAATGGCGGGCAATAAAATGATATATTAATATTTTATTGAGGTTTTCATATATTTCCATTGCATAGTCTGGAATGGCTGACATGTATATATATATATATTATAATCCTAATTATAATACCGTGGATTATTGGGGTGAAAAATTCATGAAGTTAATGGGAAGCCCCACATCCATGGTAGGTGCCTATGTTAATTAAATGTCTAAATTATTAGGGGACAGAGCCAACACTGAGGGGGCACTTGTCCCTTAAAAGTATACAAAAGAACACCCTTGGTCTAGACGCGTATTAATAGAAATGGAAAACAATCCCGAAAAGCAACTGCAGTTTCCGTATCTGCACATGGGTGATGAGGGAGCGACATTCCAATCAGTATCGGTGCCTCCACTGGTAGCCTACATATAATGTTGGCGCATTTTCCTGGCCGGAGGGCTTCCGCCTTCCCATGGGAGACACAAGCCCCTAGTGCCCCCACTCTTGTTTACACCCCTGCGTTGAGTGGGAAGGAATTATGTTGCAACCGTTATCTCTTACTTGCTCCTACCCGTCCTTCCCGTCCTGTTCTTCAGTTGGCCTGTTTCATCATGCTGCTACCATCCGTGGCACAGCGCGATTCCCGCGGCGTTCGACATGAATGTAGTCAGCGTGGGTCCAAGCAAAACGTTTTAGTGAGAG
>JAOTOL010000994.1:0-107500 GCA_034440575.1 Imbricaverruca yamaguchii
AAACAATATCTTGTCGGTATGCTTTGTTAAAATGGTCTCTTTTTCTCCAACATGATTTGGGCACGTACGGTCGTACAAGGTGTGGGGCTCCCGCCCTTCACCGCAGTTAACACAGAACAGGTTCGGAGAACTACACGCCTCAGCGGAGTGTTGATGTGAGGCACACTTACTGCACGCTGGGCGGTTGCGGCAGTACTGCGTGGTGTGCCCGAATTTTTGCACTTATAACAACGCATTGGGACTTGGGAGAAATCCTCGGACCTTGACATGCACATAGCCTGCACGTAGTTCTGAGGTATACCTGTCCTGTTAAACGTCAAGATGACGCTTGTCTAAATCAGGTCTGGACCCTTCTTTACTTCCATTTTTCTTGCTATCACTCCGAATTTTGAAAGCTCTTTAACAATTTCATCCTCAGATACGTCTCTCAGATCGAAGCAGTTGATGATCCCCCGCGATGTGTTCTTTGTCCTATGTGGCTGTACAGTAATTTCAATGGTTTCGTTTTCCTTTTTGCCGTTCTTCCGCACACAGTATACAAACTCCAGACGAAGTAAGTGCTATGCCAGCCTGTTCTGAATCCGCGAATTATACTTCCAGAGCACCGTCCTTAAGTTTTTGACACCTCAGAATTTCGCCAAATCTATCACAACCACAACCGTCCTTCCTGTGGAAAGGGGACAGTGAAGCGAGGCTTCTATTTTTACCTCCGAACACAAGAACACGAGGGCCGGGAGTATATCCCATGTAATCTCCGCGTGGGTGAAAGCTGGTCTGGCCCCTGCGAGAGGGACCAGTAGTGTTTTCGTTTGATATGTGTGCCATACGGTTAGTGTTCGTTCCCACTCCTCAGGCGCCCCACCACATAGGGGCCCAACAGGGGTGCCTGGGCCCTGTTGATGGAGGTCGCCAGGTTAAGCCTATAACCTGCTTATATGTGCATCTTTTTCATTTATTTTCAGAGATACCTAACATAAGGATACTTATGTTAATAAGAATGATAAGAATGTCACACTATCAGCAAATTATCTTAAACAGTAGACCACATCACATGTAATTTCTTGACTTCAAATTGTGCCAGGTTCAAGATTGTATTATATAGCATGAACATAAGCATGAAATTTACACACAAACCACTATTAGAAACATGCATGGGACTCAATGAACACACATCAAAAGGCACAATGCCAATACTTCTTTAGGCAGGATATCTCCTCATTGTTATGGTGGTATATGCCACCTTTTTGCACAAACAAGTTATCACTGGCACACCTTCAGGCCAAAAGGTGACATTTTCTGCAATACAGGCACATAAGATATTCACCACATCAGTACATATTTGTCAAGTAGTCATAATGAAGAAAACAACCATACAACACAGTGCATCACCAAACACAGTGCATCACTAGTGGTTAGCTGGGACAAAAATGTTAAGCCAATTTTCTCCAGCTGGCTTGGCAGGCCACCTCAAAATATTTATTTTGGATTGATGCGGGTTTTTCCAGATATAGTTTGTTAACTATGGATCAGAGCAGACCAATTCACCCTATAGCAGGCATCCTTGAATTGCATAGATGTCCAAGGTATCTAATCAACCATATTCAAGAACACACAGACCTGTAATTTCCTCAGCTCATCTCTATTGGATGGACTTCAAAGGGTTTATGTCTGACAGTATCCCCTGTTCTAAACACAGGAGCAGTGGTCAATAATCAGGCAAACATGCATAAGGAACAAGCATATCATAAACTCTGGACTCCTGCAAACAGTTTGCTTAACTAGATTCCAGGCTTCCAGCCTTCCTTGCTTGCCAGCTATTCCATGAATAAAATAAAATTGTTCAGTTGGAGTCAGCAAGAGTGTCCATATCTAGACAGAACGAACAGCAGATATTCCTCCACCATTCAAGTAATTTGGAATGCCCACATCATGAAAGCCCCAGCTACACCTGATTAGTGTGCATTTCAGTCTGTCCATGGTGAGATTGCAAGATGATGACTCAGAATGCTGATGTCTTTCTGACCAGTGTTCAAATAATGGTTTCTGGTTAGTGTGAGATGTCAAAACGAGCACAGTATGACTTCAAAATCCACAAAGACAAGACATCATTTCACATAGCTGATAAGTTCTTCAAGCATAATTATGACCCAACAGCATACTCATATGTGCACCTTTTTCCATTGTTGAATGTACCTAATTTAGGAGTAAATATTTTAGCAATAGCAATACAAAACACCTATCTGTATCAAGTGATGTCATATAACAAATCACATCACAGGAAATCCTCTTACCTAGGAATGTGCTAAGATGTTTAAATATAATTTGGCACCTGAATATCACTTTGACCAATTATCTTCTCATGCATATTGATTGATTATTTGGGCTTAAGGGCACATCAACTGCTACTGGTTATGTAGTGCCAATTATCATGCATATTGGAAAATTGAGATGTTTAGACTTATTAGTTGGTACATCAATGGCTCATACCCTACCATCTTTCCTGAGAAGTTGCACATTTGATTTTTTCCACAAAACTGCAAGATCCCTCAGTGCCTAAAAATGGCAAATAGGTGACAGGCCAGCACCTGAACAGACACTTTTAGCATATGATTATGTTCATGTATCAGTGACGAATTACTGGTAAATAGGGCGGAATAAACCACATCAGCATTGACATATTTCCCAAAGAAGCAATGGCATCATGCTTCTTGCTGTGTTCATGAAGTCTTCATTCATTTCCAACAGTATGTTGTTTGTAGTCTGCTTACACACACCACAATGGATCATGATACACAAGCATATTGTAGCATAATTCCAGATAAAAGGATTATCTATGGTCTGGTTGGTCAAGTGAGAGAATGGTCCGGATCTCCACCTGAGTACAGGTAATGTTTGTGATACTAAAGCAGGCATCAGTATGATGTTGGGTATTCGAAATAACCTGACACCACAGTAATCGTCCGGACACTTACTTTGGTATAAATTTGTAGGTACTTCCTCAGTCGATTCAGCCTCCGCTTCAGCAGGTCGATCGTGTCATCCACGTAAAATTCAAATTGCATCGCTCGTCCAATTATGCGGGTTTTAAAAATGCGCCATTCTCATCAGCGGACAGCAGTTTGAATGTGATGACCATGTGCTTTATTTATGCTAGTAGATTCATCAAACTGCCAAATAGTATGAAGACTTGTGGAAATTCTGCCTAGTGATTGGTTACTCATCTGCGAATACCAGCACGAGTCCTGTCGAAAAATAGGAGAACAAAAGCCGGTGATTGGTCAATTCTGCTTCCGGCCCGGTTGTTATCTGAAGGGGATGTATCGTAATCTCAAATGTATCATAACCGCTAATGCATAATAACCCCAAATTTGAATAGTCCTAATGTATCGTAACCTCAAATGTATCATAACCTCAAGTGTATCATAACCTCTAATGTGTCGTAACCTCTAATGTGTCGTAACATCAAATGTATCATAACCTCAAATGTATCATGACCTCAAGTGTATAAGTGTGTACCTAATGTATTTACAATCGGTATTTGTATTTGCGAGATTTAACAAACCGATTCCATAAAATGGATTAATATTTGGTTTGTGTCAGAATACAGTCAGATACATTTCACACACATGAACAAAAAATGAAAGCGGCAAGACAACAGTATACAGGTGAAAACCGAACACGTGAAGTCAATTTATCAGACGTTGTTCAGCATCGCGACGAACTCGCCCCGTGTCCGAGAAGCGGAAGTGGCCGGCGGCAGTAGGTTCCAGGCCGAGGCTGCCCGGAAGGAGAAGGTTCTACGTGACATGCTGAGGCGGAAAGGCGGTGGCTCCAGTGCCCCAGCCACCGTCGCACGAGTGGAGCGCCGGGAGACATCCGACCGCCGGCGGAACAGAGAACGGATCGCCTCGGGGGCTCGCGGATCATTCAGGGCTCTGAACACGGCGATGTTGTCGCGGTGGGTGATGAGGTGACGGACACTGCGCCAGCCCAGCGTTGCCACTGTCGGCGAGATATGATCACGACGACGAGCCCCTACGACGATCCTAGCCCCGAAATTGATCGCCTTCTGCACTCGTCCAAGGTGACATTGGGCAGCCCCGCCCCATACAGTGAGGCAGTATAGGATGTATGGAAAGACGTGAGACTGAATTAGGAGTTTGCGTGCTTCGGGCGTGAGATGGTGACGGATATTGTGGAGACAGAACAAGGTGGAGTTGCACTTTTTGACAACGTGGGATATGTGCTCCTCCCAGGATAGGGTGCGGTCAATGATGACTCCCAGCATCTTCACGAATGGCGAGGGGGTTAGGACGTGACTGCTAATGTTCAGTTGGTAGGATGTGGCTTTTTTTTAGGGATTGGTACGTGCCGACAAGCAGTAGGGTAGTTTTAGTGGGGTTCATCTTCAAGGAGTTGGATGTGAAGTAAGACTGAATAGCAAGGATGGTGCTCTCCTGCCGGGATTTAAGAACGGGTAATTCATCAGGGTGTGCAGAGTCTAGCAGCTGGGTGTCGTCGGCATATGATACCAGGCGTCCGTATGGAAGGTATGCTCGCAGGTCATTCATGAAGATGCTGAACAGCAAGGGACCAACCAGGGATCCCTGAGGAACACCATGGGATAGCGGAAGGGATAGAGCGCCGCCCCTCACCACCTGTCGCCGGTCAGTAAGGTAGCTGCCAAACCACCTCGGGTCGACGCCGTACCACTGCAGCTTCCGCAGGAGGATATCATGGTCGACGCTGTCGAATGCTTTGCTTAGGTCGATTGAGATGACCGAAGCGATGTGACCAGTGTCGACACGACGTGTGATCCACTCGACAGCGTCGACCAGGGCGTCCTCCGTCGAATGGCATGGCCTGTATGCATACTGGGAGGAGGAAAGAATGTGATTAGTGACTAGATAAGAGGACAGCTGGATACATACTACTTTTTCACATAACTTGGATAAGACTGGCAAAATAGAGATAGGACGAAAGTTACTGGCGACATCGCGAGGCCCAGATTTGTGAAGTGGAACAACCGAAGCAGTTTTCCACGAGGTAGGGAACACGCAGGAGGCGACAGAAGTGTTAATGATGTGAAGTAGGTGAGGCCCGAGAACCGGAAAACAGTTGCGGAGAGCGTGCAGTGGTACGCCATCGACGCCAACCGCTTTCGACGAAGACATCTCACATATGGCTCTGAATAGTTCGGGCAGGGTCACCGGGTGTAGCCGGAGGCCGGTGGTAGTCACACAAGGTGGTCGCGGAGGGATGAGTGGAACGCCGCGGTTGCCAGCAACGAGATCAGCGGCAATGCGTGGGCCAACGGAAGCAAAGTGACGATTAAATTCGTCCGCCACCGTCGCTGCCAGGCCCCTCACGGCCCCCTCCCCTCCCCCGGCCGGTCGGGGCGCAAAGTCCCGGATGTGGCGCCAGAAATTGGCACGGTCTGTCAGCATTTGCTCACACACAAAGTCACGCCTGGCTTTTGCAAACGCACATTTCACACGGTTTCGCAGCCTCCGATAAGCGACCAAGTAATAATCCGTGCGATAGCTCCGCCAAGACGGTAGGGTGGATTGAATGCAACTTTTTGTTCGCAAATCAACTTCCGCGGGCTCAAAACACGTGCGCGTGCATCGGTAGAGACAAGACAACACGATTGCAAAAATATATAATATGTTCTAGATACTGCGCACGAATCGTTTTCAAAAATATTTCTTCGCCGCCAGGCGTCGAAGTCTCCATTGATTGAAGCATGGCACGTAAAAAGATAGCACCACGCGCGTCGGACTCCGCAGCTGGCGTGGACCCCTCTAACGTGTCGCAACTAACCCCTCTAACGTGACAAAAAGGGCGTGCAGCAGAGTTCAGAGGCGAAGCAGCTCAGTGACATGGACGCAGACTTGGAAGAGAGCAGTGAGGACTCTGAAATGGATGGTGTGGAGGAGGCTGGTACTAGCTATTCTGATTCGCTAAGCTCTGATGACGACGTCTGTGGTAGTGGAGGACAAAACCGCCGACAGCTTCCCAACTTCTCGCGAATGTGTGATCGGTATGGTACCTCTGACCGCTCCGCTGCCGGCTTGCTGAACGCAGCTCTAGTAGATTATGGGATAATCACACACAACAGCAAGGCTGAGCTGGTTGACCGCAATAAAATCCGGCGACAGAGAGACAAATGGGGTAAGAAGGAAGTGGATGAGAGCTCAAAGGAAAACCGACGTGATCGCCTGGTGGGATTTTATCATGATGGTGGAAGATATAACGCTGAATAGAGTGGGTAACAAGAACAAGATGGTCAAAGAACTGCATGAAGTAGTCGTTGCTGAACCAGGCCACCGGTACGTCGACCATGTGTCTCCACAGAGCGCCGGTGCTGCGGACATAGCCAAAGAGATGTTGGCTGTCATTCAGGAAAATGATGCCCATCCAGTGGTGATAGGGTCGGACGGCACATCGGTGAATACAGGCCGCAATAGCGGTGTTAACAGGAGGATTGAATTGGGTGTTGGTCGTCCTCTCCAGGAAGCTATTTGCGGCATACACACCAACGAACTGACGCTCAGACACGTGTTCAAGGACGCTGATGGCGAGACAAGTGGCCCGTCCTACTTCAAAGGGCCGATTGGTTAGTTAGTTATTTGGGCTTTAGGGCGCATCGACCAGGCCGATGGGTAAGGCCATTCAGGGTGATTTGACTGCACTGCCCCTTGCTCAGTTTAAGCCTGTGAGGGGTCAAGTGCCTCCCATTCCAGCCGATGTTCTGAAGGAGATGAACAAAGACCAGCAGTACCTGGGCAACATGTGCATGGCAGTCAAAGCAGGACCAGGACAAGTCCTCCAGCGTGTGCTGTCTGCATACCCTGGTCCAATCCATCAGGCCCGCTGGGTGACTGGCGAACAGGATCCTCCGCCTGTACGTGTCGACGGAGTCGCCAACGCCGAAGCTAGTGAGGGTGGTGTTCATGATACTGAACCAGTACGTCCCTGGGTGGTTTATGTACAGAGTTCGCCCACACATCAGTGATGGAGCTAAAAACTTGTTCGAACTGATCCGTCTGTCGAGGAAGTTGCCTGAAGATGACCGCAACATTGTGCAAAAGGTTCTGAAACGCAACGAGTTCTGGGCACACAGTGAGAACATCCTCGCCGCCATGCTGACCGACAGCCGACAGGAGACGAGGGTGGCGGCCGTGGAGCGGATCAGGATGTGCCGAGCCAAGAGACGCGAGGACGATGACCCGGATGACATCAGACAGTTCGTCGTTCCGGACATCAACTTCGATGCCGATGACTACCAAGAAATGATCGACTGGACAAATGCAACAGAGCCACCACTGACCATGGACATGTCAAACGAGGAAATCACAGCGGCTGTGCAATGTGAACACCCCATGGACTTCAGCGCATTTCCATGTCACTCACAAGGCGTGGAACGTTGGGTAAAGGAGGTGACAGATGCGGCACAGAAGAAGGCCGGGTACTCGGCACGCCATGCTCTGATTCTGGTCAAAGCACGGTCCAGAGCCGATCTTCCGGTGATGGATACAAAGAAGGACTTTTACAGCTGGCTTCAGGGAGACGGTCGTTCCTGAGTTCAGCTTCGCCATTCTGAGGTGACCTGTCGCCATGATTTGGTACCATAATCTATTGCCATGCGTTGAAAGTTGAAAGTGTTTCCTAGACAAAACGCACAGCCGATATTCAGGACGTCTGTTGATGATTGAAATGATGGTTTAGTTGATATGGTGTGTTTAAATGGTTGCAAGTACAGAGTTAGGCAGACTCGTATTTATGTTCCTGCATAGATGGTGGTGATCACAAGTTTCCGAAAACTGCAATGCAATAACTGCAATAAACCTCGGTTGAACGTATCTCTTGTTATGCAAAACTGAAAACGTGGCCAAAAATGTAAATATTGTGCACCTCTAATCACGTAATTGTTGCTGACGGTTCATTACATAATTAAAGCTTCGGTGTTATAGACATGCAGTCACTAGTAAGCTTGGCAACGGTAGCCGAGAATTAGTGGGGGAATAGCGTGAACAAGACTTATGGTGTTATGTTCTTATAACAAGGCAAAGACTAATGGAGACTTCAACGCTTGGCGGGGCTAAGAACCGTTTCAAAAACGTTTCGTGCGCGGTATCTATAATATTTTTGAAAAATGTTTAGCCGCGATTTTCTATCTATGAGCATTCACGCGCACGCGTTTTGACCCCGCGGAAGTTGGTTTATAATTTTCGATCCACCCTACTACCCACGGGCAACATGCCCGGCGGGGGTGGACGGTCTTGAATGGACAATACACGTTCACCGCCACATGCCACAAGTGCATGAACTCCTTTAGTTTCGCGTCCACCCCCGCTGCCCGGTACATACTGCTCCAGTCCGCCTGCAAGAAATGAAGGCACAAGGCGTCCCAGTTAATCTTCCGCCAGGGGCGATAGGTGAAGGACGCCCGGCGACACCGCAGCCCGCGGTAGGGCACGCGCACAATTATTGTCAGATGGTCAGCAATCGGTACGAGCGGCAGCTGAATGGCAGACTCAATATCCGGGACATTGGTGATGATATGGTCCAGCAGTGTTGCCGTCGGCCACAGATGGGTCGGCTGCCGGACAAGCTGAGAGAGGCCGAGATCCTGCAGCACCTGTCCGTAGCGACGAACACCGGGGCAGTCGGAACGAAGAAGGTTGATGTTCACATCGCCCAGGCAAAAGGTTGGCTTGCCGAGACTGATGGCGGCACGCAGCTGGTATTGTAGCTCGTCCAGACCGTCAGATACGGGCTCCGATGGCGGGCGGTAAACCACCCCCAAAGTGACAGCACGGCGTCCCCCACCACTCACAGACACCCACAGCGTCTCGCAGGACGAACCAGTACTTGATATAGGCAGCGGCTTCATATTGAACTTTTCCTTACATAGGATGGCGACGCCACCGCCTCGGGCTGCAGCAGCTGGGCGGCCACGGCCCGACTGGGCCGGACGGTCACGACGCACTAGTTCATAGCCTGGAAATACTAGGATTCTGTCGGACACGGCGGAAGAGAGCCAAGTTTCGGATAAGCACATAAGGTCTAGTTTGTGTTCTTGCAGAGTGCGAAGAACACAGTTCATTTTCGGCACTAATGACTGGACGTTAGCATGTCCAATCGCCAGGGTGCGCACCGGCTCAGGGCAGGTGGCAGCACGCAGCGTATGCTGAGTCTGACCGATGGTGAGGCGAGACGGAATGACGAAAGAAGAAGGGAGCCTGTCGCGGAAACGCTGTTGATCCGTGACCCGGTTCATGCGATGTCGCCGCTGCTGAACACGACATCCGGCGCGGATTTCTTGGCCGGCAGTCTCCTGTACTACCACCGGTCCCGTGGACGGAGAGTGGAACGAGCAAGATGGGCGACACTCTACACGACGGGGGGCTTCCCCAGTGCCGGGAGTGGTATGCAGAGCAGCACTCCTTTGAGAGCACGCCAGTGAAATGCTCGTTGCAGGGCTCTCCTCTTCACCTGCTGTCCGCCCCGGCATCCTCGCCTCCTCAGCCGTCGTCGGCGTCCGACCGGGACAGATTTGGCGGGGCGGACCAAGCCAGCGAACGGCTCGGCAATGTTGACGTTAGCGCCGGCCGCGGCCGGACTCGGCTGGCCCGGGTCGGTACTGACTTCCGGACCCGCAGGCATATGGGGCGGCTGTCCTGGGGGGGGAGTTGACGGGGGTGGAGGGGTGCGAAAAGATTGATGGAGGTGTTCTTGCGCGTTTGCGGCTGGCTGGCTGGTGGCTGTACGGCGGCTGGAGGGCATGACGATAGTTCTGTACTTTTTGCTGGTTTCTCGGTTTCTGTACTTTTTGCTGGTTACTTCTTGCTGGTTCTGTACACTGATGATGAAATTTCGATGACAGGACCGGGAACATGGTTTAATTATGAATCTTGTCACACGCTTACGAAGGTTTTCTCGGAAAATGTGGCTTGCCCCCACACAATACACGCATCAGCACAGCTGAATTATCCAAAACTTGATAAGGCGATATACGGATGATTAAAACACTCACAGTTCACGGCGGCGTCACACAATCACGGTAAGAAGTTCGAATTTCTATAAGCACACTTTGAAACTGCGGTATTAACTTGCTCCGGATAAAACTAAGAAACAGTGTGGAGCGGCCGGGGGTCGCTGTCAAGCGCCCGCCACCCGGCCGCTACATTGTACATTTGAGGTAATGTATCATAACCTCAAATGTATCATAACCTCAAGTGTATAATAACCTCTAATGTATCATTACCTCTAATGTATCGTAACCTCAAGTGTATCATAACCTCAAATGTATTGTAACCTCAAGTGTATCATAATCTCAAATATCAGCTGACGACGCCGGGCCATGGCAAGCGATTTTCGTCCGTACGGAGGTCTTACGTTCTTCTGGACTCTGCCTAGTGGCGCCAGTGAAAAGAACCTAATGTTGGTATATTCTCCGCTAGATGTCCGGGTTCATTAGCTTTACAGCGCCTGGATACTGCCAACTTTGGAAATTTGCAAATCTTGGTGAAATCTAGTGGTTTTTGCTGGGTCCTTTTCGAGGAGAAAGTTATTGGCTCTTTACGATTGCTACGACGAATAATCCACGTTTTAAATAATGACGTCATTATTTGTACTCCGATTGCATTATTTACAGCTGAAATGCGGCAGGCAAGCTAACAAGCAGGTTTGTCTCGGATGCACATATTTGGACGTGTTGCGATGTTTGGGTGTTGTTTTAAATAAGGAAGCATGTATATCGACGACGACGTCGATTTACGTTTCCTTAAGCTTAGAGTCCCCCGCGTGTAAATCAACGCAGATCTGTGTCGATATACGCAGAGACCTCCACCCGTGTAAACCGACGTGTGCGTAGGTTTACGCCAATGAACAGCTGTGTGTAAATCTACGCCTGCGACGATTTACACCAATGAGCAGCTGTGTGTAAATCTACGCCTGCGTTGATTTACACCAACAAGTCCCTCTGTCTTCCCTCTGTGTATATCAACGCACGCCAGTTACGTCATAGATCGTACGGATTCGAAAATATGGCGGCTGTTTTCGGTGAAGCCAGACTGCTGGAACAAAGAAGAATTGTGGTCAGCTGATGATATTTTAAAGGGTTTTACGGAGGAGGAATTGCAGAGATGCTAGAGTGCTCTAGACACAGGGTGGCTCTGATTTGCATGGGGTGCTCTAGATGCTGGGTGGCTTTGATAAATTTGCATGGAATGCTCTAGACGCCGGGTTATTTTGAGTTGCATAGCTGGTGTGAATAGTGTGTTGAAATGACTGGTGAGGGGAAGATATTGTCATGCTTTTTTTAAGATGCTAAACTGAGTGTAGATGCCTGCTTAACGTAATTTAGAACAGGTCTGGAAAGTAAGGTAGGCAGGTAGGTAGGGTGGGAAACTTGCTTTCCGGGTTTGGAGTCGGAGTGCAAACAGATTTCTTCCGGAGTACATTTTCATGCACATTATTTTTCATGCATGGAATCTATTTGCGGGTAACCAACGAGAAAAGCATATGTACCTAGTCAGTGTCTATGTAATATGCATAAGTAATACACATCATTTTTGGTCACATCAAAGCATAGAAACAAAGAAGTGAGCAATGGATGGCACCACAAGATAGGGAGTTGTGATCAGCTCAGCTTTGTCTCTCATGACTAACAGGAGCAATGCACCTTATTTCACTGTTCGTCTCAGCACAATGCTAGGCAAAATGAAAAACACAAATAATTCTCGCTTCACCCTCAGCTCAGGTGCATAGGGTAAAACGCCAAACTCGGGCCACTTTCGTTCTACAGAAACGATGTGCTGTGATTTAAACTAGCCACAGAAAGAAAGGTGTACGGACCACCTGCGTGAATAAGCTCACCTTAGGTTCTACGGACTGTTATCTTCTTTTGTAAAAAAGATTTCAACACGAATAGTCAACCAATTTGAAGAATATTAAAGATCCCCGGGGACACTCAGCGACAGAAACCACGCTTTCCTAACTCGGGCCAATATCCAGGTGCACGCTGTAACTCGGGCCACTTTGCTATATTCTGCAGCCCAACTCGGGCCACGTTATTTATTGGTGAATACAGTCATTTTTGGTTCTTCAATGACAATTTAAGTAATGGAAATACAAAAAAAAATATAATAGTAGCTGACTTTTCATCTCAAACATACAATTAATTAAAATTAATGCCTTATCTTATGAAAGCATATTTTGCTAAAAATCAAACCAATGGAAGTTTTGAATATATGAATGCTTTTTGCATTGCATAGGTTGCAGCTTTCATCATTGAGTAAATTTACACTGTGTCCATCTATTCACTATTCATCATTCGCTCCCTTCTGCAGGATTGATGCCCCTTCAGAACACTCAAGTGCACCCTCCCCCTACAACACGAGTTGTTCAACCATTCGCCGCCCTCCAGAGAAAATGGGCCCCTTCAGAACGAGTACCCTGGATCAAAATTTCTGGATCCACCCCTACTTGGGGGGGGCGCAGACCGATATGCTCCACTGAATCCCTCCATGGCTCTTATGAACAGTAGTGTCGGGAAAGACAAGAAAGAAACACACAGGAGGCCATCTGACAAATATAAGAAGCCATATGCTGCGACAGAAAACCACCTTAATATGTACCCCCCACCCCACCCTCCCCCTCCTCCCACACACACACTCGGCAGACAACGTGAATCAGAGCCCCGACAAAGTGCACCCGTCCCCACCTTCATCTGGGTCTACTCCCATCTTAATCCGGCAGACTAAGTCGGATCGGGGACCCGTCCCATCACCTGCCACAGAAGGGAAGGCTTTTGCGAAGCCTAACACGTACACATTACTTGCAGCAACTATCACAAACAAAGAAGACATATTTGGCCCCATCCTCCAACCCGGGAAAGAGGGCCAGATGGTCCTCTGGGACACATTCAATATGTGTCGTGCGCGCGCAAAAGTCACACTTTATCCAGACATGAGCATCGCCCGCGACATCTTCTGCCTCCCATGATGCACTGCAGTGGAAGCAGGTCCAGTCGTCCGTCTTCTTGGATGTCGATGGCAATGCTGCAATGTTGCTGTCCTTCCTGCCCTTCCTCTTCTTCATTGTCATTGCTTCCTCCAATTCCTCCTGATACTGCCGCCACCGGGGACTTGACACGCATGCCGGAAGGAGCTCTTTCCGGAGTCGTTTGGAAGGTGTAAGTTGGGGGACTGGAAGGAAGCGTACGTCCTGAAATGCCGCGGCGACGGTGGCTTCCTGTGCCGGCCTTTTTGATGGGGGTGCCGTGGCCGGCCCACCAACGAGGCTCGGGATGATGAACTCATCGACGATGAAAATGAGATCATCACTTGTTTCTGCGGAAGCGGCGACGATCCCTGGTGCCTCGGTGGCGGAGGTCCCCGACGAGGCGGCGCCGGCGGCGGTCTCTGACGAGACGGCGCCGGCGGCGGTGCCTGACGAGGCAGCGCCGGCGGCGGTCCCTGACGAGACGGCGCCGGCGTCGGTGCCTGACGAGGCAGCACCGGCGGCGGTCCCTGGCGAGACGGCGCCGGCGTCGGTGCCTGACGAGGCAGCGCCGGCGGCGGTCCCTGACGAGACAGCGCCGGCGGCGGTCCCTGACGAGACGGCGGTGGCGGTCCTCGACGAGGAAGCGGCAGCAGTGGCGATGCCCAGTGGGGCGACGTCAGAGGTCCCCGACGAGGCGGCGGGGGCATCTGGTGACGCGAACCGGGAAAACGAAGGGCCACTCGTCCTATCGTCTCCCGTCGTTCCTGCGGAAGAAAAGCAGCGAGAATATTTAAAGTTTCGTCACCGAAACACCGGTTAGCTAGTTGAACAGAATGACTACCATGCTGCTGGCAACTTGCTAATTATCGAAACCTGGATGCAAAGTTGTATGTTTTAACATCTATGATATAATATGGACATATAATGTGCATATTATGAGCATAGAAATAAAAACAGTGTTATGAAATATGGATCTGAGGAGGACTATTATTTTCAGCTGACGTCTAATTAGGGCGAATGTAGGGCAGACACATCCCCCTTCTAGTGAAGCTAGCGCGCCGTTGAAATATGCTGGCATGGAAGCTTCCATATCTGCCCATTTCGTTTATACACCCGTGATAAATATATAGTATATATATATATATATATATATATATATATATATATATATATATATATATATATATATATATATATATTACCAGATGGGCTTAGCTTCCCATAGTCGGGTGCCCTCTTGTCGAGTGGACAGAGTCCGCATGCCCGGAAGCCCGCCGTGATGACATCCGGTCGAATCCGTCCAAGAGCTACTTCCAACAAGGGGGCGATCTCGGCCCTGGTGACCGGCGTATTAAAATGCGCCGGCTGTAGCTGACGCTCCGCACACACCTGAAACGAAGGCATCGTTGGCAATGTTTGCAATTTATACAGCCGGGAGAAAACAGAAAGTACATATTTTTTTAATACAAAAGGCAGAGACCCGACGTATTGAATCCATACATTTTGATGATGCCCTTTGTAATGTTCCTTCAGTGTAACAGTTTCCATCTGCCATTTTTGTCCTTCCTGACCTGAGTCCAATGGCTCTTCAGGCTCTTGAAGGCCGACACGTCCAGGGGCTGCAGGACGTGTGTGCTGTACGGCGGTAGAGCATACAGCACGATCCCCTCGGCTTCACAGAGACGAGATGTATCCATGGAAAAATGGGCTCGGAGCCCATCTACAAACAGGATGACGGGCACCTCGATCCCATTTTTCCTGATGTGCGGTACCAGGCAGTTTGCCAGGTACTCATAAAACACCCTTGCTGTCATCCAACCTGGAACGCAAACGGTTTGCATATGAAAACGCAGGGATTAAATGGTAAAAACGCAGATGAACAGATATTGCGAACTATCACGTTAGATCAAATCCGATCAGATCACGGTTCTTGAGATCAGAATCCGATCAGATCATCAGGTTCATCATCATCAAGTTAATTGTCAAACGCAATACTTCTTTTTAAAGTGTTTTTTCTTCACCGATATCACACTGCTCGCCAATTTTGACGTGTAATAGTGTTCACTCATCGCACTTATTTTGCACTATCCGTTGCAATGTTCACGCAATACGCAATCCGTTGCGTATTCACGGCATTCCATGTGTCTGAAACGAATATACTCGTACAAGCATATCAATATACTTATCCACAGGCTACAAACATTTAGCCCTTACCGGAAGGACTGCACGCTAGCGCCCAGTCTTCAGGTGCAGCTCTTGACAGCTCGCCGGCGATCCGCACTCCCGGGAGCACCAGACATGGTGGCATCCTCTCCCCCGACGCGTTGTAGCACGCCAGCAGAGTGGCGGCGTCTCTCTCTTTACCAGGTATGACCCGGTACACGTTTTTGGCCCCCTTATGAGCCAAGACTTTCCCGGAAGCTGCAAGACATTATTTATTTTGATACAATTATAATTGCATTTATATTATTGATGTCGATGTAGACCATTTTGATACACGCAATTTAGTGATCACGTTTATTCAGACTACAATGCAATTATGTTTTCCAACGATTAGCGATTCCACAAGACACGCTTGCCTTTTTAGAATGGGTATTGGTATTTGGAGGATGCGACAATGGTGCACGTGTGAAAGTTCCGTTTTACGTACCTGGACATAACGGGATAGAGGTTTCGTCCGCGTTCATAATTCGCCTCGGGTCATCCACCGCACGGTGTAGGTTGTTCGTGGAGATGAAGCGCTCGAGCTCTTCGAACCACGCCTCGATTCTCTCCCTTGTCACTGCGGCTCTCTCCTTCGTGATGCCCTCCGGAGTTCTGAGGCTTATCGTTGGATGGCGGCGAAGAAACCCGTTGAGCCATTTTCCACCGGGTCTGTCAAAAATGCAAGCATTGCGTTCAAATATCCGTAGGTTCCGCTCCAGAGGTGCAGCCAAGGGGAGGATCCTCCTTAACACCCCCCACCACAAAAATACACGAGATCAAATGATACATTTTGAGATCTTCACTTCGCAAGCCTCTAAGCTCTCCGCGCGTTTCGCGAACAGCTCTCATATCAACAGCAGCTCATCCACCGGAAGCTTTCATGAAGCTTAGCATCAATGCTATGACGATGCATGTTCAGAATCAACTTCAAAAGTGGTATTGACCCCTCCCTCCCCCACACACACACTTTTTCAGACGTTTCTACATCTCTGGTTTTGGACATCCTTCCATAAGCTTGCTTTAAAAAAATGAAGGGGCAAATATCGGTATGTTGATACTTAACGCAGTGTATGGCTAGATTTGTACTGAAAGATAGTGTATGCTCACCTGTTATCAACGAGGTTACTTTCCATGCCTTGCTTCTCAATGAACTTTGCTACGGAGTCCAGCAGTAGTTTTTTACTTACAGGAAATCCTCTTTCCGCACACTGCAGCAGCCAACTCTTAATTGTTAGCTCTACATTCATGGAAAGGTATTGTCGTCTGCCGATTGCTACGTAATCCGACACTTCACCGATTCTCAGACGTTTACCGATTGTTTCCCTCGGCACGCCGTACTTCTTTGCAACAGTTCGGACACTCGACCCGCCCCGGCATTCCGCCAGGGCTGCCGCCAGGGTCTCCTTCGTGTATCGGCAATGATTACCACTGTAGGAATGGGAGGATGATGAAGGACATAGATTAAGCAGAACATGGTAGGACGGTTGTGGATTTATGAAAGTTATTGTGGGTTGGAGGAGGGAGAGGGCACAATGCATGAAGGCAATGTGCGTACCCAAATGGATTAATCGGATGGAGTGGGGACACATTGTGGGATCTCATGTTGAAAGTTCAAATTATTCAGGGATGCAAGGCCAACATTAAGGGGCATTTGTCCCTTCAAAAGTCTATAAAGCAACACCCCTGAATGCAAGTACAGTACAGAAGCTACACAAGGGAAGATCACCTTCAGCTCGGTGCGTATTAATGCTGATTTGCGTTTTTTATGGTCGCCACATAATACAACTTGATAATTGACTACGGGCGGCTCCACCAATTTTGTCAGGAAAGGTGTCATACCTCAGAAGTGGCTTCCTGGATTTCGAAGAGGAATCCACTATAACGAAAAGGATCTATCATAATCAAAAGGTGGAAATAACATCCGTCTGTCAGGAATGCAGTGTCTGGGGGCGCGGAGCGGGCATGAAGGCTTCGATTTTTATATTGGGACTTTAGCCTAAGCCCAAGGTGCTCGTCCACGCCGTGGAGGGTGCGAGTCTCCCTATTCTCTTGGTGGCGTCCAGTGGCTGATCCAGGGGGAAACTATGGGCACTTTCTACCTTTCCCCCAAACCCCTGATACCTATGTGGCACCCATCCAGAACGCTTGAATGGACCCCCTCCCCTACACCCGTCTCCGCTGAGCGAGTTTTCAGCGGATGGCGTCCCTCCGGAAAAAGATGGTGCCCCTCCAGAACGTGTTCCCCCACAGATCGAAATTTCTGGACCCACCCCCGATAGCGCCACCCCTGCAGTTGACCATTGGGCCACGGGTTCGTGCATCTGCGTTGACCCGAAGTCAGCGTCTCTCTCTTCCGTTAGATAAGTCGCGATATACGATAAGATGTATATGTGCACAATCAACACGCAATGTTCAACATCTCACAGGTATAGCGTCGACGAAAACAAAGAAATAGCCACATTAATCCAATGGCCCGAGTTAGGGTGGCATTTTTTCTGGGAAGATGTGCGCTGTTCCCAACTCGGGCCACCCGGCCTGAGTTGGGCGATGGACAATTATTCCCCCCCCAACTCGGGCCACCACCAAAAATGCGGTATATCTATGAAAAGTGCAAACACACAAGCAAGAATAATCATTAAAAACGTGCAATGAAGTACTTTACCGTTTTGAACGATCCATCTATGCCCACCACTACTAAAACACCAGTTAAAACCGTACCGCAAGACAACGCCACTACACAAGGTTAAAGCGCGTCCTAATCCGCGCCAAAACGCAGCAGAGGGTCCTGTCCAGTGTTCCATCCTCTGATTGGTCGTCTGGTACATACGCTCTGGTTGGTCCAACCTGAAACGACAGAAGATAGATCAAATGACGTCATAAACTGATTTAATAAGGCCTATCGGAGTTTTGTCAGAGGCAAGGAGGTTAGAAAGAAGTGGTGGCCCGAGTTAGGCAGTGGCCCGAGTTCGGCGTTTTACCCTACCTACCTACATACGCAGCCAATTTCCTGCACGATACGGACCCAACACCACTACCTCAGCTTTGTCTCCTCAGTGATCAGCTCAGCTTTGTCACTACCTCAGTGATCAGCTCAGCCTTGTCTCTCATGACTAACAGGAGCAATGCACATTATTTCACTGTTCGTCTCAGCACAATGCTAGGCAAAATGAAAAACACAAATAATTCTCGCTTCACCCTCAGCTCAGGTGCATACCTACCTACATACGCAGCCAATTTCCTGCACGATACGGACCCAACACCACTACCTCACACTCAGTCGGAATTGACAGGAGTGAGCAAAGGATAAGTCAAGGTCTTGTGTTTGCAGCATGGCACTGTTAAGTGTTCAAAACATGTGTTCAAAGTTGCTAATGGTTATGACATCATTTAAAAAATACCTTGCATTGATTGGATGAAAAACAGTTTTCGTAACAGAAAATGCTAACGCAGCAAATTCTGATCGGCGGCCTCTGCTGCACCCTGGAAGCGTCTCTTAAAACAGTCAGTTTTTCCCACTATAGGGTGGCTCGAAAGCAGATTTCTGGAGATGCACCGGCCGAATTCATAACAACCAGAGGCCACTATATTCAGTGTGCATGCGTGAAGTTTGGCATGTTGTTGTCAGCATTTCCGCAGGTTGTGGTTTTGTGTGGTGTGTGTGTGTGTTTGCTTGCTGTCTGTGTGCTTGATGGTACAAAAAGTGTATAGTTACGTGGTAACTGCAAGTAGAATAACATGTTTGGTGGATATTTTCTTCAATCTTGTGTTACATTTTTAGTGGTATTTTTGTTCCTTCTGCATGTTTGTGTCGGAGTACATGTGGAGCCCATTCTATCCAGTATGAATCTGGAGTGCAAAAATGTTTTAAGAGATGAAATCTCTTAAGAAGTGCCTTAATTACTATCCTGTAGGTAGGACTATGTTGATCAGCAGTTTTAGTGCTATGAAGGGCTACTTTCAGGGATGGGATCCAATGTAGGTGCCTGGCAGGTACCTAGGTATTTGGGTATATATAGCAATCAGTATTTTTGTCTTAAAATGTGTTGGATTTTTTCTCTCTGAATAAATACTATGTTTATGAACATGATTCAAAAGATACAACCACTTGTTTTCTCAGGAACTGCTTATTTCTTTGTTTGTCATAGCAACAACACTATAATGTGCCATTTATGCCTCACTACTGTTTTTTGTGCCATAATTGATCCATCCTTCACAAATTTACCAAGACCTGTGCCTATGAAGTCATCAATTGTATTGACCTCCATTGACAGAAATAATCATTTGTGGAGAAATTTTGTGGTTGCATTGTCTTAAGCACACGAAAAAGTATCACTGAGAATAAAAACTTAACTCTCTGAATATATTTGCCCCTGTTTGTTGCTAAAGCAGGGCTGTTGCATGGACCATTTTTTTGGTAGCTTTGATTTTGGTGGCATTTGATCAATTCATTCAGTATAACATGAAGATTTTCCTCAGAAATTTTAGAATGCTGAACCAACCTAGCTGGATATGTTGGACTGTGGTGATTTATGAGATATTGCATTTGAACATTCTTTTTTCATTCAGAATGTTGCCTTTTCTTGATAATTTCCTTATATTCTTGAATTTGAGCATTGAATGACATCACTTGCAGGCTTCTGGCTTCAGAGCTGAAACTACCACAATTATATGTAGTTGAAGCATCGCAAGGTTATAGGTTGACACTGCAAAGTGACTCCCAAATCTGAAGCCAGTGACTTCCAAATTTGCTCAGCAGGCCAGCCTTCTTGCTGTGCAGGCAGGCCAGCTTGCTGCCTGCTTGCTGTGCAGGTGGACCTGCTTACCAAGCATGCTGGCCCACTTGCCTTGCAGGTGTACCTGCTTACCAAGCAAGCTGGCCCACTTAGATGTCAGGTGGACCCACTTGCTGTGCAGGTGGACCCACTTGCCATGCAAGCTGATCTGCTTGCCATGCAAGCTGACCTGCTTGTCATGCAAGCTGACCTGCTTGCCATGCAAGCTGACCTGCTTCCCATGCAAGTTGACCTGCTTGTCATGCAAGCTGACCTGCTTGTCATGCAAGCTGACCTGCTTGCCATGCAAGCTGACCTGCTTGCCATGCAAGCTGACCTGCTTGCCATGCAAGCTGACCTGCTTGCCATGCAAGCTGACCTGCTTGCCATGCAAGCTGACCTGCTTGCCATGCAAGCTGACCTGCTTGCCATGCAAGCTGACCTGCTTGCCATGCAAGCTGACCTGCTTGCCATGCAAGCTGACCTGCTTGCCATGCAAGCTGACCTGCTTGCCATGCAAGCTGACCTGCTTCCCATGCAAGTTGACCTGCTTGCCATGCAAGCTGACCTGCTTGCCATGCAAGCTGACCTGCTTGCCATGCAAGCTGACTTGCTTGATGTGCAGGTGGACCTGCTTACCAAGCAGGCTGGTCCACTTTCAGGGCAGGTTGGCTGGCCCACTTGTTGCTCAGGCCAACATGCTTGCTGGTCGGGCCGGCCAATTTGCCGTGCATGTGAGCCTGTTTGCCAAGCAGGCTGGCCCACTTGCCAGACCGGAGGTCTTGCTGGGCAAGCTAGAGGTGACTATTCAGCTGGATGTCTTTATTTATGTGAAGCGAGTATTATTCTGTTTGATTCTGAAATGGGTGAAGGTAGTTATCACTATTGTAACCTTCAAACTTGCCCTCCCTTTCCAGCTGTATTACTCCGTGAAGCAGTTCCAACTGTACGCGCTGGTCGTGCACCGCGACGGCTCACTGGACGCTGGTCACTACTACTTCGTGACGCGGTCGTTCGACGCTACCGGCCCGGAGACCGCGCCGTCCGTCTGGTGCCGCTTCGACAACTACGTGACACCACTGTCGGCCGGTCATCTGGACGCCTGGGGTGGCGGCAACGCCGGCTCGCCAACCGACGTGCCCTACATGCTCTTCTACCGGCAGTGCGACGGTAGACACGCCCGCCACCGTCGCGACACGAGCAACTGCCGGTGTCGCTGCTGCTCGAGGTGCAGGACGACGACGGGACATGTCCGCTGGGCGGTCGGCCAGCCGGTGACGGCGGCGACCGGCCGCCTCCGCTGACGCGGCGGCGGAGGTCAGAACGTTTCTACGCCGAACTTCGTGTGCTGACGCGTCTATATAGCCACTATATGCTAATCAAAATGACACTTCTGGGTTTTTGCAGTTTAGGGGCTCTTCAACTGGTATATCACGCCCATCACGCCCATCGTACCCAATCGAGAAATTCCATGTATATATTCCATGTATATGTGTTTTAATCCTCACTGAAGTCCAAGTATCTGCTATATTTAAATACTAAAATAACAGTAGTCATTGCAACAAGTGCATATGATGTGACCAACAGAATAATGTTCGTGGTTTCCATAGATAATTCTCCTGTACCTACTGTACTTATAAGTGTTTGCATGTGGTGATAGACTCGTCAGTGAATACGTCACTGAGTGAGTGAGTGGCGAGTTAGTGAATGAGCAGGTACCTGGGTGGGTGAGTGATTGTGCTGGTGGGTGATTACGGAGCGGATAAGTCGGCGAGTGCAGGCTATGTATGTGCAGTGTGATGCTGTATAGGGAACTGGTTTTATGAGGGCCATGAAGCCTCCATTGTGGTCAGTGGTGACTTTCAATGGATTTTGCAATTTTTCGTTCTGCCATGTCTACAAATCTAAGATTGTGATGCTGAGCGTATTAGATGATGCAACGCTGAGCATCACAAGCCAACAGATTTGTAAAGACAGCAGAACTAAACAATTGCAGAATCCAATGAAACTAGGAACAAACAGGCATCCATAAGCACAGTGGTAGCTTCATGGACCTTCCTAAAACCAATTCCCTGCATAGCATGATACTGCATGCTCACTTGCACTCGCCGACTTATTTACTTCGTAATGACTCACCAGCACGGGGTGGGTGATTACCCACCCCATCATTCGTCCAATGGGCGCTGAATGACCAACCATGGTCGATGCGCCCTAAAACCACAATCACACACACACACACACACACACATCATTCGTCCAGAAGTTCACTCACTTACCAGGTACGCACTCACCCACTAACTCGCCACTCACACGTACACTTACTCGCTGACTTATTCACTCGCTCGTTCACGCACACGCGAACACGAGTGCAGTAGATGATGACGGATCATGTATATGCAGGTATATAGTGTATATGGGAGATATATAGAGAAGTTGTCTAGAGAAGCCATGAACATTATTTATGTAAGGATCGGATCCTATGTACTTGTTGAGTGGACGGGTAGCCTAGGGGTAAGTTGCTCGTCTCACAATCGAAAGGTTGTGGGTTCGAGTCTCACCTGTCGCTACTCTTCGCCCGCGACCAATCGGCGTGAGAGATTGGCGATGCTACATGACTCAACGGTCGATGTGTCGTAAAACCAATGACCAACCTATGTACTTGTTGCCATGTCCATTGCTATGTTCGTACTTAAATACGGCCGATACTTGGACTTGACAATTAAAACCCTTTTGACAATATTGGTTGGCAACCTGATCCATAAAGCGTGTGCTACAATGCATGTGCTTAAGATGCATTTGTGTATGTACTCTGTCTCTGGAGAAGGGTCATGCTCGAAATATATCAGGCCAATTTGTGATTCTATTTTACTTAATATTAGCATTTTGTTACTTTGCGTAATCGTCCTTGTTTCAACAATGTTCAGTACAACCCTCCGCAGCATTATCAACTGTGATATTTTCTCCAAAATGTTTCCTTTTCTGAGCTGGACATCAGGTGTCCCTTTCCCCAGTGTATGCGCATGTAGTGAAATCATGTGATGGTTTGCTACATACCGCAAGCTTCATGAGCCCAGTTGCCAAGCATGCTGTTGCAATACATTGTTATATTGTTTTTAAACAGCTTGTGTTTTTAATCGACGTTTGGCGACGGTATTATTATCGACACAGTATAGCGAATTATGTGCAAATATTGTCTCAGCAACCACATTATATGGTGGTCCCTTCACGAATTATTTGTGCCTCTCCATTGCTGTCATGCATTGGTACCTGAATCATTTTAAAAATCATCATTGGAAGTATAAATGTGTTACCTGAAAGCAACATCCTTGTGATCAAGAATATGCTGCTGCAAATGACTGTTGATATACATCTCCAACTGAACCCATAAATTTCCGCTCCTGTCGGTCTGTCATAGCTCCGAGACACAAGGAAAAAAGGGGCGTTTGCCGATTTTTACATTCACTGTCGATTGCATGATTATCAATTCTACTGGGTTTTGATGGCCACGACTGGGATGCACGGACCATGTCAGCCACACCTGACATGTGAAACGAGGGACGCGTTCCTGGAACCATTCAATTTGGCCCTGCGTCAACGTTCACTGGTAAGTATCGATATCGGACTTAAGGATCTCAGCTTTCCCACGCCTTCAAGATTCGTCGCGCCCATTTGCTTCCCATCACTTGAAAGATATGTGCTCTCAAATGTATGGAAATTAGCCTCTGGAGGAAGAGCACGGATTGAGAGCCTGCTGGAACTTCGGGAGGGGGGGGGCTGTAGTGTCCTATGTTAAGAGCATGATCTATCCAGCGGGGAGGGGGGAAATCTCTCAAAATAGACTAATCGCTATCCGTTAGGCATGTCCCTGTGCTATACGCATCTCCGTCCATGGCACCGTACTTTACAGTGAAGGGGATGTCCGGGTGGGGGGCACCGTGGTCGGCAAGTTCCAATGAAAATAATGGTTCGGACGATGAATGCGCTCTATTAACCTTTCCGTTGCTGAACACGGAACCCGCTCGATGTGCACTTGAGCACGAATTTGGCATGGAATGGGAGTGACAGGAATGTGTGAAGGTGATTTTGTTTATGCAATACCATAATTTGCATACGTTAAGTTCACTAGGGTTCGGTAAGCTTCACAAAACATTTGGCGGTGCGCACCCCCTTAGTCGCCACGCCTATGATGACGCAGATGGGAAAGTTCGATTTTGACCCTGTTAACTCCAGGCAAAGCCCATTAAGCCTCATATATTCAATATTAACAGCACGTGTGACATGTGCTGTACCCGCCCCAGAGAGGTGAATGCAGAGTGCACTGGGGCGAATGTGCCCACTCCCATGAAAATAGGTGGTGCCATTCCGGCCGGGAAAAGCGCTCCTGCAAGAAGGCTCGATGGCATTCTTTCCACTTTGAACGATTTTTCTTATCAGCCGAATTCCCCTTTCACAGCAAAAAGCATGCTCAGTATGCAACATTAACCCGCGCCGTCTCTCCGTCAGATCCTCACACCGTCTCGGGGGGGGGGGGGATAGTGGCCCATCTGAAATCCAAACTAAGCGTCACACGAAAACGAAATATGTGTCATCGGGAAGTGCTCGACGAGTAGGGTCCTGATTCACCCCCAAAATAATCTCCCCCCCCCCCAAAGGTGACGTCACCAGGGGGCTAGACTTTCACGACTTTTCATGACTTACATTATGTTTTTAACTCTGGGGAGTTCATTTTTGGGATATATAAAAAACAAAATTTATTTGGAATTAGAAAGGGACAGCAAAATCGACCAGAGCCATACAATTGTTTGGCCCCCAAAAATGAAAAACTTTTTTTTTGAAATTTCAAAATTTTGAGTTTTCAAGTTTTCTTTGGTTTTCATTTTCCAATGGGTAGAGCAGACCGAGAAACGTTGTTGGAAGTCAACTTGCCCCAATAAAAATGCTTACTTTAGCCAGAATCTTCTATTTAAACTGCAATTTGCAAATGTGCAAAATTTATATGTAGTCAAAAACGAAAAAAATGAAAAATTCCACTCATACGCTTTGTTGCATCCCTAAAGATAAGGAAACGCTGAAAGTTTCATTAAATTATTTGCATCCGTTAAAGCGTGACTAGTTTAACTTTTTTTTAGGTGACCTAACTTGACTTGGACTACCTCGTTAACCCTAGATGACCTGATTTCAGAATTTTGAAAGAGCATGCCAAATTGATGTTGGATAAGGTACGCTAAATTTGGGCGTGCTGCCGCGCGCCGTTCGTCTGCCATCCGCGAAAAAACCTGAGTGGGTGTTTGAAAACCCCCTGAAACGGGACGGGTTAAGCATGCTCGACCCACTCCCGCTCAACGACGCCCCTTCAAGGACATGGCTCCTTCCCGATGACACTTCCTTGCTGTCCCTCGGCTCATTCTCCACCCATGTGTCAGCGCTCCTTCCCAGACATGCTACATTTCTCATTGCTTGAACCAAGACTCGAGATTTTTCACAAATCCAGGGGTGGATATCCTTATATTCAGGAAATACTTCCACATTTTGTAGCCCGTATATTCACGCACATCTCTCGCATATCTCGCTGCAAAAAGGCTTAGACGAACTTGTGAAGTGATCCGAAGAATGGCAAATGAAATTTAATTTTGATAAGTGCAAAATCATGCATGTAGGTAAACAGCATATGAAGGCTCCATACCTGATGGGTGGCCAAGTGCTATCAGTGACTCAACAGGAGAAGGATTTAGGTGTTATTCTAAACACAAAACTGGGGCATCAGAACAGACCAAGGAAGCCAGGAAGAAGGCACTGAGAATGCTCGGGGCAATAAATATGAATGTATCATACAGAAGTGAGGAAGTGATCAGGAAGCTTTACTGTGCATACGTCAGGCCACATTTGGAATACTGCATCCAAGCTTGGTCTCCTAGCTATGAAAAAGATTGTTGGCTTTTAGAGAGAGTACAAAAGAGGGCTATAAAAATCGTTAATGGCATAAGCAACCTGGCATATGAGGAAAGATTGAAGAAATTGAATATGTTTTCACTTAGATATAGAAGGCTGAGAGGAGATCTCATCGAGGTCTTTAAATTTGTCCATGGTCTGGAGAGCAGCAGTAGCAGCACATTGAACATCTTTAAAAACAGCATAGACAATCACTATAAGAATAAAGGGCTTGCTTTTCAGTATTACAGGGAGGGGTGATTGACAGATTTGGTGGGCAACTAGTTCAGTGTACAGAGTGCAACCAAGAAGGGCCCTTGTGGCTCATAGTTCCACTCATTTTTTTATGTCTTTATGTCTTTATGTCTTTACACTGAATAAAGACCATGACAAATTATCATTAGTGCAAAAACTTGGGTCAGGACCCCCCCCCGATTCACCAGCGTGATCCCCAGGCACAATGCTTAAGAACTGTTGGGGAGGGGGTGCTCGAAAGGCTCATGGGATTTTTGCCAAAATAGAACTGCGCTTGACATACTCATGGCCTGTAGGGTTCCAGAGAAACAATCCCCTGTGCATATCGACGTAACCGCTTTTTTACGTTTTCGCAGTTTTGCACTGATACCGACATTGTGTACAATTATGGGTGTTGCATTGCACACTTTAAATGTTTTTGATGTCTCATACTCAAAGTTGAGCTAATGGCTTAGTTACTTATGACTACATTTATAATTTGTTTTGATATGCATAATTTAAGAGCTATACACTGGATAGAGATAATAATAACTATGTTATACACTGGTATTGTATGCCAGATCACATTGTAGGTAATGCTTTTAATTGAAATTGCAATGCGAAATGTTCATATATCACCATTCCTTATCGAGAACATACACATGCTACATACAAATGAGATACTGTTAGAAAGGAGACGCGAAGACTTCATAAGCATGCATCAAGGAGCGGGATGTCGATACTTCTTGGAGAAGGATGTCGATTGAGTATTCAGAAAGTCATATTCCAACCCTATTTCACGAATATTTTATAACTGACACCAACGAACATGATTAATCAGAGGACATTGTTTGCGATGTCTCTGTTTTTGTGGCAGCTGTATCCATTCCCCGATCTTGAACTCGCCCCATCACGACTTTGGCTTCTCCCCTCCATAATGTTAAGCAGCAAGGAAATACTTTCACCCATCGTCACCACCGTTCAGGTCTGCTGTGCTCCTATACCCCATCGAGGCCGGTGTGCTTTAGCCGGCATCTGATCGCTGAAGTATTTTTATTTAAGCCGGTGTGTGCTTGTTGGTGTGTGGAGTGAGGGGAGGAGGGCGACGATGATGGTGACGGTGACGATAACGATAGATCCGAGACCTCTGTATGATACTGCAGTCGCATGCTATTACTCAGAGCTATTATGCTGACATGTACTGTGCACTGCTCTTTTAATTATGCGACTTGATCAGTTATGGGACGATTTTCCCTGTTGGTGAGGGTGCTGAATACACATAAACATACACATCGTGGAATACAAACTCAGAATTTCTGAGATCTCAAAATATAGTGGGCGAAATCCGATTTTTTTTATGGGGGAGGGGGGGTTTGGTGCGTTGCCACTTCGACCCCCCCCCAATGTTTTTCAAATATCGATACCCCTACCACAGCACCTTATTTTTGTATCCATATGTGTTAATTTAGAAGTATTGCCTTAACACGCGTCCTAGAGGGGGGGGGGCGAAATCCGCCCACCCCTCCTGTTTTTCGTAGATAACTCCAGATTTTACCGGCCGATATACGTCATTGTTTGTGTACCTACTTAGAAATGAACGGTACGTCGTTTAAAGTAAGAAAAACGAAAATCCACCGAAAATGTTTAGAGTTAGGGGTCGGTAAACTCAAAACATTTTATCAGAGCCAGACCACAAATATCGGCGCTGATGCGCTTCCATTATATCGGCAAAAAGGAAGTGTTCTTGGCAACACTAGCGACTTGTTTGATGTATATTGCTATGCTACATTGTTCCAAAGTCATGTCAGGTTACCGAGGTCAAGTCAGGTCAAGTTCATGACAGGTTACCACACGCCCTGGAGGGGAGGATAGCGAAATCCGTCCACCCCACCGATTTTTCGTACATAACTCCATATTGTACTGGCCGATATGCGCCATTTTTTCCGTACCTGCTTAGAAATGACCGGCACATTGTTTAAGTCAAGAAACATTAAAATCGGCCGAAAAGTTGTTAAGTTATGGGCCATTAAAGTGTTTTAAAAAATTGCAGCGCCAGACCACAAAAATCTGCGCTTATGCGCTTCCCGTATATTGGCAAAAGGGAAGTGTTCTTGAATAGCGGCTTGTTTGATGCATAATGTTCTGCTATATGATTTAAAAGTCATGTTAGGTCGCCGAGGTTATCATGACAGGCTAATGGAACCAAGCATGGTCAACTGGAATGTTGTCGTACATGGAAATGACTGGCATGCGATTGACGTCACTTTGCATGTTACTCCCTACACATCCTACTGTTTGTCATTGTGTGCTTAAGTGTTTCTATACTTTCTTCATGTATTTCACTCCTTTCTTTGCGAAGCCGATTGTGCCGAGCCGCCTAACGGAGCAGTCAGGTGGGCAGCCCGGTTCTGGAAACTGGAGCAGATAATAACCTGATACAGTGTTCCTATATAGGTGACCTGAGGTCAAATGACGGATCTGACACATGTACTGCATCATTAGTAATGTCCAAAACATCATTAATGCCAATTTTGGAACATTTAAACACAATCACAGCGATCCATACCAATGACAAGCCAAGCCGCGCAAAACCAGAAAATGTTTCTGTTTTGACCTCATTTGACCTTGAAGGTATTGACCTGAGGTCGCGAAATTTGCACACAATAGAGTTAACTATCGTGCCCATCCACCCTGCGAATTTCGTCGCTCTTAATGGGAGCCGAGATCTTATGGGGGCGGAATCCGCCCCCCCCTCCAGTGCGCGTAATTTTCAGAGGCCCTCCAGGGCGCGTGTTAATAAGCGGTTTCACGCGTGCACTAGCGGGAAGTAATCGTCATGACATCCCAATGGCGTAGTCAGACCATATTAATTACATTATTCTTTAAACTTGTAAACTGCAGATTGGACTAATTTAATGTGTGAATAAAGAAATAAGAGGACGTTCAGTTCATAATACGGCAAGTTTTTCGACTATCAATAACTTGATTATGCACAAACCCTGAAAATATACACCTACATCCGCGCCTGGGACGTCGCTAGTCGGACAACTGGAAGTCGGACCACACGAGCCTGATTTCGAAAACAAAGATGTTCAGAGACGGAGTTCATTTGGGTACCCCTCACAATTCAGTGCCCTGTTCACGGGGCTTGCGGCTGTCTGCGGGCGCCGAGTCTCTCGCGGTCAAAGGGGTGGAGCTTGTCCGTGGCCAATCAGCAGTGAGCAGAACCGGCCCCTGTCAATGTCTATTGGCAGCCGGGGACGTCATCTGGGCGCTGATTTGGGTTCAGCAGATTATCACGACAGCAAGAAATGGTACTTTTCCGCGTACGTTCCTGACTAACAAGTATACGTGAGTGGTGCAAATTATACGTCATCTGAAAGCTTGTTTCATGGTATTTCGATAATCATGGGAGACTTTCACATGAATATGTTAGTTATTGTGTAAAATGGTGTTATTTAGACCCATGTCATATCCATCGACACTATTTAACTTAAGCGGGCCGAGCGGCTCGGTGTTGGTAGCGCAGTTGGTAGCGCGTCGGTTTGCCAACTCGGAGGTAGCTGGTTCGAGCCTGGAGGCCGGCAGCTTTTTGTGCGCGTCGTGGCAAGTCCTTCTAATAAGTGACAGTGAATTAAGACACTGTTCACATGGAACGATCTTTTTCATAAAGAGAAGGGAAATAGGCAGATATTCTGCAAGGCTGGGGTTCTGCCACCTTCAATTTATAGTTTGGCACTTCTTCTAATCAGCCAGGCATAGGAAGCACGGAACATGTCACCGCTTATGGCAGTGTCCAGGCCCACAGTCCCTTCCTGACACGGGCGGCGGACCATCGGGGATGGGACAGGAGACAGGACCCCCTGAATTTAATCATGTGTGGCACTACGGCAGTGTATTGCAAATATTGAGCTAAAAACTAACGGTTCCCCTTTCCCCTCCCACCAGTACAGCCGACCAACATTAGTCCCTGCTCCTCGAGGTGTGCATATAATAACAATACATGATTATCAAGGTGACAAAACCAACAATTATGCATGCTGCCGAACAGTCAAATGACTGGACCCGAGGTGGAGTCAGAGCGATGCCAGTTCTAAGCTCGGCTCCACGCCTTTTACGATACACGGCGAACACACGCCACCAGGACTGCGACAAGCATTGCTTTGACAGGAGCAGACGTTTATTAAAATATTTCGGTGACAATCCTGAACTTTTTGCAGTGCCGGCGCAAAATAAAAAATCACGCTTTTCGTACCATGAACGCTCGATTTCGATTCGGCAACAACTGTGTGGAACCCGTAAGCGCTAAGACGGATTTTAGATGCCCGCATGAGGATTTCGGTTCGATTATCATGCATTGTCAAAGGCTTTACGAGGAACTTGGCAAGATTGGGGAAGCAACCCCGTTCATTCCCCACCGTAGCTTTGCCCATGTTCGCACACCGTTATTCGGCACTTTCAGTCGAAATGAATTGGCTGCGTCGCTGACGCCATGTGAATCAAACTTCTGTCATGCATGCAATAATGCAGGGGTAACAGCAATTTCTATGCCAGACCAGCTGGGAAGCAACTTTAATAACAACTTAAGTTGTGATTAGAATGGACAATTGCCACGTAATACCATACATCTTTTTAATTAAATGTGTTCTATTTTTAACTAAAGAAAATATTTTCCTTTTAAAATATCATTTCTTTATTCGCGTCGTGCAACCTGAAATGCCACCCCGGTAGCTCAGTTGGTTAGAGCGCTGGCTTGTGCTGGTCTCCTCTGTCCTGGCAACACAGGGTTCGGGTCGCTTCGCGCGCTCGCGTTTAGCTCCCGGCTGGGAATGTGAGTTGACAGCCGGCCCGATAAGGCCGGAGACGAGCTACCGGGCGGCCGTGTCGGTGTATTGACGGCACGTTAAACTTTCGATCAAAATTCTGCCGTTGAAAAGGAATTCGTGGATCGGGTGGTTGGGCGAGGGTTCACGCAACAAGCTCTGCTTAGCAATAGAACCCTGGTTCCTAAAGCCACCCCAGCAACAACTGGGAGGAAATTTTAAATGAATGAAAAATCACGCATTTTGCAGTACAGCACGACATAAATACGGCAACAAAAGTTGTTTATCAATCAGACTTTAATACGAGGAGCATGCATCTGGAGAAGACGAGACTGCCAAGATTGAGGAAGGCCCTCACTCCCACTGCCGATTGTTTCTCGGTTGTGTACTCTGTGGTGGAAGTGAATGTGCATTTTGGGCGCATGGACTGCCTTCGTCATTTTGCGCACATGAATATATATCTTCCGGCGCCCAATAGAGTGCGTATTAAAACGATATATTGAGGCAGCACAACGCAAGACATATATTGGGAGAAGCAAACACATGAAGCAGAAAAAGAACCTTGGGTTCCTTTACGACGCAATTAACTGCTAGGCCATATAGCGTCGCCAACTTCTCAAACCGATTGGTCGCGGGTGGACTCGGTAATTCCGCTGGTTGCCGGACTCGAAACCATAGTCTTGCGGTCAAGAACCCAACACCCTACGGACTAAGCTACCGCGGCTCCACCAAACGCGTGACATAAGAGGTTATCGGTAGCAGGTGCAGATAAGCCACGGTACTTAATGAGATTGCATTGCGGCAATGCATTACAATACCTAACATTACAGTACATACATATCTGGCACCTTATAAAATCGGACGAACTGGCAAGAATAGATGGAACATCCTCATCGTGACATCTGTGGCTGAGAACAACTCGACATGCATACATACACAGACTACTCACGAGCACCGTAGTGGGACGATGAGTACGTGTAAACCTACAGGCTACGCTCTACCGACTTGACAAACACAGGCACATATCAGTTGTTGAGCTTGACATACACTCTGTGCAACTGCAACACGTACGTCTAGTCTCGTGTAATATTTGTGTAGAAAGTCCTGATATGCTGCTATATGATCAACGGCAGATGATGCACCAATACGTCCAAACAATGAGAGATTCAAACACTGATCTGAATGTGAAGTATCGCCCAAGTGCGATCCATACTTCACAGTCACTGAGCAAACTGCTCGGCTTTCCGCTGCTGCCGCTTTGCGAGCTTGGCGACGTTCACCTTGTTCACTAGCCCGAGATGAATAAATGTCCGGATCCTCGCAAAGCACTTAATTATATTTTAGCCATGGAATTTAATCTGGATTCCAACACCTGGCGGAAACTTTCAATGACCTTTGGATGTCTGCTGAACTTGTTGGGTTCTTGGGCATGGTGAACACAAAACGCAGCATCCATCCCTCGGAATGTGTGGAAGAATTCCTCGGTGGAAACCGTCAGGCCCCTAAGGCTTAGGATGCGAGTTCAGAACGCTTCTCGTGGTTCATCTTCGGGATACGCAAATGGGTGCCCAGCGATCGGTCCGCTGGTTTCTTTCTGGCCATGGACCAGGCCACACATCATCCCCCCCCCCCACCGCCACGCTTAGCACTTAACATTCCTTCAATTCACATCATTATCTGATGTGATTTGAAGGAGTCTGATATTCATTTCTATGGGAAATTAATTCTCAGCAAATCGGCAGTTCAAGTTCATCTGCTGATATCTAGAAAAAAGTAATTTCACTAAAAAATACTATTAATATCATTCAACTAAGATTTTTCAAACACTAGGAAAGACAATAATGTTGTGGTGATAACTCAACCAGCATTGTTGCATATGTGATATGAAAGATATTCAATGGATGACATTGGTTTGGATGTACTGTTTATACATTTAACATTATCCTTCATTACGAATTACCCCACTCAAAGCAACACATTTCGCATTACTTCACTTACGAACTGAAAAGCATGCATTTGCGCTGGAATACAATGGTCATATCATCTGAATGACATTCAGAAACATGCATTTACCATTTTTTCTTCAAATGCCACCTTAACTAAAATGCAAATCTTCTTCTGCAGGTGCAATTGTAAAAACCTCACACAGCTCCACCCTTGCCTCTTTTCAGAAGGGAACATAAATTAGCTTCCAATTAAAAAAAAATCACATTCATGAACAATTCGATCTGAAAATTGAGGAAGCTAAAGAAATGCCTAACTTATCCCAACCTCATTTTAGCTTTGCCTAGGTGAAAATGTGCAAAACGTCACTTATAAACACTCAAAACTGCAATAATGAACCCTTAAATCACATCTCACACAATACAGGTGAGATTGATCACATTTTAACCACATTAATCAACTTTGCATTGGAAAGGCATATGAAGAATTCAAATATTAACTAAAAAGTACATATTTCTCTGAAAATGTATTTTAAGGTCCGATATTTTTTTCAATTACACCAGTATTCTTAGTGGCTACTAATAATTGGACCACAACAGCTACAGTGAAATAATCCTGCACAACCACTTTCATGTTCAGAATGTGGCACAACACTACAAAACAATTATATGTTTTAAAGTAGCTCTATGTGAGTGGTTAGATGACTTTGACAGAGAGAACCATCTGAATACGGATACCATCTTCATTTTTTGAAATTCAGTAAACAGTATAATTACTGGTTTGGCCACACAAAAGCAGCAGTAGAGCAATTTGTTCCATGCATTAAGTGTCTGGAAACTCCCTCTTACCCCACTACTACTACTACTGCCCAGCCATGATACAATGGGCAATCAATTACCAAATTGTCCACAAGTTGGTGAATGGCACAGTATGGCATGATTACATATACCACACAGAAACAATATGATAACTGACAGGGGACCAATGCACATGCTAACATTAATCACCAGATTGCATCAATGACATGCTGACCAAGTTGACATTGTGGTTATAAGGCCTTAATTCGCATAAATTGCCTGAGGTGTGTGTTCTCAATATCAACCACGCCATGGATAAATTAATTATGGGGATGGTGCCTTTCGGTTCAAAGCCACCGGCACGCTAGCAGAATAAGATAGAATATTCGAGCTGCAATGAATGGCTGATATGCTTTACAGCCAACGGGGAAACTAATCGTGAGAAAAGCGCCATAATTGTGCTAAAATGAAAGCACCATATTTAGTAAAGTTATTGGTATAGTCCAGAACTAGAATATAATTCAGCAGTATTCCGGAATAAAAAAGCGCTTCTGGTATATGACGTCACTTGGCGTAGGTTTTGTTTAGTTTAAACTAACTATACTAGAACAGCCAACTTTGGAATACCTGTTGTCTCTAGTTATCTTGAGCAGAACGACGTCACACTGTCTGCGGCTGTCTGTGGCCGCCGCGGGTCCGTATCACAAGTACCCAAAGTCATAAGTACCAAGATTCATAAGTTCCAAAGCTGCCAGATGACTTCTAGAATATCTGCAGATAGGACGGATTCACAAGTACCCGGTGTCATAAGTTCCAAAAATAGTTCTGAATTATACCGCTAGATGACATCGTAAATATTATGCACCAGAGCTTACTTGCGTGCCGACAGATGGCAGGCCGCATTTGCTGTGTGCTTCAAAAAGGTTACCAAATTATTGAGCCGGGAAATTCTCAACAAGTTATAGAGATTTTGTGTCTAGAAAAACCATGTGTCCCCAAACAAAGAAATGCCGCTGGTTCAGTTCCAGCCTGCCGTAAATTCGTCAAAGTGACGACATATTCATATTCATATTCATTTCGCAAATTCTCAGATTATCTAAGAAATACAGACTCTTCAGAATTCCTTCAAAATTGGTATACATGCAGTACTGGATGAACTGATCATCATGACTATAAAAGCTTAAACAGCTGAGATATTCCAGGTAAAACGTCTGGGTCATTCAGGTCGTGAACTCCTCAGAATTCCTTCAAAATGGGCTCAAATGTACTCTTGGATGCATTGATGACCATGAGCATAAAACCTGAAGGGACGTTCATGAAAGCAAAATTATGTGTATCAAAACCCCTCCTGGAAAAATTATCCTGGACCAAGGCAGCGATTCAAAACACAAAGCTTTTCTTTTTTAACTTGCACGTCAAGTTAGATTGATATTCGATCCCTACATGTGGAACATCGTGAAAACGAGCATGCTGGTGGACCTCGGTACACTGATTATCGTGAGCACAATCAAGAAGCCGCATTGCTGGTTGGTTATTGGCTTCACGACACATCGACCGTTGATTCATGTAGCGTTGCCAATCTCTCACGCCGATTGGTCGCGGGTGAAGAGTAGTGACAGGTGAGACTCGAACCCACAACCTTTCGATTGTGAGACGAGCAACTTACCCCTAGGCCACTCATCCCCAAGAAGAAGCCGCATTGCAAGACACCACTGGGATATTCATGGTCAAAGGTCAAAGGTCATCGAGATTACCTTCGAAATTAGCAGATGGGTAGTACTCGATACACTAATTACATGAGCATACAAGCTAAGAGGAGCATTCACGATCAGCTGAGATATGCAATGTCAAAGGTTAGAGTTTTTAAGGTTGGATTCTTCAGATTCCGTTTAAAATTGGTGGAATAGTCATAATTGATGCACGGATCATCATGAACACAAAGACTAAGAGGGGCGTTCATAAACAGCTGAGTTCTTCAAGATCAAAGGTCGAGATCATTGTGGTCGGACCACTGATATATATTGTTAATGGCACACATGTAGTCCAGGACTAACTGACGACCATGGGCATAAATGATAAAGCGGCGTTGCTAAACAGTTGAGCTATTCAGTGTCAAGGGTCAGGGTCAATGAGGTCGGACTATTAAGATTTTCTTCAAAGTTTGTACACGCGGAGTAATTGATGCACTGACCATCATCAGCATAAAAGCTCAGAGGGCGGGGTCATTGGGGTGGGACTTCTTATAATTCCTTCAAAATAGGCACACATTTATTCTAGGATGAACTAACCCTCATGAGCATACAAGCGAAGATGGTCGTTCATAAACGGCTGGATTATTTGTGTCCAAACATTTCTGGGTGTGCATATGCAGCGATTAATAGCACAAAACGAATATCAATATGCACATCAAGCAACATTGAAATTTGATTTTTACAGGGGGAGCATCGTGAAAACTAGCATATTGGTAGGGTAAACGGACAAATGTACGTAAAGCAAATGTATGCGTGACAGATGTCCATACTGAAATGTACCGAAGCAAATGTACGTAGGCATAGATGTACGTATGGTGATCGTTCGTCAGCGCATATGTACGTGTGACAAATGTAGTTAAGCGCAAAAGTACGTATACGCAAATGTACGGAAGTGCAAAAGTGTGTATGCCCAAATGCTCGGAGACGCAAATATACGTATGCATTACATGTTCGTAAATATACGCAAGCGCAAAAGTACATATGGCAAATGTACGTATGCGCAAATGTACGCATGTACAAATGTACGCATGCGTAGATGTACGCAAGCGCAAATGTACTGATGTGCAACTGTACATATGCGTAAATGTACGTACGCACAGAAGTACGAATGAACAAAGGCACGTCAGAGCAAAGGTACGTATACGCAAATGTGCGTATGCACAAATGTATGTATGCGCAGATGTACGCAAGCACAAATGTAACTAAGAGCAAATACAGACATGTGCAATTGTGCGCATGTCTAAATGTACGTAAGCGAAATGTACATAATCTCCAAAAGCACCTATGCGTAAATGAGCGTATGTACAAAGGTACATATGCGCAAATGTACGTAAGTGCAAATGTATGTAAAAATAAAGGCATATAAGAGCAAATGTACGTAAACGTACAAGTATGTAAACGAACATGTATGTAAAGTAAATGTATGTATAAGCCAATGCGCGTACAGTTACGCATTCGTATCTTTACGTTTTCATACGTTTGGCTGGGTATGTATGCCTTACGCACATTTGCGCTTACGTATATTCGCTTATGGACCTTTACCATGCGCATAATTGCTCTTGTGTACATCTGCCATACATATATTTCTCATGAGTATTTTTGCGCCTTCGTACATCTGCACTTACGTTCATCTGTCTCATGTAAGTTTGCGCATACGTCCATATGTGCCTGTATGCATTTGCTCTGACATACTTTTGCACTGACGCATATTCGCAAACACGCGTACCTACATTTGCGATTACGTACTTCTGCGCATTCGTATATCTGCTCTGATATATAATTGCGCGTACGTACATTTGCGCTTATATACATTTATGCTAACGTACTTTTGCGCTTACGTACACTTACTACACACGCATACACTACTCAAGGTCGAAGTCGGGATCATTAAGGTCGATCTCTCAAAATTGTTTCAAGATTGCCAGACATATAGTCCAAGATGCGCTGACGGTCATGAACATGAAGGCTCACAAGGGCCTTCATGAACAGCTGGATTATTGGGCCAAAATATTTCCCGGTGTGTTCATGCAGCGATTAAAAACAAAACACCAATGGCAAACTGCACGTCAAGCGAAATTAATACTTGATGCTTCCCAGTGGAACATCATGAAAGCCAGCATACTGGTAGAGCTCGGCATCCTGATGAGCATGATCAAACAAAAGAAGACGTATTACACAAAACCACAGATATACTTAGGGTCAAAAGTAAAATGTCATCGAGGTTGGACGCCTCCGATTTCTTTCAAAATTGGTTCTCGGGAAGCACCCCTTGCAGAAGGGCAGAAATAGAAAGTTATTGAATTTATTGACCCGTGCCAAAGCATGCAAAATAAACGTTCATTCCATTCCGGTCGAAGTTTTAGGAACGTAACGTGAAGAGTTACTGCCCAATTGGGGAACGGGTGGCATATTCCCTTTTTAATTGAATATATGATGCTATTGTTTTTTTTTTGCGATCTGTCTGTCTGTCTGGCTGTCTGTCTATCTGTCTATCTGTATATATGTCTGTCTGTCTGTCTGTCTATCTATCTGTCTGTCTGTCTGTCTGTCTGTCTGTCTGTCTGTCTGTCTGTCTGTCTGTCTGTCTGTCTCTCCCTATCTCTCTCTCTCTCTCTCTCTCTCTCTCTCTTCTTCTCTCTTCTTCTTCTCTTTTTGAAATCAGCTCTCTGGACAACAGCATTGCTGTGCTTATCGGCGAAAATTCATTTGTGAGTCAAAACAGTACGTGGGCCGCTAGTACGTCGGTCAAGTCGTTGACGCGCAAGCCGTTACATTGCGCGCCAAGTAACCAATTCAAACGTCAACCGGCTCGCATGACAGCCTGTATAATTCGCGCAGCGAGAGGTGGGCAGTGATTGGATTAACGGATGCGGGCAGTTACTCCAGAGTACATTTTAGTAACAGAATACCACGAATGCATATGACTTTCCATTGGTCTCCGGAAGAGCATAGGAGTGGCATCAATGTCCTTGTCTGTAATACCTATAGTTATTGCGGTTGTGCATAGGCTTCGCCGCCACTGAGTTCCGAGGCCCGAATCTTCCTGGGATGTTGGAAAACTTCGGGAAAATATGTCATCTTCCGGCAGTTTCCCAGTTTCTTCACCAGGCAACATCTGAATCTGGTGGGAGAATTCGTCAGACGGTGCCGTCACGGGTCTGCCGTATCAATGCTACCATGGCCCGCGGCGTGTCGCCCGACTGGACCAGTCTGCCGTCGGCTGGATGTCAGCTAGGTGTCGGCTGCATGTCGAAATTGGCGAGCATTCCACTCACCAGCTGACAGCGAGCCGCTGTCGGCATGTTTACTAGGAATATGTATATACATGTATATCTACATGCACACACACACACACACACATATATATATATATATATATATATATATATATATATATATATATATATATATATATATATATATATATATATATATATATATATATATATATATATATACCATGTATAAGCTATCCGTGGGAGGCACCTCTAGCAAAGACAGACATATGCGTCAATGGCATCAACGCTGTTAGCAACAGCCAAGGCGTCCAGTGTCATATCTTCTGCTATGCAATGTCTTTCATTATCGGATAATATCCTTCATGCAATTTACTATCTTCTGCCCCCTCTTCATGCTGATAAAATCAGATTGATGCCACTTTGGTTCCGTAGCCACAAATGTCTTGCTTGTGAGTCAAGTTTTGTAGTGAGAAGAAGGTAATGCTTGGTGCACCGTATGAATTAAATTCTGGTCGTGTGCGTAACTCGATAACACCATAGGCCGAAACAAGCCGAAAATCTAGTTTCTTTCGACTTTCGGTGTTGAAGAACGGAATTCAAAAGCTGCTTGCAAACCGAATGTAGTTGGTGCATCAACTAATTCTCCATTTAACCCAAAATCCAGCATAGTTTTACTTTCGAATGTATCGAGGCCCATCGTTTTGCAAAATTACTGAACATCCTGCTTGGTATTCGCGCTAGCAAGGGGTAACTCTAGTAACTGCAAGGAACTATCAATCTTGAAATGACAAAAATAATCAGAATAAAACAATGGCTAAAAACCGAGGTGAAGTTAAACTTTAACTAAATCGGACAGGTGATGAAGTAAGACGGCGACTATTGGTCCGACATCCAAAGCCGAGAGGGGCCTTTTAACTTTCTCAAATGCCGTGTATAGCTTGTGGTGGCCTGATATAAGCGTATGATAGATTGCTAGAAGTTCGTTCTACCGTCTAATACGGTTACATAATGACATTAAAATTAGTCATAGAATCATAAATTCCAACAGCCAGACAGGGTCCCAGTAATAAACCGAGCTAATTCGGAAAGAAGCCGTATGCGGTCGCATGTGGCCGTGAGACATTAGTACGTGGACTACCCGTGTGCAATTTTGATGGATATGTGAGTAGTCCAACCTCAGTGTCAGTGTCCTGTAATAACAATATAATAACAAATGATAAGTATATATGTATATACATATACATACACATATATATATATATATATATATATATATATATATATATATATATATATATATATATATATATCTATATATATATATATATATATATATATATATATATATATATATATATATATATATATATATATATATATATATATATATATATATATATGACGTCCTGGTCATCATCTAAGTACCAGCTAAGAGGGGCGTTCATAAATAGCTGGGCTATTTGAGTCGGGATTTCTTCATACATTCTCGGTGCAGATATGATGGACAGCGATGCAAACGAAGAAAAATATGGAAGTAAGGTTATGTTGCTTTTTGAGCATTGCGCGTGGATCATAGAACATGATACTCTAATCATGATGAACACCATATATAATCGTACTACAATACGCAGAGAAGATATGCTGGGTTAAAGTACAAGTGTCACCGTCGTCGGACTACTCAGATTTCGTTAAAATTGACATGCAGATACTCCTCCATATCCTGATCAAGGCACATAATGCACATAAAGACTAAGAAGAGTGCTCATAAATAGCCGTTAACAGACGCCAAAGGCCAGGGTCACGGAAATCGGAGTGCTCATATTTCCTTAAAACACACAGGTAGATCTTGATGTGCTGATCGCATGAGCATGGAACCAAAGAGTTCATAAACACATGAGTCATTCAAAGTCAAATGACAGGGTCAGACTGCCCATATTTCCTTCAAAACTGGCACGCAGGTGGCCTTTGACGCGCTACCCAGCATGACCCTACACGCTAAGAGGGACGTTCATAAGCAGCCGAGTTAGTTAGTTATTTGGGCTTTAGGGCGCTTCGAACAGAATTGATAATTCGCACCCAAGCTGAGTTATTCAGTCAAAACATCGTCTTGCATTGACGGTATAGATATAACTTACGGCGATAAAACTAATGTGAATCTGTACGTCAACGACTTCTTCAACCGTTGGCGCTCTCCAAGAGGAGAAAAGGCTTTCCTTTCCCCAGAAAATTCCTCTCCACCTGCCGATCACTATTCCAAGATCTCCTTTATGGTGCCGTCATTGCGGTGTGATGTGTCCTGATCCCAGAAGTGTTCAGTGCATGCACTTTCTTTCTTCACGTCTGGTGGGATGCCCTGCCACGATCAACATTAATGGACCCGCCTCTGCCAACAACAGTTGAGGCCTGGAACCCTGACAGAACCTGGGTCGCATCCGCTGCTCTAAGACTCATCCATGCGGGTATTACGTGTGACTCGCGCTTGTGTTACTAGACTACTCGTGTTGCGTGATATCGGGGGGATGTGGTGTGGATGTACTCGGGTAGATAGTGCCTGTGGAACTCGCGATGTAATCTTGATTGGGTGTTTTTTTTCGGTGTACGTTTTTCCTGTTTCACATAATCTTGTATATATAGGCTTAACCCAGATACGCCCCTGTTGATCTCACTTGGCCTCAACACTTTATGACTTCATCCCACGATTTTCCCGACGATGCCCGATCGAATTATAGTACCGTGAGGTCACACGAGCGCCTTATTTGCCCTTGGATGCTGCCACGATTATTGTTTATTGCAATACGGCTTATTTATGACGCATGTTGAGGGTTTCCTCCTATCCGTTTGCGAGCTATTTTTTGTATGATGATACACGCGCAATAATCGAAGATCAATATAACATGGCCAGCGTCGGATCTAAGATTTGGTAAGAGGTTGGCACCCGTAATTTGTGTGCACCGTCTGTAGGTGGAAGTGTCCCTATAATTAAAATATGGTCTCACGAGGATGGGATGCGCTCCGAAAACTGCGTGTAGTTTCTGACGGCATAGAACCATAGCAGGTATTAGTCTTTGACATTTATGAAGGGAGTTTGGAGCGCGTATCTCCGAAAACATTACACCGCCTGAGGAAAGTTCATCTTGTTTCCTCTCCGATGATTTATAATTCGTCACATCGGCCACCATTGTGGAGGTATGGCCCCACATATCAGTTCAGGGATTCTCACATTGGTCCGAGGCCTCTCATGTCGGCTTAGGGGCCCCATCACGATAGCCCTGCCGTTGGATTTTGTGATGAATGGTGTGGTAGAATGTCAACCGAGAAGTTCCGCGTATCGGATGTGCATTCAAAACCTTCTAAGAAATGCGAAATAAAGAACATGTCTGCGTCTTTTCATACCGCGATGCACTTCATATATTGCATTCGATATGTCTTGGTCAAATAATGCGGCTTATAATCAACACGCAATAGCATTTTACGTGCTTATGTGCTCAGTGTGTTTGCGAGGATACCGTCCATATCTTCGGACACTTGAGCCACCCCAATCATTTTCATAAAACGACACACCTGGGTAAAGGTCAAGGCTTGTTTTGTTTGTGTAGATGTCCAGCTTTATTAACCTGACACATGGATATACGATAGCAACCCGAAGCATAACAGGTTGGTGTGAACAGCAGGGTATCGTGAAGTGCAACACACTAATATTCGATACATGTCCCCCTTGGTTTTAAAGCTTCGCGGAGTTGCTGCAGCTCACGTTATACGCACAAATACGGCGAAATGCTCTAGTCGCTTCACGGCTACGGCAACATTCCATCATAACTAGTATATATATATATATATATATATATATATATATATATATATATATATATATATATATATATATATATATATATATATATATATGCCATGTGATCACCGAAGCTGGCATCATATGACTGTGCCAAATGTTCCTGCAGTCGCATGCCGTGTGACGGCAGACGCGGACACCGCATAGTGCGCACGAGCTGCACACCTTCCGGGCACTGTTCAGCTGTATAAGCTAGGTCACAAAGTCAAGAAAAAGACACAAGACACAGTATTATTCAGCTTGACACGATGGGTGGTGGAAATAAATATATAATGGAACAGTCCATGTCAACTAGATCACTCTCTGGATAGCACAACATGGATGCTGATTGTATCGCTGCCGAAAGCCGGAATAAATTGTCCACAGGTACGCACATCACGAACAAATCAAATCAAATACATTGCCAAGGTAACCATTTCGTTTCGCAATGGGTGTGATCTGTGGTAGACGAAAATACTACTGTATTTCACGCCACAGGTAACCCTAGCTCAGCACGTGCGATCATGTTCACCGTGTTTGTTGCGACATGACGGGTCGATCGCTATCAGCCACATGGTCATGTTCCACAATGCTAGGACCTTACAGCGCATCTCCCTGATGCCACCACCAATGGGACTTGCACTCAATAACGCTTCGAGTACTTGACGATGGATTCTGACGCTACGGTTTATACATCTACTGATGCTGCGGGTACAGTGTCCTCGTTCGCTCACTAATGTTGCAACCGTACAACGATGGCTCCCGTCACTGGCATTGCGATGGTGTTCCACAACGCTTCCGTCAGGTGGCGTGCGATCACGGAGACATCAGCCGTGCGACGTGTGATCCAATCGATTCAGTCCCAGGGCTCGCTCTCATCGACGCCGCGTCAGAAGACGCTTCATGGCACTGCCGACCTTTTGACACACCATCAGTGACGATGCATCCGCATCATGTTGGCTAACTGACCGTGCGAACGTTAAGCGTACGCCCTGCGACGATTCGCTTGTAGGATGTCAGCGCATTGCTGGTGCAGCCACGTGATTTCCTCTCACTGCCAATATGACTGTATGACATGCGTTCAGTGAAGCTGGCATCATATGACTGTGCCAATGATCCTGCAGCCGCAAACCGCGTGACAGCAGCCGCGGACACCGTATAGCGCATACGGGCTGCACACCTGCCGGCCACGGTTCAGCTGTATAAGTTAGGTCGCAATGTCAAGAAGACACAATACGCAGCATTATTCAGTTTGACACGAGGGATTGTGAAAATAAATATACAATAGGATAGCGGATATGGACATAATATCGAACATATAGACATCAACATTCTTCCATGTCAACTACATCCCCCTTTGGATAGCACAGCATGGATGCTGATTGCATCGCTTGCCGAAAGTCGGAAGAAAAACTTTTTTTTGGAAAAGGAGATGAACGTATGAAACACTATAATTATCCTGGCCATGAGTATGTAGAAGATAGGTGACCTTAGTTGACATCATACAGCATTTCGGATTATGCTAAGACACACAGAGACGAATCACAGGGAAACACTGGTCTCTGAGGGTGATCTAAGTGGAGAATAGTTTGTGGATTTAAAAAATAGGCGAATAAACAATAAGCCGTAAATCACATACACATGCACACACATGCATACACACATATACATACATATATATAAGCATGCATATGTATATATACAAGCATGTGTGAGTGTGCATGTGTATGCAATTTATGGCTTATTTGTGTGTTTGCCTACTTCTTTTAATGCACAAACTATTCTGCTTCACTTAGATCATCCTCAAAGAGACCACAGTGTTGCTCTGTGACTCGTCTTTGTGTGTCTTAGCATAACCCCAAATGCCATATGATATCAACTAAGGTCACCTGTCTACTTCATACCTATGGGTATACACATGCATGCATGTATGTATGTATGCATGTATATATGCGGGTATGCACATATGTATGCATTTTTTATTTTGCTTGCATACACAGAGACGAATCACAGTGCATCACTGTAGTTGAAAAAGAATGGATTAAGCAAACCCATGGATAGGTGGTGCCATTCTCATGAGCATCGGCACTTCTCTAGAAGGCTTCAGTGCATCCCCTCTCCAGTCAACTGATTTCAGCCTAAAGATACCAAAAGGCACCCTACCCACACACAAATTTATGGATCAACCTCTGTAGAAAGCCAAGGCATCAGCAACAGCCTGAGACTGGACCAACAGTCATGGGCACAGAAGAATAACCTTGGGTTCTTTTACGACACATTCAGCTGGTAGGTCATATAGCATCACCGACTTGTCACTGTGCATTACAAGATCCCATCTAAATGCTTTACAACCGACCTTCATAGTCATGGGCTAGGTCTGACATTGTCTGGTGATCAATTATCTCATTTTTCCCTTGCATCTGATGTTCGTTTTTATCTTAATATATATTTTTTTTCCTTCTCTCAAATTGCCCACATTCATCCCATTGGCATTTTGTATGTGTTGGATGTGGTCATTATGCGTGACCACCAGGTACGTAGTGTTATATGTTGTTGGGGGAAATGAGTTATATAATGACTTACAATTGCCACAATGTTGGCTTTGTTCCCCCGTAAATAAAACTATCAAAATGGGCCATATGGAGTGTGCCCCAAATCCATTTGGACCAGATCATTTCCTTCGTGTATTCTGACCCTCCCCTCACCCCAATAGTACTCCCGATGTGAAATAGTTGGAAGAATTGTGTGTTTTATGATATGAGGACGACATTTTATGCCTGAGCACTAAAGTACATATCACAAATGTACTCATGGTAAATATACGTGAGAGGAAATGTACGTAATATCAAATGTACATACAGTATATGCACCTAAGCAATGTGTTTAAACGCAGACACGTATGCTCAAATGTACGTACATTTGCTGTTGCATATTTTACGTTTACGTACTGATGCATATGTACGTTTGTCCATGCATACATTTGCGCTTATATACTTTGGCGCTTACGTACGTCTGTGCTTAGGTAAAATTACGCTTACGTGCATTTGCACATACGTACATTTTCACTTACATACATTTGCACACATGCAATTTTGTACTTTCGCACTTTTGCGCTCATATACATTTGCGCAAACCAGACTTTTGCGCTTACGTACATTTGCGCATACGTACCTTTGTGAATACGTACATTTGTGCTTACGTACATTTCCACATACATACATTTTCCATGAGAGCATTTACGCTCACGTACATTTGTCATGCGTACATTTGTGCTTACGTACAATTGCCATACATACATCTGCGCTTATGCACATTTGCATACGCATATTTGCGTATTCATATCCGCCATGCGTACCTAGATACGTGCTAGGCTACTAAACCTATATTAATCATGACCTAGACGACCATAATTTTTGTCCTGAGGTAAATTAATTCTTGATGCAATTATAACACATGGACACAACTATACATACATGTACCTGAAGCACTTATGTCCCAAAATGTAGTTACCATTTGAAAATAAAAACATCAAATTAATTCAAACCACATTAGAAAACAACAAAATATATCTGACAAAATCAGCTACTTTGCACCTATGTATCAAAGCATATTTAGATAGGTCTCGATATACATGTCTTATAATTACTGTACTGTGAAGCCTAAATAGCAACCTCGGTACCACATTCATAAACATTGCATCATAAAAATAAATTTCAAGAAATCAGAAGTTACCAGTAACTACAGATGTACCACTTTTTCAAGGTATCATTCAAACATAATAATTTTAGTCTTTAAAAAAAAAACAGGTCAGGCTAGGTTATGTTGGTGTTTTTAACTTTACAATTGTTCTGGTGGTGGTGGTGGATTGGAGTTTAGGGGCGCGTCGACATCTAGGGTCATTTTGCGCCCATAACTGGAATGCAATCAATCTACGGTGCTGCTATCATAGCTCACTATCCATCTTCACGGATGGGGGTATATCACGTCAAGGCGAGCTTGTCGAATGAACATAAAAATATTTCCAGACGCAACGGCCTCAGAGTCGTTCCCTATAAACATACGTAAAGAAGAGTCGGTGTTCAACCGTCCTAAAATCTGGCGTCGCAGAGGTTCTAGCAGTGTACAGCCAACTAAAACATGGTACACGGTAAGTGGGTTAGAACAGCGCGGACATACGGGACGGTCATTACCGGTCAACATATAACTGTGTTGCAAAGGTATCCAATCAATCAATATGCAATCAATATGCAAAGGTACCTGTAGTCGCCTATTCTCAATCGACAGAGCATTACTTCTTCCCGACGTTTGGTTCGGTGAGAGGATAGCCATTTTCCTAGTGTTGGTTTTAAAACCTTGAGCTTGCTACACTTCGAATTCCAGGATCGTTGCCATTCTGAATGTTGGGGTTTAAGGGCGCATCGACTGCAGAGGTCATGCAGCTGCCATTCTGAATGTATACTTGACAATATGGTAGGGTATATATCTCTTGGAGGGAGCCGTAGATGGACCACACGGCCATTGCTAATGGCGTGCTTGGCGGTTATGTCAGCAGCTTCGTTTCCGGCGAGTCCAACATGGCTGGATGGTTCCGATGTTGAGCAACATTGCATGCGTATCACGCGCCCAATAACTTACGGCGTAGTGCAAGAGGTGGCTCGTCTACCTCTACCACTACACTAGCAGCCGTTGAGGTGCGAAAGGCTCCAGTAGCAGATGCGAAGAGCTACACCGTGGATCACATCAAGGCGACGCTTGGATGTGGCACACGCTCCGTCATAAATAAAACAACCATAGTCAATTTTAGAACGAACGAGCGATCAATACATAAGAAGCAAGATAAATCTATCTGCTCCATACGAACATCTAGAGACTGTACGCATTACCTGTAGTCGCTTTGCACATTTATGTGCAAGGTCGTTGATATGGGTGGTGTATGTCAGTGGGCGATCCATCCACACACCCAGAAACTTGGCAGCTGGTTTGAATGGTATATGGCGTCCATTGAGCATAATCACGGGGTCAGTACAAGAGCGTTTGCGACAGAAGTGCACAGCGGTGGTTTTCGACGTAGACATTACGAAACCGGTTTTGTTGCACCAATCCTGCACCTTCCGAACAGCCATCTGAAGTTGTCTCTCAACCGTATGCACAGAGCGTGAAGAGGACCATATGGCGAAATCGTCCACGAAAAGCGCTCTCCCTACGGAAGTTGGCAGCGATGTACCCACGTCATTAATTGAAATAGCAAACAATGCAACGCTCAGTACGCTCCCCTGCGGAACTCCGTTAGCTTGTGAAAAGGTGCCAGATAGGGAATTTCCTATTCTAACACATGAGCAATGACCATGTTGATCATATATCAGTAATTTGAATTCTAGCATGGAAGGTTTGGCCAGGTTAGATTAGGTCATCCAACATTTTTTCTTCATTTTGAGCATTACTTCTTATGGTATAGTACCCAACTCCATACCCCTTTTGGGAAATATTTTGCATCTGAACTGAAAAGTATGCATTTGCAGAGGAAATGTGTGGTTCCTTCATATTACACACACTTATAAACTAGAATGGTAATAAGAAATTTGAGAAAAAGGAAAAATTTCCTTAAACTGCAAATATGCATTTGTTCCAGTGAGCTCAGTGTTAAATTATTCCAAAAATAGGGGGCAATATACCACCTTCTGAACACTCAATCAACATCCTCTCCAGGGAAGTATCAACATCCTGCTACTTTACACAAAAGTACTCCTCTGTGGAAAACTGCTTACATGGGTCCAGAAGTTCAGATATCTGGGGCACAACATTGAATGCAACATGAGTGATTGTGTAGATATAAAGACATAAAGACATAAAAGATTAGCACAACTATGAGCCACAAGGGCCATTCTTCGTTGCACTCTGTACACTGAACCAGTTGCACACCAAATCTGTCAATCAGCCCTCCCTGTAATACTGAAAAGCAAGCCCTGTATTCCTATAATGCTTGTCTGCTGTTTTTAAAGATGTTCAATGTGCTGCTACTGACAATGTTTTCTGGCAGCTGGTTCCAATGTTCTACTACCCTGTTGGTAAAGAAAGTCTGCCTTAACCTTGTTCTGCTGTGGTTAACTTGAATTTTGAATTTATGACCTCTAATTGCATCATTTCTGTTAAATTCAAACACTTCCCCAAGATATCCCCTCTCCAGCCCTTGGACAAATTTTAAGACCTCGATGAGATCTCCTCTCAGCTTTTTATATCTAAGTGAAAACATATTCAATTTCTTTAATCTTTCATCATATACCAGGTTGCTTATACCATTAACCATTTTTGTAGCCCTCTTTTATACTCTCTCTAAAAGCCAACAATATTTTTCATAGCTAGGAGTCCAAGCTTGGATGCAGTATTCCAAATGTGGCCTGACATATGCACAGTAAAGCTTCCTGAAGAATTTCTCACTCATGTATGATACATTCCTATTTATTGCCCCAAGCATTCTCAGTGCTTTCTTCCTGGCTTCCTTGATCTGTTCTGATGCCCAAATTTTGTGTTTAGAATAATACCTAAATCCCTCTTTGCAGAGATATGCAGAGGACCAGACATGCATTGTATTACCAGGTAAACATGCTCTGTGCTGCTAGGATGTGCAGACAAGCTCATGCTACTTAGGCTGTTTAAGATATACTGTCCCCTCTATGGGTGTGAACTGTGGAACACTGTGGATGTGAAACAAGTTTCCGCTAAGTCTGCATACCCATCACTCCTGCTTGAAAAGGCTAGTCAAGGTTCCCAGGTACTCTCGCAATCATGAAGTGTGTTGAAAGCAGGGTGGGAATTAAGGCTCTTCTTTAGCAATTTCATCCCTTAAAACATTTTTTGCACTCAATGTTCATACTGGATAGAATGGACTCCACATGTACTCTGACACAAACATGCAGAAGAAAGAAAAATGCCACTAAAAAAGAATACAAGATTAAAGAAAACATCCACCAAACATGTTATTCTACTTACGATTACCAAATAAACTAGCCACTTTTTGTACCATCAAGCACACAGATAACGCCCAAACACACACCACATCAAACCACAATCAACAGAAATGCCAACGACATGTCAAACCTTGCACATGCTCACTGAACAGTGCCCTCCAGACTACAAATTTGGTGATGTGTCTCAGAAACCTGCATCCGAACCACCTTGTAGTGGGAAAAATTGTTGACTGATCCTTTGCTTTGCATTCAGCAATCACATGCAACTGGCATGTGCTGTACTGGTGCAGTAGTGGTATTGGGTCTGTATCACATAGGCTGCATATGTAGGTAGGTGTGTGCTCTGAGCTGAGGGTGGAGTGTGAATTATTTGTTTGTTTTTCATTTAGCTAGCCTTGCACTGGACCAACAGTGAAAGGAAAGCACATTGCTCCTGTGAGTTATAAGAGGTGAAGCTGAGCTGATCATCACAACTCCCTGTCTTGTGGTGCCATCCATCATCCACGTCTTTGTTTCTGCATGCTGATGTGACCAAAAATGACAATGTGCATTACTTATGCATATTACATAGGTAAGTATACTGACTAGGTACATATTATTTTCCTTCGGTTACTGGTAAATAGATTCCACTCATAAAAAAAATATTATGTCCATGAAAACATAGTTGAAAATGTACTGAGGAAATCTGTTTGCACTCTGACTCCAAACCTAGAAAGTAGGTTTCCGAATCTGGTTGAGTTTGGATTTTGGAATGCTGCCGTGCCACACTCTGGTGGCAAGTAGACATCTTTTATTTGTGCATAGCCTCATGGGCAGCAGCAATGCCATTATAAAAACACTATGTAAGAGTGAGGTAGCTTGGTTGGGTATTATTGCACAAATTCATGCTCAAATTAGGTATGAATATGAACTTGTATCTATGGATTTATTGGTGGCCAGTAAAGCTGACATCAAACACACATTTAGGTCACAGCTGGAACAAATTGTACTGGAAAGCGCTGATCAGGCTTATGTGCATGACCCATGGTTGAAGTGAGCAGGTGTGGCACAGTGGTTGCTGTCTCAGTTTGGTTGTGTTGCTAGTCTGTATGCATGAAGGCATTGTGTGTTGTATGGTAGCCCAGATATGTACTGAGAAAGGTGCAAAATAAAGGTTATTATTATTATTATTATTATTATTGCTAGCCCATACACAAAGAATAGGTAGAGCTGTGTGATCAGGCCTTAATATCTGGATTGTAAACAGGTCCATCATTTATGAATATCACCATACTTTTGTTATTTATGCACTGAACATAATGTGGGAGATATTCAAAGGCATCAGCCTCAAATAAGGTGCCCAGTAAATAGAACATGTTCAGATACCTACCTTTTCCCTAACCAATGTAAGCAGGTAGGTGGGCATCTATATCTTTTTGGCCTTGTGAAATACTAGCCAGGTCTGTGATACATTTACACTCCAGTTTGATGCAGGTCACAACCTACCTACCTACTTAATTGAATTTAGGAACTAAGCCCTACCTATTTAAGCTTGTTGATCTTTGCCACAAATACATTGATAAATACCTACTCAACGTACACACTTCCACGCGTCCGATTACCAACGCTTTTCCTTTTGCAAAAAGTCAACAGGAATTGTGGTGATTTCTTAACTCACAACAAATGGCAATAATTTTGAAGCCGTTTGTTATTGTTTATGTGCTGCCGTCTGCCGGCACGCATGTAAGCTCGGGTGCCGCTGAGCGTTTACGGTGTCATCTAGCGGTCGAATGCAGAACTATTTTTGGAACTTATGAAACCGGGTACTTATGACTTTGGGTACTTGCGAATTCACCCTGTCTGGGAGTATTTTGGAAGTTATCTGGCAACTTTTGGAACTTATGAAACCAAATCTGGTATATTTTGGAACTTATGACTCTTGGTACTTGTGACACTTGGTACTTATGAAGGCCCCCCAAATACACGATGAACGCTATTTGGCGTGCAGTATGCGCAATGAATGCCGCGCGTTCTATAACCGCTACCAAGGCCCTTTACATACCGCTACGGTGACACTGCCACCTAGCGGGAACTGAGCGGGCGTAGTTTTGTCATGCCCCATTGTGGGTGATGATGAATATGGAGAGGCTTATCACATTGGATTTGTAATCACTCAGGTATATGTGATTAAGGAGTAATACCTATGAGTGAGATGTTTAAAATCGTGAAAGGATCAGCTAATGTCAGCCTGAATGATACCCTTCTATTTAGGGCATCGCATTGCACACAGGGATCATCAATTGAGGTTGCACTAGGTGAGGTGTATAGCAGTTAAATGCTAGCACATTTTCAGTGAATGAGCAATCGGTCAGTGGAATTGGGTACCTTGTGTCCAATAGGGAGTCAATAGGGAGTCCACCTTTGAATGTGTTTAAATGTATGGTGCAGCTGGGAGATGGAAAACTTGGTGGATAAGGTCAGACTGATGGAGGTGAGTCATGCGAGTGTTATGCATGACTTGCAGGGTATAAGTTGTAACATTGTATGCTATTGGGAGGGTGCTATCCCTCCCAGTGTTGTCTGCCCTCCCAATAATTATAACATTTAGAATCAGATGCCATGTGGCATGCCATGCCACCTAATCCAATTCTGCATTATTGTGCTTTAAGGTGTGGCAAGATGGCAGGGGTGGCTGAGTGGTTAAGCTGTTGGGCTCTGGGTACCAAAGGTCCTGGGTTTGACACTTCCACAGCTCCAGACATTGTCCAATCCTCCAGCCCACCAGCAAAACAGTGGGTGGCATCACTAGCAGTGAATGTGCATAAGGTGTGTTGTGAATCACTCAATAAAGACATAAAGACATAAAAGATTAGTGCAACTATGAGCCACAAGGGCCCTTCTTGGTTGCACTCTGTACACTGAACCAGTTGCACACCAAAACTGTTAATCAGCCGTCCCTGTAATACTGAAAAGCAAGCCCTATATTCTTATAATGATTGTCTATGCTGTTTTTAAAGATGTTCAATGTGCTGCTACTGATGATGTTTTCTGGCAGCTGGTTCCAGTTATTAAACAAAGGTTATACCTTTGTTATCTTGTTATACCTTTGTTCATTCAATAAATGAACAAAGGTATAACAAGACAAGTTTTACACACATTTTCCTCCAGATAGCAAATGAATGGGGTATATTTGGTTATGCTAGGTTAATCTAGGTTTTTAAGTTTCATAACTTTGAGATAAAAATCCAAAATAATTGTTTTTCCTTTAAAAGCATCTAACATTAAGGTAGGTCAGATTTCATTTAATGTTTAAAATTTCAGGAATTAAATTGCGTTGCATTTTTTTCATTAAAAAGTATATTGTCCAAAATGAGGTTAAACTCAGCTAAGTTAGGTAATGTTGCATGAAAAACATTTCCTTTTATGCTATGTTGTACATGTCTAAGGTGTCAACCCAGCATGGGCGCTGTATGACCAAAGCAGTTGAAGTGCCCCTAAGCCCAAGTAACCAACCAACCAATTAGCCCAGATATGTCAGATCTGGATGGTAGTGCCACAAAAAGTCTTCAACATTTCATCATGTGTGCTTGAATTAGTCTACCTTCAATTGACCGTTTAACCTGCCACCAGATGGCAGGACAAAAATTTAAAGATGGCGGCCACAACTGAGATAAACAATTCACGTACGGTGTTTGAGTGATACTGTCTGGAGCTTGCTTCAGGGTAAAGGAGATGGATCCTACTGCACCTAAAGTATCAATTGTGCAAATATCTGAGTATATCGGCGATAAAAAACGTTGTGCCATTGAGGGGGAAGCCGTACTAGATGCAGGGCACATAATTTCTTGTGGTACAATTGGGAAAGAACCTGGCAAGGTTACAGTGCAGGCGCTCTGCGTAAAATACAGCCACCCACGCGAGAAGCCCCATGAGCTACATGCTGTGGTTGAGTGTGGAAGATTCTGGGTACAGTGCTCCTGCAAAGCTGGTCTCTCAGAAAGCTGCAAGCATTGCATTGCTCTGCTACTATACCTAAACAGGTGAGGAAAGTGAAGTGTTTAATGATTGCTATTATTGACAGAACTGCACATGGATGTAATATTGAAATAGCAAATTAGCTTTAGCAAGGCGTAAAACCAGTAGGTTCTGACCCCTGATGACATCAGAATTTCCACCTATGCCTGGCATCATGCAAATGTGGAAGCCTTTTTGAATTATTGATGTTGGGAATATCTGATTCACCCAGAAAGGGCACTTGTGTCTCATAGTTGCACTGGTCTATTTATGTTTTATGTCTACATTCTCTGAAATATGTTGTTATGCCAGAGCTTGAAGCTCATGCACTTTAGTATTGCTAGCACAACACCAACCAAAAGAAGCAATGCTATGCAACAGCAACATTTTGATTGACCTGCTAGTGGTCACACAACACCGGTATCCACCATGATAATTTTATGCACTTCAAACTCCTTTTAGGGTAAGAGAGAAACACGACAAAGTATTTCAGATACTTGTATTCTTATTCAGATAAGGCATTTCAAGAAGACAATTTGTTGATTATGCATACTTCTTGAAGTGACTAAGATGATGTTCAGTTTAGATACAAAATAAATCCATTCCATGTTTTTTTTTACCATCAAGCAAAGGAGATAAGGCTACGCTTGGATGATTCTATTTTAATTTGCACATTTTTAGAAATGTTTGTGCATTGTTTGAGGATAATTAATTTCAATTCTTCTCCCAACTTGAAATGTTACACTAGGATAAGTTTTAAGATGGTAAATTTGTGCTTAAGGTGTTTTATAATTTTGGGGAATTTCTTTTTCCAATGCAATGTTTCTGGATGTGATCAACGTGATGTGACTACCTATTTTATGTGCAAATGCTCACTTTTCAGTTTGCATGTAAAATAACATGAACAAGGGGACTTTGAATTAGGTAGCATAGCTGTATGCCCATTGCATTATATTTGCCCCAAAACCCAATAAACAAACAAGAATTAGGCAACCTAACTAAAAAAAAGTAATTATAGAAAATAATATGGATTAATCTAACCCAACTCCCATGTATGCAAGAACCAGATTGAAAAAAGTGGAATAGAAGCGCCCCTAAGCCCAAATAACTAACTGAAAAAAATGGAACATGCTAAGCCTTTTTCACTATGTTCCGAACCAAAAAACAAAGTAACATAACCTATCCAAACCTGCTGTTGGGAAAGAAGCTGATTAAATCAAACAAATGTGTATATTTTTAACAAAAACTGACCAAGCCTTACCTAACCAACACTACAACACCCACCCTTTAAGTCTGCTTCATGCAGGGAAATATGTAGAATACTTGTCTTGTTAATACAATGTAGCACAATACTTCCTATAAAATACCATCATACCTTTTCTTTGAAACGATTTCACCTTCAACCCCTTTTGATATCATCTCCCATATGAACTGAAAAGTATGCATTAGAACCAGAATTGAGGGGTCACATCATCTTAGTCAGTTCAAGAAGTATGCTCTTACAAATTGTTTTCTTGAAATTCCTTGGGAGCCCCAGAAGACATTTTAGAACACTGACATAAATATGCCTTGACAATGCATATCCAACATCAATGCAAATTGTTTTCTTGAAATTCCTTATCTGAATTAAAATACAAGTGTCTCAATTAGTTTGTCTGTCCAGGAACTTGTGCAAATTTCAGTGTATTGAAACATCAGTCAACAGGTGCAAATATTTGGGTGCTGATGCACATCATCAAGGCATGTGTCATGCTTTTCATCTAGACAGACACCCAGGCCTCAGGAGACATTTCGGAACACTGACATAAATAGACCTTGACAATGCATACCAATGTCAATGCATATTTGTAAGCTGATGCAGGCAATGCATTAGGAGGCAGATCTACCAATTGTATTATGGCAGGGGGCACTTTTTGAAGAGAGGATTCATGTATCCAGAGGTAGCATCTTTTTAACCTTACATAAATTATCTCAGCAGAGGAACACTGATTGGGGGTGGGTACACTCAAGCATCTGAGGGGCAGCCCTTCTCACTCAAAGAGAGGTTGTATGTGTGGTGTGGCTGTGGCAGACCTTGCCTAATGATCCACCACTATAATGCGTATTTGCACCAAAGAGCACCAATGCTCATTAATGGCTGATGCCTGGTGTGCACCAATTTTCTGTTCTGGTCATCCTTCACTTCCAGAAGTTACTTCCTCGTTTCTTTCTGCCAAATTCACCTGAATGCCTTGCCAATCTGACCTGTTTTGAAAAACAAGTGCACAGCAGTAATTGTTGTTCAACACATTTGTGTGTAAAATAATATATAAAGCATATCTAGGGTCTACAATTGTTTGAAATTTCGGTAAACCACAGCCGTTATCTAATGGTCTTCTTCTGGATATAAAGAAGGGATTATCAAAACTTAGAACCCTTGAATTCCTTCGTATGTTCAGTAACATGTTTGTTTGCCAATGTATGTTCGGGTATGCATGATGCTTCTGATGGTGTTGTGTATATTCATTATTGATGTTGTTTCACCTTCTCAGGGTATCCCTGCAAGAGCTGAAAGAGTTGAGCTGCACTGACACCACCCAGTTCTGCAACTGCCGGCGTATGTCCACCGGTACCAGTAGAAGAGCTCTGTCATGTGGGTACTGTTAAGTATCAGGAACGAAGTGGTCCATCAAACCCTGGGCTGTACACAGATGATCTGCTGTCCGTTGCTCCAAAGTCTGCTCTAGCCTTGCATCGCAAGCGCCGCTTAGTAGATAATAGCGATAACAAGAGCCCACCTGAGAAGAGCTGCAAATCACTGGCCAAATTAGTCACTTCCAGGGCACCTATCCCTTCCTCAAGACAGACGCCAATGATGGAAAAGGAGGAAGCTTTTTTCAATCGGTTTGTGCATGTGACATGTGATGGTGCTGCCAAGATCTGTTCGGCCACCTTGTCACAGACAGGCAATGTGTGGGAAAATGAGAGAAGGGTGCGGATGACAGCCAGCTGTGCCTATCAGTGGCTTACGTACAAGGGTCCAAATTGGGAGGAAAAGGTGACTAGGTTCTTCAAGAACCGTGAAGTCTTCCAGGGCAACTCGGCAACGGCCCACGGCCAGCATTACGAACCACGTGCAATCGAGCTATATGCTGAGTGTTCTGGTAGCCAGGTCGAGCGACTGGGCCTTGTAGTGCCACCTAGTGCTCCGTGGCTAGGCTGTTCACCAGACGGCGTTGTTGTAGAAAATGGCGATATCAAGAAGCTCCTTGAGGTAAAGTGCCCCTTCGCAGGCAAGGATATGAAGCTGGAGACCGTCGTCGCCACAAACCAACTGAAGTACTTGGACTGCTCAATGAAGGAAGATATACGTCTGAAGAAGAAGCACACCTATTATGGGCAGGTACAGCTGAGTTTGGCGATACTGGACCTTCCGAGCTGCGATCTCCTCGTGTATGGTGCAAAAGGAGACGAGATCATCATCAGTGTGAAACGAGACGAGGCATTCATCTCGTCAATGCTCAAGAAGCTTGAACTGGTCTATTTCCAGCATGTGCTACCATACTTGGCAAAGACCTTCGGATAAATAGGCCATCACGGTTGGCCGTCTGTGACTTGGCTCGCGGACCATCAGTGGTGCAGGGCGTCCACCATCTTGTGCAGCGTGCCGGCCGTCAGGGTGCCACGCGCCTGCTGTCTGCAGTGCCGCTCGCCGGCCGTCAGTGGTGCTGCGCTCCAATCGTTGCTGGTGCAGCCTCAGCTGTGGTGCCGCTCGCCGGCCGTCAGTGGTGCTGCGCTCCAGTCGTTGCTGGTGCAGCCTCAGCTGTGGTGCCGCTCGCCGGCAGTCAGTGGTGCTGCGCTCCAGTCGTTGCTGGTGCAGCCTCAGCTGTGGTGCCGCTCGCCGACCGTCAGTGGTGCTGCGCTCCAGTCGTTGCTGGTGCAGCCTCAGCTGTGGTGCCGCTCGCCGGCCGTCAGTGGTGCTGCGCTCCAGTCGTTGCTGGTGCAGCCTCAGCTGTGGTGCCGCTCGCCGGCCGTCAGTGGTGCTGCGCTCCAGTCGTTGCTGGTGCAGCCTCAGCTGTGGTGCCGCTCGCCGGCCGTCAGTGGTGCTGCGCTCCAGCCGTTGCTGGTGCAGCCTCAGCTGTGGTGCCGCTCGCCGGCCGTCAGTGGTGCTGCGCTCCAGTCGTTGCTGGTGCAGCCTCAGCTGTGGTGCCGCTCGCCGGCCGTCAGTGGTGCTGCGCTCCAGTCGTTGCTGGTGCAGCCTCAGCTGTGGTGCCGCTCGCCGGCCGTCAGTGGTGCTGCGCTCCGGCCGGTGCTGGTGAAACTCCGTCTGCAGTGCCGCTCGCCGTCCGCCAGTGGTGTTGCGCTCCGGCCGGTGCTGGTGAAACTCCGTCTGCAGTGCCGCTCGCCGGCCGTCAGTGGTGCTGCGCTCCAGTCGTTCCTGGTGCAGCCTCAGCTGCGGTGCCGCTCACCGGCCGTCAGTGGTGCTGCGCTCCAGTCGTCGGGCAGTAGTTTCACCACGTCGAAGTACCTCGCGCGCGTTTCGGATTGACGGCCGTAACATGACCTCACTGTGGTGTACGTGATACAGAAAACACAAATACGATATATTGGATCAAGTCAGTGTTCGTGAATTCCCTACAAACCGCCGAAACCACCCACATGGTGGCAGGCTGGTCAAACTCAATCACACACACACACACACGCAAACAAACACATAGCCTATGTACGAAGCGCATACTCATACCACTTCCTAACCTCGACCATCCTAGGCGTCGATCGCGAACTTGTCTTCCGCAAGAATTGGAGAGCACAGGTTGGTAAGCCCACAGATGACATTGAGCAATGATGACACATATGGCACCATCCTCCACGGCAGTTTCGCATTCAAAATACTGAATTGCCTCAAACGTCCGATTGCCCTTTCAACGTGTACTCGAGCTCGAGCAAGATCTGCAGTGTGCAACGCATCAGACTTAGGCAGCTGTTTCTGCTTGCGGAGGTACGGGGGCCGATGGAGGGCGATGCCGCGTTGAAAAAGTGCATCATCTATGAGAAAGCCTTTATCGGCCATCACGGCATCTACAAATGGTTCCAGCTTCTCGCACAGTCCGCTATGCTCAAATATAAATTTGTCGGACACTCGTCCACCATACACACGACTCACAAATGTCACAGTACCCGCGGGCGATACACCAACCATAAACTTCACAGTGTGTGTGCCTTTATAGTGGGAGTAAGTACCCAGCCTACAAGAGAGACATTTTGTACGCTCGACAGGTGCCTCAGTGCAGTCAACTACCACTCTGGTGTTTTTGTATTTCCCAAAGCAACGTGGCATATTTGCCATTACCTCGGCTTTGTCTGGCCACAAGATTGCGGCACTTAGCACTGCACTTAGAGTTGGCAAAGTCTGATAGAAGATATTACTACATGCAGTTCCGGATTTACGACAGAGTATTGCCAAAAAAGCTGAAAAAAAGATTGAGCTTAAGCTTCATACATACAAGAATGATGCCTGTGGACATGTCTATATCCTTCCCTACTTGTTTCTTGCAGCAGGTGTCAAGTGCATTAAGCAAAGCAAAACTGTTAATTCCAGTTGATACTCGCAGCTTTTCTTCTGTATCCAGCATGTTCATGATCGTATGGTTGTGCTGGTTGATGACGTCTGGTGATGATATTCCGTGCTGTTTTAGAACGGAGTGCACGGCGTCCATGCTGGGCAGCTGAGGTACATTTTCAGTGTCCACCAGAGTTTCATCAGGCACCTCCGCCGACTCTTGGTAGGCAACTGAAGGAGTTACAATTTCGATGTTATGCAAGTATGAGAAATTATGTACATACACAGATATTGCACATGACAATGGAGGCTGGGGCTTCGTCAATTTATGAACGTGACCAAAACCAGTTGAACCAATTGTTCCCATGCAGTTCCACGCCAAGTGTGCAGAAGATTGCATGGCCACGCACCTGTACACCTGCTAAAATATTACAAACAGCATAGTATTGAATGCTGTGATATCAATAGCAAGACTAATGTATGCCAAGAAAAGGCACAGCCAATTATCTGAACTATGCGATGGGAAAATTAACAGCATAATTCTGATCAAGGCACTGACCTGACTCCTGGAGGATGGTCTCAGGGTCAAAGATGCTGTGGACGTGCTCCCCCCATGCAGGAAGAGGAGCTCTCAGTTCCTCATGCTGTTCCTGTACATTTTCATCTCTGAGTTGTTTTCTCAACCGGCGGAAATCAAGCTGAGCATTCTGCTTTGCAGAAGTAGCTCTAGAACAGCTCAAAACAGGCAGATTTTGAGAAGGCAAGGTGTTCCTCTTCAAGTAAGGTTTCTTCGATGGGTACGCTGCAATTAGCAACAGAAGTTAGCATAAGAGCATGGAGAGCCACATCTTTCATCCGATCAGTAAGTGGTCTGAGACCTGAAAAGGGTAAATGGGCACTGAATGACGAAACCTGGTCGATGCACCCTAAAACTCAAATAACCAACCAACCAATCAATTCGATTAGTGCCTACCTATATTTCATAGCAATTTTGAAAAATAACAGCAAAGCATGCCATATTAGCTTGCAGAAAAATGGGAATTAAATATTTATAGAGTAATCATTCTATTTTTCACTGGCACATGTTCATGGATACATCAACCACTGCGATTGCCGACATTGGTGCAGCATTAATGTGGGACAAGTATAACAATTACAACATGAGTATGCATGCTACATTACCCAACATTAGGTATACAATAGTGGTGAATCCCTGATTATGCAACACCAATAGCAGAATTACTCTGGAAAGAAGACCAAGAAAGCGAAGAATCATGAGACCAAAATGTAGCAGTTTTTATCTAAGCTAATGTACTGTCAAGCAAATGAACCTTCAGAGTGAATATTAAGAGGTAAGAAAATAGATTTAGAATGATATGTTACTTGGAAAGTGTTTGGTTGAGCGATGTCCATAAGATGCCACTGGTAAGATATTGTATGCAAAATATATCAAAAGGGTAATAATAAGAGATAGACAAAAAAGAATTCATTTGATGTAGAAGAATATGGTCAGTTGCATAATAGGCTTCACCACGAGTCCAAAACTGGCACAAAACTTTATATAAATACCAAATAAATTTGAACGCATCCCTTATGTGCACATGATTTAAATACCGACAATTCCTCAAGGTTGCTTAATTTTACCTTTTGCATTACATGCTAATTGTACATGTAGATATGCAGTTTATCATTATGTGTATGAAAGCAATATGGTAGAATTACATGCTGGTAACACCAATAGTTTTATGAAGCCTTCATCCATATATACATACCAGAAAGTATATAATCATCCATCTTGAAGTGCTTGCTGCATACCTTCATGTGCCTTGATGCTTTCTTGCCCATTTTTAAAATGTTGTGCCACTTTTTTGAAAGTAACTTATCTCTCGGGAAGCGATGGAAGCTGACTTCAGGTTCCCTCCTGTGCAATGATTTGCATTGTGGAACACACCAATATGTATTGGACTTGCTCACCTTATCCACTTGATTCATCATGTTCACAGCTTTGCAAGAGCCCTCACACTCTCAAATTTCAAGGACCCGAAATAGTATGAGTTACAAGGACCCGAAATAGTATGTTTCTGATAGCGCGCCAGATTTGTCACACTTTTATCCCCCCAACTGTAGTTCAACGTTTCTGCCGGCAGGCGGCAACCCTTTCGCCTTGAACGGTCAATACAACTGACCTAACTTGCTGGTGATCAACCAACTTGATATTTTTAAATCCAAGTTCTTGCATGGGTTGCTTCATGAAACAGGATAGTACTGCTAAACAGAGCCTGCTGCATGAACCATGGCCTTACCATCCAATCCATGAATTCTACTTCAACATCAGAATTTGGCAGGAAGTTTAATATGTCATTAATGCACTGACACCACCACCTGGTAGCCCAACCTCAGCCTTATCATGCTAGCTGCCACCCCATCATCCCAGTCATGGTTAAATGTGAGCATGTGAAGTGAATCGGACCCTGTGTTGTCATGGCAGGGGAGACCAGTGCAGAGCAGCACCCTAACGAACTGAGCAACCAGGACAGCAGTCTGATGCTTACATTTTCTGCAGACAAGAATGGAAATCGGGATTTTTAAGCAGATGCAGTGTTGATTGATCTAGTTTGTTAAAAAAAATATATAGGCTAACAAACCTATCCTGCCTACCTACATCAGGCACCTATCCATTCTAGTTACCCAGTAAATTCGCTTATAACCTCACTCTGCCAATCTAACAATGGCTCCAATTTGTCATCTGGCAGTCAATTGTCAGCTGCCAGATGCAGTAGGCTGGGTGCAGTCTCCACCCACAGAAGTAAAAAAGCTTATTGTTGTTTGCCAATGTAAGTCTAATTCTACTTATTTAAGCAGTGTAGATAGTAAAAGCTATTTTGCTATACCTATTGATATGAGAATTAGATTTGCTGTCAGTTTTTCATTCATGTGGATCATTAAGCCGGATATTCTCCCTCTATTTTGTTCCTGAGACCACATGACATGGGAGCACATTTACACTGTAAAACCGACTGCTGGCTCCCCTTGATCATGCACAAAGCTCATCTCTGGGTGAGTGATGCTGGAGTATATGGGGAGCCAACCCAGTGAGAGGACCTCAGTCTGCATACTAAGGCAGGCATGCACAAAAAAATGCATGCAGTTAAAGTTTTTGCGTGTAGAAATGTTGTATAAACCAATAAATATTAATATTTAGTATCTATTTATCAATATTTATTTACAATAAATATTCAATTATAATTACCCACTTGAAACATTGAGCATTTCTACAAATAGCCTCAAGCCGGTTGCCAAAGCAAGTAACATAACTTTAATTAAAAATGCTTAAAATGAACAGATGACTACATACCTTGACGGAATGTTCACGGACGGAATAGAGTTTGCGTAGGAACAGCTTGGCCTTGAAGCCCATGGACCGTTTCAGTAGGCATGATGGGTCAAAGTCACCTTCCACAAAATGGTTCGAACAGATCCGAGCCGTCTTCAAGTTCATCGGGTCCTGTCTCGCACACAGGTGCGCCCACTCTGCTCTTCTTTTAGCATCTTTCGGAAAATTAAAATACGAGATGTCAGGATTGTTCCTGAATGATGAAGCACACTTAGCCACAGAGCAGTCCCATTACTATGAGCACTCAGCCTCAGAGCATAGCTAGTCAAAGACCAGAAAAGCCTATATATAATATACCGTACGCAGCCGCACCACCGCCAGAGATTTGAAACGACGGTTGTGCTCTGGCGCAGTAAATGCGCAAGAAATGTCTGACGAATGACGTCAGAAATTAAAGTGGCCCTATGGCCGCTGAAGGGACGGCACCCCCTGGGTCCGTATCACGCAGGAAATTGGCTGCGTAGGTAGGTAGGTTTGCGCTCTGACCTCAGGGTGAAGTGTGAGTTATTTGTGTTTTTAATTTGACTAGCCTTGTACCGAGACCAACAGTGAAAGGAAAGAGCATTGCTCCTGTGAGTTATGAGAGACAAAGTTCAGCTGATCATCACGACTCCCTGCCTTGCGGTGCCATCCATTGTTCACTTCTTTGTCTCTATGCTTTGATGTGACCAAAAATGACGATGTGTATCACTTATGCATATTACGTAGGCACTGACTAGGTACGTATGATTTTCCGTCAGCTCACGGTAAATAGACTCCATGCATTGAAAAAATAATATCTATGAAAATGTACTCAGGAAGAAATCAGTTTGCACTCCGACTACAAACCCAGAAAGTAAGTTTCCCACTCTGCCTGACATAAAGACAGATTAGGTGATGGAAACAGATGCCAACATTTACCAACTAACAAGAGAGAATGACAGATAAAGAAAAGGATACTGGCAACATAGAGTTTGTTATTAGGGCTTTATGGTGTATAGAGTGGCAACATAGAAACATGGGCTTGAACATAGAGATATAGACATAGGGATAAGGTGAATGGGTACACTTTCTTGATTGCTTTGCTTGGGCTGGGGTGGGAGTAGTGGCACAGGAACACAGTGGGACAGGAATGCAGTGGCACAGTGGGAGTAGTGGCACAGGAACACAGGAACAGTGAACACAGGACACTTGGGTTGCGATGGGGTACACTGGAACGGAACCTTTTTGATCAAACTATGTTCATTTTTAGTTTGCCATTGTGATAATGCTTGTGACTTTAGTGTGCACTGACAAATTGAGCACTTGGATTGGTCATCAGCAAAGTGCAATAACAGGTGGGACTGAAACTTACCCTTACCTCATAACCATTACCAACCTTTTGGTTGGAAGATTACCATAGTAATTCTGGATCTGAAATGCATAGACACACCAGTGATATCGTGGCTAGTACACCTCACACAGTACCAATGTCACATAATATACAACATACACAACTGATAGAATAACAGTAGAACACCTCACATACTGTATAATGACATAAATTAACAAGACTATTGTTGGAAGCACTGGCTTGTCCTGAATGTCTCATTTTTTTCTTCTTTTTTTTTAAATGTAAATTCCCCCACCCATTAATAGGTAGGCAGGAGGGTATTCGTTTACTTTCTGCCATTGCGTTGTTTACACTAGATATGTAACCGAATGTGCCGCATATAGGCAGGAGATGCCGCACTGGTGAAATATACAGCTGGATATGGATGCAACGTTTTGCTGACGTCACGAACAGTCACCATAATACGACTTAACACGCGCCCTGGAGGGGGGGGCGGATTCCGCCCACCCTAAGATCTCAGCTCCTATGAAGGCTAGAGCAACGAAACTCACAGGGTGGATGGGCACGATAGTGAATTATATTGTGTGCAAAGTTCATGACCTTAGGTCAATATCTTCAAGGTCAAATGAGGTCAAAATAGCAAAATTTTATGGTTTTGCGTGGCTTGGCTTGTCATTGTTATGGATCTCTGTATTTGTGTTTAAATGCTCCAAAATTGCCATTAATGATGTTTTGGACATTACTAATGATGCAATACAGATGTCAGATCCGCCATTTGACCTCAGGTCACCTATATAGGAGCACTTTATTAGGTCATTACCTGCTCCAGTTACCGGAGCCGGGCTTCCATCCCGACTGCTCCGTTGGGCGGCTCGGCACAATCGGCTTCGCAAATAAAGGAGTGAAATACATGAATAAAGTATGGAAATGCTTAGGCACACAATGACAAACAGTAGATTTCGGGATGTATAGGGCGTAACATGTAAAGTGACATCAATCGCATGACAGTCATTTGCATTTATGACACATTCCAGTTGACCAAGTGTGGCTCCATTAGCCTGTCATGAACTTGACCTGACTTGACCTCGGCGACCTTATATGCCTTAAATTATATAGCATAACAATATGCATCAAACAAGTCGCTGGTGTTGTCAAGAACACTTCCCTATTGCCAATATACGGGAAGCGCATCAGCGCCGATTTTTGTGGTCTGACGCTGTGAATTGTTTTTACTTTAACGGCCCCTAACTTGAAAACGTCTCGGCCGATTTCCACTTTTCTTGCTTTAAACGATGCGCCGGTCATTTCTAAGCAGGTACGCGATACATTTGGCGTGTATCGGCCGGTACAATATGGAGTTATGTACGAAAAATCGGAGGGATTGGCGGATTTCACCATACCCCCTCTAGGGCGTGTGCTAACCTGTTACGAACTTGACCTGACTTGACCTCGGTGACCGGTGACTTGACATGACTCTGGAACAATGTAGCATGATAATGTACATCAAACAAGTCGCTAGTTTTGCCAAAAACACTTCCTTTTTGCTAATATACCGGTAGGGTATCAGGGACGATATTTGTGATCTGGCGCTGGGAATTTTATTTTTATTTTAGCGACCCTTAACTCGAAATATTTTCGGTCGATTTTCATTTTTCCTACTTCAAACAACGCGTCGGTCATTTATTGGCAGGTAGACAAACAATGGCGCATATCGGCCGGTAAAATCTGGAGTTATCTACGAAACACCGGAGGGGTGGACGGATTTCGCCCCCCCCCCTCCGGGGCGCGTGTAATCCCCCATCGGGAAACCGCACGGCTTTACAGCATTACGTATGACTCAGGGCAGCGTGAAACCACCAATAAATAATCGCAGTACCTCCAGATCATCAGCACCTCTTCCCATAGATCCAGGGATCATATCCTGGTGGTATTTCCACATGGTGAAGCAAAAAAAAACTGCATGAGGGCAGGAAGTAAAGGAGACTGTTGTATCACAATATGCATACGTTGTGGCAGCGAGAAACCATCATGAAATCATCGCAGCGGCCCCAGGTCATCAGTATCTCTTGAAATGAAATTATAGCCATGAAACGAATTCGGTGGCTCCAGATCATCAGGACTTCTAATATATCCAGTGATCATATTCTGAAGGTATTTCCACATGGGGATAACGAAAAGGGCACGCCGGCAGAAGGCAAAAGAGATGGCTATATGGCATTATGTATACGAAAAGAAGTACGCGGCCGGACAGCGGGAACCCACCATGCAACCATCGCAGTGGCTCCAGATCATCAGGACTTCACTCGATAGATCCAGTGATCATATTCTGAAGGTATTTCCACATGGCAATACTCAAAATTGCATGACGGCAGCAAGTAAAACAGAGGGTTACATAGCATTATGCACATGCCAGGGCAGCAAGAAACCAACATGAAACCATCGCAATGGCTCTATATCATCAGGACATCTTCCATTAGATCCAGGGATCGTATTCTAGTGGTATTTCCACATGGGGATGCCAAGAACTGCATGAGGGCAGCAAGTGAAAGAGACTGATATATCACACTATGTATGCGTCACGGCAGCGGGAAACCATCACGAAACCATCACAGCGGCCCTGGATCATCAGGACATCTTCCATTAGATCCAGGGATCATATTCTAGTCGTATTTCCACATGGGGATACTAAAAACTGTATGACGGCAGAAAGTAAAACAGAATGTTATGTAACATATGCACATGGTAGGGCAGCAAGAAACCAACATGAAACCATCGCAGCGGCTCCAGATCATCAGGACTTCTTTCGATAGATCCAGTGATCATATTCTGAAGGTATTTCAACATGGCAATACTCAAAATTGCATGACGGCAGCAATTAAAACAGAATGTTACATAGCATTATGCACATGCTAGGGCAGCAAGAAACCAACATGAAACCATTGAAGTGGCTCTATAACATCAGGGCATCTTCCATTAGATCCAGGGATTATATTCTAGTGGTATTTCCACATGACAATACTAAAAACTGCATGGCGGCAGCAAGTAAAATAGACTGTTATATCGCACTATGTATGCGTTACGGCAGCGGGAACCCATCATGAAACCATCGCAGTGGCTCCAGATCATCAGGACATCTTCCATTAGATTCAGGGATCATATTCTAGTGGTATTTCCACATGGGGATACGAGGAACTGCATGAGGGCAGCAAGTAAAAGAGACTGTTTTATCACATTATGCACAGATTACGGCAGCGAGAAGAGGTACTGATGATCTGGAGCTATTGCTATGATTTCATAGTGGTTTATCGCTGCCGTAACGTATTCATAGTGGTGTATAACCTTCTGTTTTACTTTCTGCCGTGATGCAGTTTTTAGCGTTGCTATGTGGAAATTCCTTTAGAACATGATACCTGGATCTATCGAAGAAAGTCCTCATGATCTGGAGCCACTGCGATGGTTTCATGATAGTTTTTCGCTGCCGTAACTTATGCATACTGTGACAACACAGTCTCGTTTATATGGTGCCCTCACGCAGTTCTTGGTATCCCCATGTGGAAATACCACTAGAATATGATCCTTGGATCTAATGGAAGATATCCTGATGATATAGAGCCGCTGTGATGGTTTCATGGTGGTTTCCCGCTGCCGTAATGCGTACGCAGTATGATATAACAGTCTCTTTTACTTGCTGCCGTCATGCAGTTTTAAGTATTGTCATGTGGAAATACCACTATAATATGATCCCTGGATCTAATGGAAGATGCCCTGATGATCCAGGGCTGCTGTGATGGTTTCATGGTGGTTGCTCGCTGCCGTGACGCATGCATAGTGTGATATATCAGTCTCTTTCACTTGGTGCCCTCATGCAGTTCTTGGCATCTCCATGTGGAAATGCCACTGGAATATGTTCCCTGGATCTAATGCAAGATGTCCTGATGACATAGAGCCATTGCGATGATTTCATGTTGGTTTCTTGCTTCTCTAGCATGTGCATAATGTTAGGTAACATTCTGTTTTACTTGCTGCCGTCAGACAATTTTGAGTATTGCCATGTGGAAATACCTTCATAATATGATCACTAATATGATATGATACTAATATATATGATACACTAATATAATATGATCTGTTTTACTTTCTGCCGTCATGCAGTTTTTAGTATCCCCATGCAGAAATACCACTAGATTATGATTCCTGGATCTTATGGAAGATATCCTGATGATCTGCAACCGCTGCGATGGATTCCTGCTGGTTTCTCGGAGCCGTAATACGTGCATAATGTGATAAAGCAGTCTCTTTTATTTGCTGCCCTCATGCAGTTCATCGTATCCCCATGTGGAAATACCACTAGAATATGATTCCTGGATATAATGGAAAATTTCCTGATGATTTAGAGCCGCTGTGATGGTTTCATGGTAGATTCCCGCTGCCGTAACGCATGCGAAGTGTGATATATCAGTCTCTTTTACTTGCTGCCCTCATGCAGTTTTTAGCATTGCCATGTGGAAATACCCTCCGAATATGATCACTGGATCTATCGAAAGAAGTCCTGATGATCTGGAGCCACTACGATGGTTTCATGGTGGTTTCTCGCTGCCGTAATGTGTGCATAATTTGATAAAACAGTCTATTTTAGTTACTGCCCTCATGCAGTTCTTGGCATCTCCATGCGTAAATACGTTCAGAATATGATCTCGAAACCTATTGGAAAAGGTCCTGCTGATCTGGAGCCGCTGCGGTGGCTTCATAGTGGTTTCTCGCTGGCGTAACGTATGCATAGTGTGATAAAGCAGTCTCTTTTGCTTGCTGCCCTCATGCAGTTCTTGGTATTCCCATGTGGAAATACCTTCAGAATATGATCTCTGAACCTATTTGAAGAGGTACTGATGATCTGGAGCCATTCCTATGGTTTCATAGTGGATTCTCGCTGCCGCAACGTATGTATAGTGTGGTATAACATTGGAAGATATGACCAATCTGCCGACCGTACACCATAGTTCAGTGACATGGGATCTGACAAATGATGTTGTGTGTGTGTGATTGTGGTTTTAGGGCGCATCGACCATGGTTGGTCATTTAGCGCCCAGACAAATGATGTTGATGTCATTGATAGTTATGTTGTTTGCAATCATATCAGGAAAATAAAGCCAAACAAGGCAGCAGGACCTGATGAAAGTTATGCTAGAGTTTTGCGGGAAACTGAAAAGGAACTGGCATTTCCACTTAGTATAATATTTTGTAGATCAGTTTCACAAAATGAAATTCCAACAGATTGGAAAAGGGCAAATGTAGTTCCTATTTTCAAGAAAGGAGAAAGAGGGAAAATTGACAACTATAGGCCAGTAAGTCTCACATCCCTCGTCTGCAAGGTACTCAAATCAATTATCAAGGATAGAACAGTTTGTTATCTGGAAGGTAGCAGATTGATTCAAGATATTCAACATGGGTTTAGAAAAGGACGATTGTGTCTCACAAACCTCTTGGACTTTTTGAACTTCGCTACAGAACAATTTGATCAGGGAAATCAGGTTGATGTAGCATATCTTGACTTTAGTAAGGCCATTGACAAGGTACCCCATAAACGGTTAATGATACAGCTTCAGTCCCATGGTATTGCAGGTAGCATCTTCAAATGGATAGAATTGTGCCTTTCAGATAGACAGCAAAGAGTGATGCTAAATGGTACGGTAATCATGGCAAAATGTTCTTAGTGGAGTCCCCCAGGGGTCAGTACTAAGGCCATTACTGTTCATTATATTTGTAAATAACATTGAAAGTGGCCTAAGCAGTAAAGTTTAAATTTGCGGATGATCTGAAGGTCATTAGGGCAATAACAGGTCAAGCTGAGCATATCTCGCTGCAAAAAGACTTAGACCAACTTGTGAAGTGGTCTGAAGAATGGCAAATGAAATTTAATTTTGATAAGTGCAAAATCATGCATGTAGGTAAGCGGCATATGAAGGCTCCATACTTGATGGGTGGCCAAGTGCTCAACAGGAGAAGGATTTAGGTGTTATTCTAAACACAAAACTGGGGGCATCAGAACAAACCAAGGAAGCCAGGAAGAAGGCACTGAGAATGCTCGGGGCAATAAATAGGAATGTATCATACAGAAGTGAGGAAATGATCAGGAAGCATTACTGTGCATATGTCAGGCCACATTTGGAAGACTGCACCCAAGCTTGGTCTCCTAGCTATGAAAAAGATTGTTGGCATTGAGAGAAAGTACAAAAGAGGGCTATATAAATGGTTAATGGTATAAGAATCCTGGCATGTGAGGAAAGATTGAAGAAATGGAATATGTTTTCACTTAGATATAGAAGGCTGAGAGGAGATCTTATCGAGATCTTTAAATTCGTCCATGGTCTGGCAAGGGGATATCTTGGGAAAGTGTTTGAATTTAACAGACATCATGCAATTAGAGGTCATCAATTCAAAATTAAAGTTAACCACAGCAGAACAAGGTTAAAGCAAACTTTCTTCATCAACAGGGTAGTATAACACTGAAACAAGCTGCCAGAAAACATTGTCAGTAGCAACACATTGAACAACTTTAAAAACAGCATAGACAATCATTATAAGAATAGAGGGCTTGGTTTTCAGTATTACAGGGAGGGCTGATTGACAGATTTGGTGGGCAACTGGTTCAGTGTACAGAGTGGAACCAAGAAGGGCCCTTGTGGCTCATAGTTGCACTAATCTTTTATGTCTTTACAACCTCCTGTTTTGCCTTCTGCCGTGAGGCAGTTTTTAGTATTCCCATGTGGGATATACCTTTAAAATACCTTTAAAATATGATCCCTCGATCCATCGAAAGAATTCCTGATGATCTGGAGCCACTGCGATGGTTTCATGATGATTTCTCGCTGCCGTAACTTATGCATAGTGTGATAAAAGTCTCTTTTACTCGCTGCCCTCATGCAGTTTTTGGTATCCCCATGTGTCAATACCACTAGAATATGATCCCTGGATCTATTGGAAGATGTCCTGATGATCTGGAACCGCTGTGATGGTTTCATGGTGGTTTCTCGCTGCCGTAATGTATGCATAATGTGGTAAAACAGTCTCTTTTACCTGCTGCCATCATGCAGTTCTTCGTTTCCCCATGTGGAAATATCGTCAGAATATGATCTATGAATTCATTTCAAGCGATCCTGATGATCTGGGGTCGCTGCGATGATTTCATGATGGTTTCTCGCTGCCATAACGTATGCATATTGTGATACAACAGTCTCCTTTACTTCCTGCCCTCATGCAGTTTTTTTTTTGCTTCACCATGTGGAAATACCACCAGGACATGATCCCTGGATCTATTGGAAGAGGTGCTGATGATCTGGAGGTACTGGGATGATTTATTGGCGGTTTCACGCTGCCCTCAGCCATACGTAATGCTGTAAAACCGTGCTGTTTCCCGATGGGGGAATAAGTCGTATTATTGTGACTGTTCGTGACGTCATCAAAACGTCGCATCCATATCCAGCTGTATATTTCACTAGTGCGGCATAACCTGCCTATATGCGGCACATTCGGTTACATATCTAGTGTAAACAACGCTACGGCAGAAACTAAAGAATACCGGCAGGAGTGCCCTTCCATGCCTGTGCGACCTAATTACGTTAGATTCCAAGGTTGAGAGGTAGGTTGTGGTAAGCAAATCAAGGCAGGTCACACCACTCCCCGCTCCCGTTTCTCTCTGGACAGATCCTGCCACCCGATATTAGTAAAAGATGTTCCTGAAGCTCTCTCAGACAATTAGCAATGCTGGTAACGTCTTCGAGGGCTCCAGAAAAATAACTGATATAGGTGTTAATGGGGAAATAAGATAAAATCATAATCTTGCACATGCATTTCCCTAAACTACCACTACACTAAGGAGAAAGGACAAACCAAGTATGAAGAAGAAGAAAGAAAACATGATTCTTAAACAAAAATGTCCCCATGATTACCAGATCACCATGCATAGCACATTGCCATTACCAACATTTATTGAAAAAGTTCATATTTTCTAATAATGTATTGTCTGATGTGGTTCTTCAAGATGATTTTACTCCTAGGTACATTGTCAATCCTGTGGAAGTGAGAGATTATTTGATTCCAGGCTTTTGGTGCAATAAAGGGTAATGAAAATATTCTATAATTTTTGTCAGAAATGGGTATTTGAAAGTGTTGTCTAACTCAGAGGCCACCTTGTTTATAAAATTGAAACATATTAGAAAGAGGTGGTGGGAATGATTGATTTAGAAAACCTAGCATGATGTACATACACTGCTCATCAACTATGTCCATAAACTTTAGAACTCTATGTTCAATAAACAATTCATTTGTATGGTATCAGTTCAGTTTCTTATCAACAATCCTAATAACACTATTCTGCAACTTAATAATCTTGTCGAGTTTAGAGTGGTACATACTTCCCCAGACAACAGCACAGTAATTTAAATATGGCAATATTAAAGAATTATACAGAAGAAGCAATTCACAAGTTGATAAAAAGTACCTAGACTTGCCTATAATTCCAATATTCCTGCTAAGTTTTGAAGAGATGGCATTTATATGACTTTTCCATGTCATGTCTTCATCAATAAATACACCTCAATATTTTATTCAGCTATGCTTTGTAATATTGGAAGCATTTATTTTGACATGAAGGTCATCGCATGGTTTCCTGGAAAAAAAAAATTTCATGTCCAGTTTTCTCAGCATTAATAGATAATCAGTTGTATGAAACCATGGAATTATTTTGGGCATTACCTCATTTACTTTACTTTGTAATTCAGAATGATCATTACCTATAATAGTTACAGCAGTGCCGTGTGCAGATAGGTAAAAGCTAGCCAAATTGGAAACATTGCAGAGATTGTTAATATATAGAGTAAATAGCAGAGGTCCAAGAATCGAACAGTGAGGAACACCTTTTGTGATATGTAATGGTTGGGAGATGATGTCATGCATCTTGGTTCTTTGAGATCTATTTAATAGGTATGAGGTTAACAGTTCATATATATTTCCTCTAAAGCCAATAAAGTTTAATTTTTGTAACAAAATGCAGATGCTGACAGTGTCAAGCTTTTTTAACATCAAGTTACAGAGTGCAAGCTAATTTATTATTTACAAGGGATTTAGTTACTTTGTTATGCATCAGAGCAATTGGCATGTATGCTCTGTTTTTTTTTTCTGAAGCCAAATTGCAATGGGTGCATGATATTATTTTCATTTAGAAATGATGATACCCAAACTTCCAGTAGTATTAATCTTTCCAAAGTATTAATCTTTCCAGCACTTTCAAAAATCTTGGCAGCAAAGAGATTGACCTATAATTAGTAAATTTATTATTTTCCCCTCATTTATATACAGGAATTATAACTGCAGATTTTAATGTAATAGGGAATATTGCAGTGTTCAGACAAAGATTAAAGAAATATGCTAGATGTTGCAAAATACTTATATATGTTCCCATCAAAATTTTTGTACTAATTTTATCCATACCTCCACCACCAGGATTAAAGACTTAATGCCTTCAATTTGAGCATCATTAACAGAAGGAATATTGGTAATGCTTGCATAATTAGGCTGTGTAAGATAATATAATGGACTGATGTGTGTTGCAGGTATTTTTGTTTCCAACTCACTACCTATCATTGAAAAAAAAATGGATTAAATTATCATGTATTTGTTCATTTACACAGGTAGCCCCAGAGTTATCAACAAAGCACATTGGAGGAACTGTTTGCAATTCATTCTTGTTTATAATTTCATTGAAATACTTGCCCTCTTGTAATATAATCATTTCGCATTCCTAAGCACATTGCAAATCATGCAAATGCTATGCATTTTGTATTCATTTTCATTCAGTAAAATTATATTCCTAATATATTTTGCATATAGTTAATTTTTTGTATCTATTGAACACAGAAGTGCAAGGGTTACCAGTGGTTTAATTGGATTGTTTCTTCTACTGGGTGTAAATGTTTTATATCATTTTTTAATACCTGTTTCATATGCCTTAATAAGTTTGTTACATGCTTGATTAGCATCAGTCTCATCTTGAAATGCTTCCAAGGTACTAATGAGGTGATCATTTAATTCACTGATTTTATTCTTATCAAAGACTCACTGAATGTCTTGTTATAATTGTGCTTTGAATTAATGACAGATTAAGCAAAACTGGAAAATGATCTGATAAATCAAGAAGTAGAATTCCTGAATTGTTCAAGGCATTAACATCATTTATAAATATATTATCCAAAGGGCATGATAATTATTACAAATTTTGGTCACTTTCAAGATGGTTGGGGGAAATCCATAGGAATTTAACATTAATAAAACTAAGTGTGGGTTCATCAGTGATATTTCAAAAGATTGTAATTGAAGTCCCCTGGTATGACACATGTACACTTAGTGTTTTCCAATGAATGTAGTATTTTTTCCAAGTAGTCCATAAATAAAGTGTGGCTCAGGTTTGGAGGTTTATTTCGCACCCTAAAGCCACAATAACTAACTAATGAGGTAATGAATAATATTTACACTGTGACAGTATATGTTCATGAGGATGGCATGCATTTATTACTCAAAGCATTCCCTAGTAACTCAAATGTAGCTCCTTCAAGTTTAATCCCACTCATTTCTCAGGGAAAGAGCCATCTGGAAATGGTGATTAGTTCTGGAAATGGAAAACTTGGAATAATAATTGTGCATGAACAATGAACTGGAACACAAAAATGGACAATAAATGATCAGAAAGTAAAATGGAAAAAGGAACTTTGAGGGAAAGCCCACACCATTAAGAAGCATAGTTTGACAAACAAACCTGGATAGTTTTATGCCTAGATAAGATGATACAAGGAGCAATGATTCTATAGCAAGTGAAAGGAACACTTGCCAGGACCATGTGTGGGAAGTTGTCAACTATCCTTGGAGCAGTAAACTTCAGGAACACCAGTTGTCCACAACACCCCTCCCTCCCTAGGCAGCAATTTACAATTTAAAGACAATAACATCACCAGGCAGCATGCTCTGTCATATGTCAACGTGATGGTAGATTAAAACATGTTCAATGTTGAAAGCAAAATAAAAAATATCAGATTGAATTGATTATAAACAATTCAGCAAATTAGTTGCCTTCTGGTGTATTAACTTGCCAAGAACAGCAACTCATGATCATCACATATTCAGAAAGAATAATCATTAACTAATTGCATTGGATGTTAACCAAGGTCATTGCAATATTGTTCATTCAAGCTGTGATTCTACAATAAACATTTGCCATGAGATAATTTTATATGAAACTTTTGTCATGTTAAGTTTCCCATTACTAAAGTCTTCCTGTTGATCAAGTGACCAGGGAGCAGTATTGCCAAGGTTTTTTTATGGCCAATCATCTTTCATAACATATGGTGCAGATGGATAGTTGTGATATATGCATGTTATTGCAGTCTCATACAATCCCAGCCTCAAGTTATTGCAAGCTTGACATGATATGATCAAATTCATCAAGTTGATGATTGCTTTGAAATTAAAAAGTGCTCAAGTGTATAAGCCCCCAGTGTCCAGGTTAAAATGTTAAAACTGGTCCTTTTCAGCAACCCACATACATGCATACACACATTCACTCAACTTGTACCGAAGTTGGTCCAATAGCACAATGGCGGACCAATCCGGCACCAGCCTGGGGTTTGATGCAAGTGAAATGTCACATTGATCACCCAAAAGTATCAAGTCAAGCAAGCATTAAGAACTTGTACCAGTGAGGATGTAAAACATCATTGTTGGCATTTGGGTAGCAGTGTATGGCAGCATTCACACCAATTGAAGGTGCAGCATTCATGGCATGCTCCTCTGCCTTTCCAAAATGTCATGAAAGCATACTGACCAATACTCCAACCCTGAACAACCCACTCTACCTGACCCTGACACCAGGAAAGCTTAGTGTCAGTGCATTACATCTGATTAAAATTAGCTTTATATGTAACACAGTGTAAAATAATTGACCATGTGACCTGGAAATTCACAGTTAATGGAACTGTGCTATTTCATCCTTGTCTTAGGTTTTTACCATTTTACTACATGTGTGGGCAGTCATTATACACACGACTGCTAAATAATGTAAAATACATGCGACTGAAGTGAAAGGCATTCCGATTTTTTAAATCCTTAAGTGGCGATCCTTTATTTTCTTCCCATCTTTCACTATTCCCAAGCAACTTCTTTCTTCATCCACACAGTTAATGGTGAAGTAATTTTAGGGCACTGATGTAACATGTGTGCAAAAACTGTATCACCCTTGAACAGACATTTTAAATCAAGAGATAATATATTCATTTATTGAATATTAGTTTTCATTTATGGTTAGTTTCATCTTGCATGAATAATTGGTATTGATTTTGTGTAGAAGGACAATAAGGCATGTCATGTTATATTGCACAAGTTCCTGGCATTATATTTATTGTAGATTTACCACCATACTGAATTCAAAAGCTGATACATAGCTGCCCCAGGGAGGGAGGGGAAGCTGCTGACATCTGATGCCAATTGGCACTAGCCAGCTGTGTTATTGTATTGCTATAAGTGATAATTAGAAGCAACAGTTGGTTGTACTAATGTAAATGTTATTTTTCAGTGTAACTGCTGCTTAGTTATCTGTTCAAATCATGTAGTAGATACTCTGATATAATTATTTTTGTTTCTGTAGCTAGCTGTTCACCTAGGAAGGCCTGCAATGAGCAGTTAGGTTGGTATCTGGGTAGTTAGGTAACCTGCACTACCCAGGGGGCAGGACTTGGATCTGATGCTTGGTAAGTTGGTATTGAGCCAGGTACTAGATAAATAGGTAAATAGATACTATATATTTGATACAATGTTTACACAGTGCATATTGAGGTAAAAAATATGCACATGCCCATAGGTAAGTGTATCTACCAGGAACACCCACCCAGGCATACACATATGCATATATACATATATGCTGAGTCTGCACTCCACCACACATACACACATATACCTATATATATATATATATAAATATATACAAATATACACATACATACGTATGTAATATAATACAGATTCAGGAACCAAATCCCCAATCCAATGTCCACATCCAGCCTGGTTACCTAAGATGTCAACCACTATAAAGTTTGTCTAAATTTCAGTTTCGCCCAAGAATAATTTTGAACTTCGTTGTCCTATCTGCTACTTATTTTTTTCCCTGGATTTTCCTCTCTGGCTAGGAATTCTCCTGGAGGATTGATTTTCAGTTGAGGAAAGTGAGTCTGAGTCATCACTGATGTGAGTGGGATGACAGGAGAGAGCAGAGCCCTGTTCACGGAGCCTGCGGTCAAAATAGGCTCTACCTACCACCGAAACGTCATCAGTAGCGGGACGCACGTGATCACCGCCGCAGCCCGCCGCGGCCCGCCGCGGCCCGCTGCGGCCCGCTGTGGTCAGAACCTTCGTCAAATCTTGCGCAGGAGCTTCATTTATAAACGTAAAATATGCAAATGACGGCGATGAATTGGAAAATACCTATGTTAGGCTAAAATATGGTGGATGCCAATCCTTAGACTGAATTTTTTTTGCAGTCCGAACTAGTGGCGAATGGGGTGATATTTATGTTAAGTAGGTATGTATCCCTTCAAGCAGGCATATATGCAGCCTGTAGATTATTGGGAAGGTGCTCAAGTCACATGTGTTACATGGGATTGGGTGAATGGGGCTGGATATGTAACATAGATAGACTGATGAGGGTGTAGAATGTTGGTAGATGAATACTTTGAAATTATGGACATGGGCGCCAGACGGCCTGTAGTTAATGTGACCTTAAACCAAAATAATACATAAAATTAATCAGGAATGTGATGCTGGTTAGGGTATGAGTGTCTGCAAAAGTTATGATATCTTCCCTCTACAGAACTTCTTATTCTGCTGTGGTTAGTTGTGCTGTGTATGCAGCATAAACAAATAAGCACAAATAAATGTGTAGATCATTCATATCATTATTTACCCATCTATTTGGTGCCTATCCCCAAGGTTTTGTATAGTACTGTTCTCTACCCATGACACATAAGGAAACATTCATTGGGCTTTCCAAAATGCATGATGGGCATGCATATTATATATCCAGCTATACAAGAATATGTCATAATGACATCCTTTTGCATCATTGCAACCTGCTACACTAAAGTAATGTTCAGATTATCATATGTTGCCATGCAAATTATAATTCAGGCAGCATTAAAAAAAATACTAGCAAAGCATGTTGGCAATACATATATATACTCCCACCCCTGAACCATGCTGATAAATTTTGAGCACTGTCACAGTGCAGTTAATTATCAAATATGGCAAATTTGTGCTTGAGGACATTAAAGAGAAGCAATTTTTCCAAGTGCTCAGTTTTCAGTAGGGAAGCAAAAAAAGCAAATGTTTGCTATTGGTTAAGCATTACATAGCACACGAAATAAGGTAAACTGTAGCAATAACATAACCTAACCAAATCTCATTTTTATTAAAAACACAATTTGGACAAATAATTGCTTTCCACTGTTTGAACTTAACAGAACTGAATCCAACCTATTCAAAACTAGTCTAACCAGTATTCTTGTGCTTTGTTTAGTGTATTCACAAGACAAATTTTATAGATATTTTACCTCCACAAAGCAAGCATGTTTGTTGGTTGGTTAGTTAGCAGTATAAGTGAGCTGTGGTTTGTAATTTGTACATGGTTTCCATTTTGAAAAATGGAAATATTTTTCTTCATGGTTAGGTAGTTAGTTAGCCATTGGTTTTATGACATTTGGGAAGTGTCCTAAAATTACTTCACCATTAACTGTGTGGATGAAGAAAGCAGTTGCTTGCGAATAGTGGAAGATTGGATTGAATTGGATTTAAAGATTGGAAGAAAATAAAGGATTACAAAATTCGGAGTGCCTTTCACTTCAGTCACATGCATTTTACATTTTTTAGCAGTTGTGTGTATAATGACTGCCCACACATGTAGTAAAATGGTAAAAACCTAAGACAAGGATGAAATAGCACAATTCCATTAACTGTGAATTTCCAGGTCCCATGGTCAATTATTTTACACTGCATATGGGTACCACCAGAGTACAACCATTGAGTCATAAAGCATCACCAATCTCTCACTCGGACTGGCCTTGGGTAAAGAGTAGCAATAGGTGACTTAAACTGACAATATTTCAGTTGTGAAATAGGTGACTTACCCCTGGTCTACTTGTCCCCAGTGGCTAGGCAGTTAGGTTAAGGTGGTCAGGTTAGGTGACATTTTCTCCATTTTTTATTTTTGTATGTGGAAGGTTCAGTAAGGTTAGGCTAGACTGTCAGAATACCAAAAAAAGCGGCATATGCCAAGCTATGTTACCCAATTAAATGCCATATTTGTTTGGTGTTATTTTGCCTGCCAATGGAAAAGTAAGCACTTGCAGAGGAAATAAGTGGCACATCGTGTCAACTACATTCATAAGAATTGCATTGGAAAAATCTGAAGAATTTATAAATTTCATTGGATCACAAATTTACTGCTTAATCTACCCCTTTGTTTGATCTATTTCGGTAAAATGTGTGCAAAGCTTGCTTCTTGAGTACTTTAAAGCACACAATACTACCACCATCAAACATACAAATGATAAAAGGGAAATAACTTCTTTTTTTGAGAGGATGATATTATGGGTGCTGAGCATCCAGAAATAGCTGTTTTACTAATCCTGACACTGCTCCATGCGTGGAATTTCAACAACAGTTGGTGCTTCAGTGCCACATATAGAAATGGCTTAACAACACCTAGGTTTCACAAACTCAATACTGTTGCCTAGAGATGCATGGAAAAGCACCACCCAGAAACCACGATGCCATGGAAAAGTACCACCTAAATTTTTGCATGACACCAGAAAATTAAACTGCCTAGTGCCTTACATATAATCATACATCACAGTGAGCCACCGAACTAATCTTTCAACAGCGCAAAATTACGCACCATTGCGCCAAGATCGTGACCCGAATCTTGCGGTCGCTCGCGGTCGCTGGTACAGCGACCGCGAGCTTGTTTTTGTTGTTTCTAGATGTTTCATGCATCTGTTTTTCACAGGCTTCCTGATCCAGTGTAGGAATTTCATATTTTTTCTTGGTTGTGGAGTATATTTTTTTTTACGCTGGAGTACAAAAAAAACAGGTATGCACTGACAACTGACCTTGTTTTAGTGGGGCTGGAAACCAATGTCACCATTTTTGTATGCATGAACATCTTGCCAAACTAAGCCATGCCCAAAATTTTGCTGCACTAAAAAAATGAGTTGTCCATAACCAGGTGGCATTGCTTTAATGGAATTAAAAATAAATGTCAGCATTTCATGCTGTATGTACCATACAAGCATTATATATGTACATATAGCTAACTGCTAAGTCAGCAATATGTCAGCAAGCTGAGTCATGAATATGTGCAATTGTGTCAAGGAATGCATCTAGTGGGAAATGCCCTCAGTAGCCAAAGTACTCCACAAAATATACCCATGATATATGGAAATTGGATAGATGTTGCCTGAGTGTAGGTGCGTGAAGCAATTCCAGAGTTCACAAATATTTATGATGAATGGGCTCGATGTGATGTGAATGCACAAATAACATCTCTGTTGGCAGAGCTCAGGATGACCGCACTCACTCATATTGGGCGGACCACACAACCGGGATCATCCTTCAACAAACACTTCTCCGAGGGACTGGTCCCACGACTAATGGGCCGAGTTCACCCGCGATTCACTGGAATTATTGCTAACTTCAGTTGTCTTTAGACGGATTGGTGGCCAAGATCTCGAACGCTCCCCAAACGCGTTTCATGGCCCCAGTGGGTCCCCTCGCGATGAGCCGGTTTTACAGCGGAAGTTTCGTCATAGGTCACGTGGTCTCAGGAACAAGATAGAGGGAGAATACCCGGCATAATGATGTGCATAAGTTAAGAGCGACCACAAAATAAAATTATTACATCAGTTTTAATAACGAAATATGTTTTACTATTCATGCTGTCGAAATAAGAAGAGTTAATCTTATGACATCAGCAAATTTTAACATGTTTCTGATTTACATGGGGACTGCACACAGCTCTATGGAATATGAGAGCCAACGAACGACTGCCATATATATAATTTGTGCTGTTGTTAAATTAGCGAAGGATTAGGTTATAAGCCAACTTCAGGCACAATGGTAGATAAAATAATAACAATAGCATACTTAATCCATGTTGACCAAGTCTATAAATATGGGTTTCGGAATGTATAGTGATCTAATGAAAATTATACTAAAACAGTCCGTCTAAAATAGTTTTATTCTCACCACCAAGAAGGTTATTTTGCATGAAAAAGCTGAGACAAAGAATTCAAGCCCATTCTTATTGATATTAAAAGTTCTTTCATGTACTTGTTTAGTTCATGTCTGGAATGTTTAGTTGAAGCAAGGATCGAGTTAGGAGTACCTAGAGCTGCTAGACGGGAGTACAAATTGTCCCTGTAAAACCGGTCACGGGCGGTTTGATTTTTATTCTTAGATAGAGCTGATCGGATTCGCTACCTCAGCCCTAGAAGTACAACAGATCCTGGTGCGGGGAAACAGGGAATGGGTCGGAGTAAATTTCGGAACATGTATTACGGACCCTTCACTGACACAGATGAACCCAAAATGTGGTTATATTTCAAGGCGCATGTTTATCTTCGCACACATTTACAAAAAATATGCGACAGTCATGCAAAAGTGCACAAAGGACATTGGTTTCTTGGTGTAATCGCCTCGAAGAACTTCCTTGCTCCGGGGCGGATTTTAGGAAATTCGAAGTGATTTTCTTGCATTGAACGGGCTCATTGTGTCTAAAAAAGTTGTCCCTTTAGCAAAACGACCTTCGATTGCGCATTCAAAGCATTTACTGGCGAAACCAGGCCTCAAATTTATACTCCGGTTACACCAAGTACTCCCAGATTTGCCAACTAGAGATTTATGTTGCTTCTTGGCGAGTACTCCAGCGCAAGACTATAGAACACCTCTAGGCTCCGACGACCATGATCTGTAGGCGCCCAGCTCTGTACGCCTTGTCCTGCCTTTCAAGGATGTGTAGTGACGTTGGCTGGTCGGCGCGCTGGGGTCGCGGAAACTGCTAGTTGTTGTCAGGTATGGACTTTGAGTGGTAGCACTCGACCAAAGAATGTTGTTCTTCGTTTTCCCTTCTGGAGTACAAAATATTTCATTTAGTCTAGTCACAATCCTGGAGTACAAAATGTATTGGTATGCATGACACCAACAAACTCCAGTTTTTCCAACACTGTCCTGATCAGTAACCACTACCTCTCCTGTGGCTGTCACAACATTTTGTTCCTCCCTTGTTTCTTTGGTGTCAGTTGACTCAATTACAACATTTCTAACATTCATCTGATTTGCCTGGGTCTCGTGATTCACCGTAGGTGTCACTGCTGTTGATGTGGATGTTGTTAATTTCTTTGTCTCAGCAGAGGCCTGATTTTTTCCTTTTGTGATTGCCTCCTGTATTTGGCTGTAGCTGAAGTCTAGACAGAATGTCTTCCTCAGATATGGCCTCCCCAATCAAGATGCTGGGCATGTCTTTGTTTTTTTTCCAAAGACATTTCTACCTTGGGTGAAGTAGGTGGCTAACTTGTCCTCACGTCTCAGTTTTGCACACTTAAAAACAATTGCCATCTTGTCTTGGGTGAGGGATTCGTGAATAAACAAGCCCCCTTTTGAGAGATCTTTTAGTACCCTATTCCTGTAAATTCCCTCCCTTCTTTGTTGTTAAATCTAACGATAATGCTATCTTTTTTTCCTAGCCAGTGAACAGTGTTTATGCACCAAGATGGAAACTGGATGCCTGTATAAAAGAAAATAAGGTGCATTACTTCCTCTCGCAATTTTTTTCAAGGTCTGATGGGCAATTTCCCCCTGAGGATGAGGCAATCCTGCCAGGTGTAGTTTTCAGCAGCTTCAGGTTGTTTCTTTGCTAACTTGACTATGCCTTCCAATTTATCAATTCTAGCCTGTTACTTTTCCACCAACTGTTTGAGGAACTCAAAACTTCCCTGCTCAGACATCCTATGCAGGTTGAGGCACTTCCCACTGTAATAATGTTTGACGTAGAATCCACTTTGCCCCTAAAGATTTACTAACAATTCATAGATTTCAAATATATTACCTTGAAAAATAAAGTACAATTGTCCACTACCAGCTACTACAGTACTAGATATATACTGAGCATTGTCCTCTGGAAAAAAAAATCCCTTTTCCAAAAGATGAAATTAGTTGCTTGGAAACCACTGGAACCATACTGCTGGCCCATAAGCATGCACACAACTGATGCACCAGAAGTACATTACAAAGAAATATACTGCCTTAATCTTCCCTCTACAAATATAGCAAATCATGTAAGATTATCTATTCCTGGTGTGTGGTCACTTGCACACCCCCGGACATTTCCCAATCCCACAGGCCACCTGTGAAACAGTGTGGGCAGTGCCAGTTTAAGTTACTCAATCCAAAAATGAAAATACCTTGATGCGCAAATTTACCCACATTGAAACCCATATCACACTGGTTGCAAAGCTGTGACACTTGGATGATCTATGAAAATGTTATTTCAATTGATATTTGAATTAGTAACTTTAAAAAATATATTTCAATGCTTCAGCTCTTGCCTGCTCAGGGTACAATCACAAAAAATGACGGTTTTCCAGTCAGCATTGACATAACAAGTCATCAACCATGATACATCACAAGTTAAAGCTGCATTTCTGATACCACAGTTCAAGAAAAAATATAACTTCCTCTGTCAGTTTCTCCAATGAGTGTTTGCACCAAGATTGACAGTGTCAGCTAATTGACACCAGCCAGAGGATAATTGATGCTGAAATGCACTGTGTCAGACAAATATCCACCAGTTAGATCAAGATCGCACTGGTGGATCCAAGGGGTTACATCACAGGGTTGTATCCAATGTGGTAGTTAAAAAAAAAGTTTTAGGGTGCATCGACCAGGTTTGGTCATTTAGTGCCCATCCAGTGCAAGGGCATCAATTTGTATCCTTTTGTGGGGGTCATGGCCCCACCAATGTTGATCTTGCCCCCCCCCCCCCAAATGTTGATTTGGCCCCCCAATAAGTCATGCTGTTTTTATCTTCATAAGAAAGCTAAAGGAAAAAGAAGACACCATGCTGTATAGAAAACTTAGTTCATGTTAACCAGAGTACTTTGTACTGTAAAGAAACTGATTAGATTTAGACAGTGGACTGACTCTCCACCATTTGCTGCAAGATGAAAATTGTGCAAAAAAAAACAACAACAAAATAACTGAATTTCCCTCCACCGTGGAAGTACAACTTGCATCATAAAGTGCTTAGATTAACAGATGCTGATAAATTATAAATAAGATTTCATAAAAAATGTGTTATGCCACTAAACAACAATTCCATTGTCCTACCGATGTTTGTACCCGGGGCATTGATTTGTATCCTTTTATGGGGGCCATGGCACCACTAATGTTGAACTTGGCCCCTCACTGTTGATTTGGGCCCCCAATAACCACTGCTATATTTATGCTGATAAGAAGCTAAAGTTAAAAGCACCATGCTACTTAGAATAAATCACTTCTGTCTAGCCATAAGTGATATCAAAGGGATATTTATATAGTTGTCTACTTGTGTGTAAGACAATTAGACTAGACATCTTGTTTAGTTATTTAACTTTTTTAAAAACAAAACAAAACAAAAAAAAACAAACAACTGTTTAATAGTTTCTGCTTTTCTTGAGGCACTCAGATATTTAACTGACCGTATAGGAGGTAGCGATTTATAGTGCATGATAGTTAGCTTTTTTGTCGGTTGTTTAGCAAGTGTGTTTGGTGTTGAAGTTTAAGATAGTTTAATTAGTAGTAAGTTGGGGGTATTCATAAGTGCTGCGTGACTGTTCATTTTTCTGTCTAGCCATAAGTGATATCAAAGGGATATTTATATAGTTGTCTACTTGTGTGGAAGACAATTAGATTAGACATCTTGTTTAGTTATTTAATTTATTTAAAAAGAAAACAAAACAAGAAAACAAACAATTGTTTAATAGTTTCTGCTTTTCTTGAGGCACTCAGATATTTAACTGACAGTATAGGAGGTAGCGATTTATAGTGAATGATAGTTAGCTTTTTTGTCGCTTGTTTAGCAAGTTAATTTAGCAAGTTAATTTTAATCTAAATCTAGGCATAAGCTGCAGCGTTTAGGATGGTTTCGACCAGGATGCAGGCACTAGAGGAAGAAATTAGGACCCTTAAGGCAGAGGTTTCCAACCTCAATGCTGCCCTTGTTTCACAGGGTAGGCAAGATAAAGCAACAAGGGGTCAATCCGTAGCAGGGACATCATATGCCCAGGTGGTCGCAGGCCACCAGGTAGCTGAGGGTTCCCCTACTGTGGAGGTGGCTGGGATCTCTCAAGAGGGGAGTGTTAATAGTGTTAATAGTGAACAGAGGAGGGGTAGTTCTGGTAGGTCACAGGAGGGGAAGTGGCATGAGGTCAGGGGGTGGAGGATTTGGAGACGCGAACCTAAGGAAAGGGTCAGTGAATGGCAGGTGGCAGGTGGTAGGAGCGGGAGGAAGTGTAGCCGACCGGCCCAGCGGGCAGGCATAGTAACAACAAATATGTTCCAGGCATTGGATTACTGCCCCCAGGATAGCAGTAGTAAGGAGTCAGTGCTGGTCATATGAGACTCTCGTGTGCGTCATTTAGAGCGGGTATTTTGTAAAGGTAGGAGGGAAAGGAGGTGCATCACCAGGCCTGGTGCCAAGGTGAAGGACCTGGTACCTGCGGTGGCTCAGGTCACCAGTGATCACCAGTTTAACACAGTCATAGTGCATGTAGGGGTAAATAACATAGGTCATACTAGGAGCGAGGAGCTTCTGCGAGAGTACAGGGCCCTTCTGGCCACCCTGAAGGGTACCAATAGAGTGCTTGTAACAGGAATTTTGCCTAGGGCTAGAGCCTCCCCTGAGTGGAGCTCTAGGGCACTGGCAGCTAACACCAGGGTAGGAAAGCTCTGCCAGGAGCTAGGTTTTACATTTGTAGACGAGTGGAGCAGGTTTTATGCATCGTGGGACCTCTATCAGAGGGATGGCCTGCACTTTTCTGAGAAGGGGGTCCATGTGTTAGGCAAAGCATATGAGGATGTCCTTCAGGGAAACTAGGAAATGGGGTGGGGAGGGATGAAATTGCATTGCCAACTCAGGAATATTCCAATAGTGTCAGCCAAGGCAATATAACCTCAAAGTCTGCGAATAGGGACAGCAGCAACTCAAGGGGACAGAGTTATAGTTCATCTAGTGATAAAAGAACTCCTCAATATGAAAAAGCCAAAGGTGGTTATGGAGCATTTGTTAAGTGTATGATGTTTAATGCTCAGAGTATCCGTTCCAAATTTGATGAGTTCAAGTGTTATGTTGCTGAGGAGGAACCGGATTTTGTTTGCATTACGGAGGCATGGGTCAGTGAAGGATATTTTGGAGATAACTTACAGGACTATGAGATCCAGGGATACAATATGTTTTCGTGCAATAGGGGTCCAGCAATGAAAGGGGGTGGTGTAATGCTCTATGTGAATAGCTTATTCAGTTCTCAAAAAGTAGCAGGTGGGGATAAAAATGTGTCTGTGGAGTCCATTTGGCTTGATGTCACTGTGGGAAAAGGCAACAGCAATACTCTTAGGATAGGAGCTTTCTACCGATCAGGAACCCTGCCACATTCTCAGCAACTGGAGCTTGACAAGGTGATTTGTGAGGAAATCAGTAGAAACTTTAAGAGGAAGTGCCTTATTCTCGGTGACTTTAATCTAAAAGGTTATGAAAATGCTGGTGTTGGCTCCCCATCATGCAAAATGTTCAGGAAATGCCTTGAAGAGGACCTGTTCTTACACCAGTTTGTATCGGAACCTACCAGGCATGGTTCATTCTTGGACCTTGTATTCTCGGATTTAAGTGACTTGGTTCAAGACTTGACTGTAGGCGAAACTCTAGGAAAAAGTGACCATAACATAGTTAGATTCCAGGCACATGTAGGGGAAATTATCAAGGATAATTTGGTAAAGGTTCCAAATTTCAACAGAGCAGACTTTAACGGCATGAGAGCGGCTTTAAGTGCCATCAGATGGGAAGAAGAATTCTCCAATTTAAATGCCTGTGAAATGTGGGAAAAGTTCAAATCTTACTTAAAGGAAACTCAGATTAGACATGTCCCCCAAAAGCAAAGACGCAAAAGAAGGGTAGGAAAGCCAGCATGGCTTACACCAGACGTGATAAAAGCAATTAGGGCTAAGAAAACTGCATTTAGAGTTTTTAAAGAAGCCTCAAATGTCATTAATCAAAAGCTAGAGACACTGTGAAGCAAAAAACCAGAGCAGCAAAGCGAGCAAAGGAACTGGATTTAGCTAGAAACTGTAATGGGGACAGTAAAAAGTTCTTTAGTTTCTACAAGCTGAGTAAAGTTTCTAGCACAATTGGTCCACTGGAAGTAAACGGGACTACATTGGGTGAGGATAGTGAGATGGTTGAGGAGCTGAGCAAGCAGTTCAAATCAGTGTTTACATTGGAAGATATGACCAATCTGCCGACCGTACACCATAGTTCAGTTACATGGGATCTGACAAATGATGTTGATTTCATTGGTAGTGATGTTGTTTACAATCATATCAGGAAAATAAAGCCAAATAAGGCAGGAGGACCTGATGATATTTATCCTAGTGTGTTGCGGGAAACTGAAAAGGAACTGGCATTTCCACTTAGTATAATATTTTGTAGATCAGTTTCACATAATGAAATTCCAACCGATTGGAAAAGGGCAAATGTAGTTCCTATTTTCAAGAAAGGAGAAAGAGGGAAAGTTGAAAACTATAGGCCAATAAGTCTCACATCCCTAGTCTGCAAGGTACTCGAATCAATTATCAAGGATAGAATAGTTAGTTATCTGGAAGGTAGCAGATTGATTCAAGATACTCAACATGGATTTAGAAAAGGACGATCGTGTCTCACAAACCTCTTGGACTTTTTGAACTTCGCCACAGAACAATTTGATCAGGGAAATCAGGTTGATGTAGCATATCTTGACTTTAGTAAGGCCTTTGACAAGGTACCCCATAAACGGTTAATGATACAGCTTCAGTCCCATGGTATTGCAGGTAGCATCTTAAAATGGATAGAGTTGTGGCTTTCAGATAGACAGCAAAGAGTGATGCTAAATGGTACAAAGTCATCATGGCAAAATGTTCTTAGTGGAGTCCCCCAGGGGTCAGTACTAGGGCCATTGCTGTTCATTATATTTGTAAATAACATTGAAAGTGGCCTAAGCAGTAAAGTTTTTAAATTTGCAGATGATTTGAAGGTCTTTAGGGCAATAACAGGTCAGGATGAGCATATCTCGCTGCAAAAAGACTTAGACGAACTTGTGAAGTGGTCCGAAGAATGGCAAATGAAATTTAACTTTGATAAGTGCAAAATCATGCATGTAGGTAAGCAGCATATGAAGGCTCCATACTTGATGGGTGGCCAAGTGCTATCAGTGACTCAACAGGAGAAGGATTTAGGTGTTATTCTAAACACAAAATTGGGGGCATCAGAACAGACCAAGGAAGCCAGGAAGAAGGCACTGAGAATGCTCGGGGCAATAAATAGGAATGTATCATACAGAAGTGAGGAAGTGATCAGGAAGCTTTACTGTGCATACGTCAGGCCACATTTGGAATACTGCATCCAAGCTTGGTCTCCTAGCTATGAAAAAGATTGTTGGCTTTTAGAGAGAGTACAAAAGAGGGCTACAAAAATGGTTAATGGCATAAGCAACCTGGCATATGAGGAAAGATTGAAGAAATTGAATATGTTTTCACTTAGATATAGAAGGCTGAGAGAAGATCTCATCGAGGTCTTTAAATTTGTAAATGGTCTGGAGAGGGGATACCTTGGGGAAATGTTTGAATTTAACAGAAATGATGCAGTTAGAGGTCATAAATTCAAAATTAAAATTAACCACAGCAGAACAAGGTTAAGGCAAACTTTCTTCACCAACAGGGTAGTGGAACACTGGAACCAGCTGCCAGAAAACATCGTCAGTAGCAGCACATTGAACATCTTTAAAAACAGCATAGACAATCATTATAAGAATAGAGGGCTTGCTTTTCAGTATTACAGGGAGGGCTGATTGGCAGATTTGGTGGGCAACTGGTTCAGTGTACAGAGTGCAACCAAGAAGGGCCCTTGTGGCTCAGAGTTGCACTAGTTTTTTATGTCTTTATGTCTTTATGTCTTTAATACTTAGTTGATGTTAACAAACACACTTTGGAATGAAGTGGAACAGATTTTGATTGGATAGTGGATTGACTATCCACTTCTTGCTGCAAAATTTAGCATTGTGTGGAAAAACAAGCAAGTTGGATTTTCTTCTACTTTGCAAGCATATCTTAAATCATAAAATGTTGAGATTAGGTGAGGCTGATGCATTTTAAACCAGATGGTATAAAAAAATAGCAAAGCCACTAGACAACAATTGCATTGCCATAATGATGCTTGCACATATGACCAAGAGCAAAAGCACATGCATATGGAACTTGAACTGAATTCATTATATTCTTAATCTCTGGTCAGTGTCAAACATGAACATAATCCAGTCATCAACAACAATCAATTATCATTGAGATAGAGGATGTACAGACTATATTTATCTTCAGAGCCAACCCATCACACCATAAGTTTGCTATTTATCTAGGTACCTACCTACCCACCTGTATGCCCAATGACAACGTGCATATATTCAATAATAACATGGGCAACACAGCCAATAATTCCCAATGTATGTGACAGCTTATGATACTATAAAAGAAAAAGTGAGCAAGAAGCCGCATGCACACTATAATAATTCATATTCTTGAAGAAAGCAAGCAGGCAGGTACCAAGCCATAGCTTACAAGAGTAGTTATACAAGGTCAAACCTCAGCACGAAATAATTGAGATGGTCGTTCTTCAGAAGATGCAAATTTGTAGCATCCAAGGATAATATGTTCAGCTACAATAAATCACAGTCTAAAGTTAAATTTGCGGTTGCGATCGACAAATATGGCAGAGGTAAGACGGTTGTGGTACAATTGTGCGCAGTGTTGAACTTGGTGGTCAAACTCATGTGACGTCGATCTGATTCGTTTTTTGTGTACTTCATAACTTTTGATATATGTGCAGATTGATGTGGTTATCAAACAACTTGCTGATATTTAATGTGGTTTTAAAACGATTTGCTGATATTTAATTCCCAAAGAAACTATAGATGAAGAAGTTGGTAGGTATGCTTCAACAAATCTAGTCCATGTTTTTCTCATTTGTGATGAGGGTTTCTATGTTCATACCACATAACTACCATATTTTTCTTCAAGAAGAGTTGGATTAGTTTGCTTTTATTTATATTTGTATTCTACTCCTCTTTGCTTTCTCTGTCCAGGATTGGGGCACCCAATGTTGCATTTATGTCAGGGGTTGGCACACTTCGGTAAATTTACAGCATAAGGCAATTTCTGATTTCTCCGATTTTTTTAATGGAATGCTTAGAAGTGTGATGAACTTGCTGTGAGCACTCGTTTTGGTAAATTTGTGTTTTAAGGCGTTTTATGAATTCTTGGAACTTATAATTTCAATGCAATGTTTGTGAATGTGACTAAGATGATGTACCACTCATTTTCTGTACAGATGCCTACTTTTCAGGTGGTGAGCAAAATACCACCAAAAATGGCTTTGAATTAAGTGATTTGGGATAACAAATTTATAAAACAAGAATGAAACAAATGAAACAGCACTAGCATAACTTCCATTTGGAAAAAGAAAACAAGCACGTGCATTTGAAAAAAATGTCAAGCAGTATATTTTCTTCTTTATTTTTTTTCAACCTAACCCAACCTAACCTAGCCAATATAGCAGCTTCAAAAAGCTCCATTTTCTTTTTAATTTTAGAATGGTTTTGCAAAAAATCCCAGCTTAAGACACCCAGAATATAACATAACCAAACATAGCCCATTTGTTTCTTTTACAGCTTTCTCTTAAAACTGAGACGTGAGGGCAAGTTAGTCACCTACTTCACCGAAGGTAGAAATGTCTTTGTAAAAAAAAAGACATGCCCAGCATCTTGATTGGGGAGGCCATATCTGAGTAAGATATTCTGTCTAGACTTCAGCTACAGCCAAATACTTATAAGGAGGCAATCACAAAAGGAAAAAATCAGTCCTCTGCTGAGACAGAGAAATTAACAACATCCACATCAACAGCAGTGACACCTAAGGTGAATCATGAGACCCAGGCAAATCAGATGAATGTTAGTAATGTTGTAATTGAGTCAACTGACACCAAAGAAACAAGGGAGGAACAAAATGTTGTGACAGCCACAGGAGAGGTAGTGGTTACTGATCAGGAAACCTGTGAAAAACAGATGCATGAAACATCTAGAAACAACAACAAAAACGAGCAAAAAATATAAGGGAGTTTCCAATAAAAATAAGAGTCCTGCTCTCTCCTGTCATCCCACTAACATCAGTGACGACTCAGACTCACTTTCCTCAACTGAAAATCAATCCTCCGGGATAATTCCTAGCCAGAGAGGAAAATACAGGAACAAAAAATAAGAATAAGTAGTAGTTAGGACAACAATGTTGAAAATTGTTATTGGGCAGAAACTCACATTTAGACAAACTTTATAGTGGTTGACATCTTAGGTAACCAGGTTGGGCGCGGACATTGGATTGGGGATTTGGTTTCTGAATCTGTATTCTATTATATATGTATATATGTGGATATTTGTATATATTTATATATATATATAGGTATATGTGTGTATGTGTGGTGGAGTGCAGATTCAGCATATATGTATATATATATAGGAATATGTGCATGCCAGTATTCTTTGAAGTTCACACAGGGAATAGTATTAGAGGCTTTGAAGCATTATAGGATTCAGTGTAGGATTTCCTAATTTTTTTCTTGGTAGTGGGGTACAAAATTTTTAGCTGGAGTACGAATTTATTAGCTGGATTCCAAAAAATACCTATGCACATGCTGACAATTAACCTGGTTTTAGTGGGACTTAAAACCAACGTTAGGATTTTTGTATGCATAAACATCTTGGCAAACTAAGCCATGTCAAAAATGTTCTGCCCAAAAATAAATGTTAGCATTTGATGCTGTTTGTGCCATACAAACATTATATATGTACATATAGCTAACTGCTGAAACTGCTAACTGAAAAAATTATTCGCTGCGAAAAGTTGAAGGATGGTGCGTTAGAGGTCGAATTTGCGGTAGCGGAGGTGGAGAGAGCGTTGTTGTCGACTGAGTTTATTCATGGTGTACGGAAGGGAAGCAAGCATGTAGATGAAACTATTCCAATTGAAGTAGAAACACAAAACAAAGAACTCGTCGCGAGGGATCAACTGTTTTGATCTGTGAGATGTGTCTGAGGAAGAAATTGTAGATGGACTGTCAGGTTTTGGGTAACGGAAGCAAGGAAAAGAAGGTTAGGAAGAGCTCGGAGATGACATGAGTTTGAGTGCGATTCATCCTGAGCTCTGCCAGCAGAAATGTTATTGGTGCATTCACATCACAGCATGCCTATTCATCATAAATGCTTGTTTGTGAACTTTGGCTGGCGTACTTCGAGGTTGATGACGAGGTTTTAGATGTTATTCTGACTGACACCCTAAGCGGTCTCATGGCATTGCGTAGTTTCAATCCCCAAAACGTCATTGTACGAGACATTTTATTGCAACTCACTTCGCTCCATCGTAAGGGAAAGCAGGTAGCACTTTGCTGGATCCCGGCACATGTAGGAATCCGTGGAAATGAGTTGGTAGACCAGGCTGCAGGGCGTGCGGCACATTCGACATGCCGGCGTGCTCTTCCACTTGCTGCCAGTGACCACTACCCAACAATATCATCATTTCTTTTCAGGCAGTGGCAGGAAAGCTGGGACCGAATAGAATCAAACAAGTTGAAGCGAATCAAACCACACATGGCACTGTGGCCCTCGTCATTCAGTCAAACTAGAAGGGACGAAGTGGCCACATGTCGTCTCAGAATTGGTCACACGCTAGCAACTCATAGATACTTACTGTGCGGAGACGACAGATCGAAATGTGGGAAGTGTAATGCCGCGCTGTCTGTGCACCATGTGCTGGTGACGTGCGCATCATATGCAGAAGAACGCAGGCGGCACTTCGGATATGATGCGCATACTATGAGGATACTATACTATAAAGACTATGCGGATCTAAGACAGGGTATATTCGGATGGCTATTATGCCTACAATTAGGCACACGAACAGAACGAACTAAGCGCAGCCAGTCCTAAGACCTACTCATCTAAATAAGATCCTAGTGTGGGCGGCGCCATTAGCCGTGAATGTGCATAAAGTGTGTCGTGAACCAACCAATAAACAAACAACAAACAACAAACTAAATAAGATCCTGCACCACCATACGACTACGAATTGCACACGGCTATCTCTCCGTCTCCGTCTCTGTCTCACTGTCTATGTCTCTCTCTCTCTCTCTCTCTCTCTCTCTCTCTCTCTCTCTCTCTCTCTCTCTCTCTCTCTCTCTCTCTCTCTCTCTCTCTCTCTCTCTCTCTCTCTCTCTCTCTCTCTCTCTCTCTCTCTCTCTCTCTCTCTCTCTCTCTCTCTCTCTCTCTCTCTCTCTCTCTCTCTCTCTCTCTCTCTCTCTCTCTCTCTCTCTCTCTCTCTCTCTCTCTCTCTCTCTCTCTCTCTCTCTCTCTCTCTCTCTCTCTCTCTCTCTCTCTCTCTCTCTCTCTCTCTCTCTCTCTCTCTCTCTCTCTCTCTCTCTCTCTCTCTCTCTATCTCTCTCTCTCTCTATCTCTCTCTCTCTCTATCTCTCTCTCTCTCTATCTCTCTCTCTCTCTATCTCTCTCTCTCTCTATCTCTCTATCTCTCTATCTCTCTATCTCTCTATCTCTCTATCTCTCTATCTCTCTATCTCTCTATCTCTCTATCTCTCTATCTCTCTATCTCTCTATCTCTCTATCTCTCTATCTCTCTATCTCTCTCTCTCTATCTCTCTATCTCTCTATCTCTCTATCTCTCTATCTCTCTATCTCTCTATCTCTCTATCTCTCTATCTCTCTCTCTCTCTCTCTCTCTCTCTCTCTCTCTCTCTCTCTCTCCCCATATCTCTCACATTTACCGTTACTCTCACATTTTTCTCTCGTATCTTTGTGATATCATGTGTCCCATCGAATCCCATGCACTGCACCTATGCCCTCCTTTACCGCCTATGCCCTCCTTTAGCTTTCGTTTGTCTTTCTCCTGTGCCCTTTGTCTGGCTCTTATCACTATCTCGTGTGATGACGTGCCTCGTGTCATTCTCAGTGACGAGGCCAAGGTCCTTCAAGAGAGCGGTGCCAAGACCGCTGGAATCCTATCAGTGACCTCGATGTATCGTTCACACTCCTTAGCGAAATTCTCCGGAGGCATCATATTGTACGGAGCCCTAGTCTGTGTTGGTTCGTGGACACTCCCTGTGTCATATGCATCGTCACCATTGCTTCCCTCGTCCATGCTTTCGGGCTCGTGTCCCGTGCTGTGCTCGGTCAGACCCGAGGGACCAGGATCCGAGTCGTTGGCGTCCGTCTGAAGGAAAGCCGGGTCAGTCCTCAGACGGTTATGATCTCTTCGCCTCCTCCCCAATGCATTGGAGGTCTTCATGTCAATGCCACCGATGCTTTGCTTCCTCTCACCTCTTGTAAGAAATTCCACTCGCGGTATGGAACCTTGTTCTCGCTGGGGCAGCTGCAGGCATTTTTCGAAGGACAACTGCACGTGCAGATGTCAATCAGCTCATGGAGGGGAATCGTTTTGCTTGCGCCAGCGCGTTTCTTTATTGGGGTCTTTGTTAGCTCCTTTCCTTTCTTCACAATCACCAGGACACCCCGGACAATCGACTGAAACGATTTAACAGGGACGCTTGCTTTCCCCCAAAGGTATACAACGCCCTTGGCAACGCTCGTGGCGATTTGCCTTTCGCCCGATGCATGGTTGTCAACAGCCCGAAGTTTGTTAGACTGTAGTCTGTGGAAGTTATATACATGAATCCGAAGTGGCAGTTGGTTCTTCAGCAGTTCGCAGGGATGGCCCAACGCAAGATGAGCCGTCTTCGATCGGAATGAACTTCCCTTAAGTTTTTAACTTTCATACTCGAAATCCGATAGGTTTACTAGTCTGGAAAAGGGGCAAAAACTGGTTAGGCAACTGGTAAGTTTCAAAATTCGTCCCTCGCCATAGGATAAAAATGTATCACACAGTTTTTTTTTTTGCTATACCAGGAAGTTCAGGGTGCACAACGGCATTGGAAATTCCGCGTGCGACACACGCCCTCGTAGATCCTTATTTTCGGTTCCAGCCATGGTCATGGTTGGAGAATATGCCTCGACCACCCCGGCCATGGGCGCGCAATACATTGGCCGCCGGTGTGGTAACTTACAAAGCAATTCTTTACCCATGACCATGGTGGTGATGGTGAGCAAATGCAACAGTTGGTGGGCAATCGATGGTCGGAGCATAAAATAATCGCCAGTACTGCTAAATTTGAGCGGTCTCCGTTAGTCGTGCGACCGAGTACCCACCCAGTAAGGTGTGGGATTGTCAGTGTTTCCGCCAAAGTAAATTAATTAAACTCAAATATCTGCAGCAACAATTCACATGCAGCCAAGAAAACGTGCTAGCAGGGTATCTCAGGTAAGCATTGTGAACTTGGAGGCTAAAAGGCAAGCCACCATATGCCAAGGCCGGCTGTGGCTACGCTCTCATCGTGTATAGCTGTCAATAGAAGTCGCTAGAATTGTAATAAAGTAGCGCTGTGCGCATAAGAAGCCAGCACATTGTGCATTGTCTCAAACCCGCCACCTACCTGCCCCCCGGTTGATCAAGAAAGATACTTTTATTGCGGAATGAATGGTGAATGTTCACAGTTCATATTTCTGCCGATAGAGGGCAGCGGTGGCGTTGCGGGCGGCACACCTTCCGGAACTCTGCGTCATGCCAGGCACAATTTTCAAGTTAGGGAAGTGAAGATTAACACAGCGGTGGATGATAAACTGTACAATGCAATGAAATAAATATTTATTTGCTATCTAATGATTTAAATTCCTGAAATCTGGCTTGATCCCGCAAGTTGGTAGAAAAACGTCATTTCGGCCTCAGAAAGCCCTGAGGCGCGGCGGCTTCCCGGCCTCAGATTGCTCTAAAACTTTGCAGATCGTCTTTTTAGAACCAAACGCAAGTTTTAGGACTTTAACACCAACATTTTTGGAAATCACTCCACCCTAGTGCGTATGTCAGGCCACATTTGGAATACTGCATTCAAGCTTGGTCTCCTAGATATGAAAAAAGATTGTTGGCTTTTAGAGAGAGTGCGAAAGAGGGCTACAAAAATGGTTAATGGTATAAACAACCTGGCATATGAGGAAAGATTAAAGAAATTAAGTGTGTTTTCACTTAGATATAGAAGGCTGATAGGAGATCTCATCGAGGTCTTTGAATTTGTCCATGGTCTGGAGAGGGGATATCTTGGGGAAATGTTTGAATTGAACAGAAATGATGCAATTAGAGGTCACCAATTCAAAATTAAAGTTAACTACATCAGGAAAGGTTACGACAGTCTTTCTTCACTAACAGGGTAACAGAATACTGGAAGCAGCTGCCAGAAACCATTGTCAGTAGCAGCACATTTAACATCTTTAAAAACAGCATATACCATCATTATATGAATAGGGGGCTTGCTTTTCAGTATTTCAGGGAGGGCTGATGAACGTATTTGGTGGGCAATTCGTTGAGTGTCTAGAACGCAACCAAGAAGGCCCCTTGTGGCTCATAGTTGCACTGATCGTTTATGTCTTGGATGTCTTTAGTATAATGTAATGCGATGTGATGATCTACATATCTGCAGATCATCCCATACCTTGTCAGAATCCCAGTTCGGACTGATGATCTGTCACTGCGATAATATCAATTAACAAAAATCGTGTCAGAGTGCACACTAACTCATCTCCCCTCACCCAGCTACCATTAGCACGACCCGGATGAGTAGACAGTTAATGAACTACTTTGGATGTGTTGATCCCTGTTAAGCGGACGCTTGAGGCTCCCTTTAGTTGCAGCACGCTTGGCTGTATCCCCGATACGGTCGTAAACGCTCTTGCCATGAGATGAGACAAAAAAATGCCACTCACAGGGTACCACAAAATCTGTCTGACAGTTACACATATTGATGCAGTTATGCTTATTCGTATACTGTGCGGCACTGCCGTCCTTGAATTTTTTGTAGGTCAGGGCTGCGGTCGGAATTTCTGGGATAAGCCGTTGCAGGAACGCATGCGCCATGTCGGTGTTATGCTTTGCACCGTCAGATATACAGCAGTAGCTCTGGTGGCAGTGTCTCATCCTCACGCCAGTACACTGGTGCCCCATACACAGGGACGAATCCCAGTAGAATCGATGAGCTACATCCTGCACCAAAAATGAATAATGTTCAGCGAAATCGCACTGCACCATCGCATTACTTAAGTCATAAAGTCATAAAGTGTTAAGGCTTAATAAGGGCCACAAGGGCCCATCTGGGTCAAGCCTGTCTAGAAGATATTAGAAAGTACATGTTCACACCTATCAATTCCAAACCCATGCAATCCCTCGACCTGTGCCACCACAGCCAATCTCATCAGTATGACATCGCAAAGGAAGTTGCCAAATCCACTGCTAGGTACACCCCATATAGTACAACATAATACTAGCATAATGTTATACCCTATATAGCTAGTGAAAATACTCAATATCCCATGCATCACAAGTTAGAATTCAAAAACAACATTTTCCTGTCTAAAAAATTTATCCACCCTACTTTTAAAGACATTCAATGAGGGACTCCCCACTGCATCAGCAGGCAGCCTATTCCATTGGTCAACAACCCTTTGACTGAAGACCTGTTGTCGTTTAACTTGACAGAAGGATGCCACTTTGTGGTAACAGTGTCCATATCTGCCGATATCGGTTTGTCTAGTGACAGTGTGATGGAGCAGATAGTAACATTTTCATACAATATCACCAATATTTGTCCATCAGACTCGGAAACCTAAACCATGGACCTAGATATGACGCCCTTGGACTTGGCCAATTTGTTTAAAAATCCTGGCTATCTTGCGTATTTTCATACATGGTCCATTGGAAGGTTTGGGAATGCTCAAGGAGGTGAAACACGTGCTATTTGTGAACTGAGCATGTCCTAATGACGAATATGTAATTTTTGCCAAGTATATAAGAGCTGGTGCTAAAACATGCTGTTGTTTGACTGCAAAATATCAGGCACTGGTTTGGTGCACAGTGTATCTACAACAGATCCCACAATGCTATGATGCCCCATATCTGTTGGGATGGAATGGGGTGCTACATTACTGCTGGCCAGGCTCCCTGCGCTGCACAGGGTGTTCTTACATCAAGACACGGAATCCCGTGCAATTACTGGAATTGTAGTTCCTTCGGGGATGCTCAAACAACTGCTGCATGCCTCTAAATTTCATTAGATGCCCCTACAACAGCTGAAGTATTTGCTCTTCATATTTCATGGTTGTCCTACGTCTGGGGTGTTCCTCTGCAGGCTCTTGCAGTGCCGCGGGTGACACTCTGCAGATTGATGGCGCCCCTAACGGCTCGGAGTCACTCTGCACAATGCGTGGTTGCCTTTATAATGGCTGGAGTACTCTTTTTCAGACTGCAGAGGTGTTCCTGCAGTTTAGGGTTCCATTACAAAGGCTGCGATGCCATGCCTGTAGTCTTGCAGCATGGGCGAAAGAGCGTATGTGGCGCTGGGTACTGCGCCCCACTTGCGCGAGCAAAGGGGCGTCGCACCCACTTGACGATCTTACTAAAACAGCTTACTCTCCCTAAATACCAGGTTTCTTAAAATAAAGCAAATCGCCAAGGTTAAGCGCGGCATCGTGACGCTTCACTTATGTAAACTTCTGGCTGCGCCACTGCCTAATTATGCCACTAAAACGTAGCATGAGTATTACTCGACAAACCTGGGCATCCTCAACCCACCATCCCCCCGATACAAATTCTAGGTACCCCATTGGTCTTCAGCGTATGCACACTTGTTCCATGCAAGGGAACACGAGCGCCAGGTGTCCTCTACTTCACCCCGGAAGCGGTCAAGGCGGGATAACCGGCCACAGCACCTATTAAAGCTGGATCCGCCCCTGGGCTACTTAAACATTGAAATTCCCTGTTCGAATGGGCGCAAAATGACCTTGGATGTTGACGCGTCCATAAGCTCCAATTCACCACCAAATTGCCTATTCGTAAAACCAGTGACTCAGCTCAGAAATCGCGGACACGTAATTTAATTCAGGGAGCATCCACTCCAATATCCCGCTTTCCACAAGCAAAATAAATGCATGAACACGGCCAATGCGGCGAGCAATCCACGTTCTACTCGTATGTGTCGCCGCTCTGGCGGATGCGCACGGAAGCTTTCGCGCGGTAGACTACGGTATTGCGCGGTCGCGTGGAAGTTTTCCCATTGGGAGACTACGGTGGAGACGCAGAGTGAACCGTACGACCGATTATGGCATGCGGTCGTTAAGGGGAGGTTGTACCCAGCAGACCCAAATTCTTCATTTTTTGACCAAACTCCAAACTTTTATACTTTGTAATAATATATTTGAATAATACCCAATGAAATTGCTATGGAACAATCATTTTTTTCTATAAAACTGCCTTAGGCCATGCAAAATCCAGATGGCGCTGTGCGCTGCGTCCGAAAGCCACCCTCCAGTTTTTTAAGCATACCTGCAAAAGGAATGGGGCATTTACACTCAAATTTTTGCTAGCTGTTTACAACCACATAAGCTAGGTCCCAAACCTCAAAAAAGTTACTCTTTATACCAAATAGTCATGTGGCAGTCTAATTTCCTAGGAAATCGAGAAAAAGGCTCGTGCGCACAACAATTTTGAGCTTAATACCTAGCTGGTCAGTTTATAAATCAAAACAATCTTAAATTAAGAGGTTTAGGACCAAGCAACATCATTTTAGAACACATCTGGAAATTTTCAAGCCAATCTGACCACAACTTTTTGAAAAATGTTGAAAATAATCAAGCCATGATGTTCAAAAAAGTGATTCTCTAAAATTAATGTTGAAAATTTACACTTCTAGCGCGATCTTATTTGCTAATCTAAGTCAGTTCTTACTTGTTAGAAGCCTCCTGGGTTGTAGTCAGCTTCATCAGCCTCCTTCTGCAGGCTTTTGTCCTTCCTCTTTTGCTTGGTTTTCTTGCTACTTGCTGCCAGTGACGGCAGCACACGACTCCTGTCTCGCCTGATCATTCCTCTGAATGTGTAGTATCCAGTACCTAGGTACAGTTCATTGAACACTTCTACTTTTCCAGTTTCTCCATCATTATACTGGATCACTGCCTCATTGAGACCAATCTCTAGCCTCTTTCTGCCCACAAACACCTCCTTGGGGCACTTGGTCCAGATGATGTTGTGGAGGGACTCATTTGTGTTTTGAGTCCCTCCATGCAGGCACTTTTGTAGGAGATCTGGGGCTGCCAGACTCCTGAACACAGGTTTGATCTCATCCATTATGTATGAAGGCAGTGCATTCTTGTTTGCCTTCTCATCTTTTGTGCACCATGTGCCACACATTTGATGCTCACCTCTGCGGTGGAAGTAGATAGCCCAAACAGCCTTCCTCATTCCGCTTAGGTCACCTTTGTGGTCTCTGATGGCAGCACCATAGTGACCTTGCACTCTGGCGATGGCACACTTACTGAGCTTCTTTTGTCCACCAATACCTTTCACTTTCTTCCCACCATCTGCTGTGAATTGTTTGTTCTTGCACTCAGAGACCTTCTTCATTAGGTGATTGGTCATTCTCTTTTGAATGTGCCCTACGCACTCAAGCTTTTCTATTTCCCTTTCTTCGTACATAGGAGGGACTGCTTCACTCACTGTCTTGAATGATTTGCTGTCACCATCTCCCAGGAAAGAGGTGTACCTCAGCCCATGTGTCTTTTCGGAGCGTCTGAATATTGCTAGAGCTCCCTTCGGCTCCATGGAGCCAGCTGATCCATCATGATTGGATGTACAATCAGACTTGTGGCCTGCCATCCATTCCTTGAGCTCCTCACCTGACATTCTGGTTTTGGCAAGTGCACAAGCCTGACAGTAGGAGGTGAGCAGTTCCACATCAAGGACTTTGCAGGTCAGATCATTTGCAACACTGACGCATGGCACAACACCATTTTTTTTAGGAAAACCCCCTTTTCTGCCATGTGCCATCAACCGAAACAGGAACATCACAACCATCTTTCTTCAACTCCTCACCTGCTTTTGCCATGGATTTCTTTGACACATTTTTCAAGGCTGAGTGAATCCTGTCTGTATACTTTTCCCATGCTTTCACACTTACAGGGGGAGGCATGTTCAAGTGCGTGAGCAGAGTTTCTGCTGCAGTCCTGTTTTTCCCAATGGCCAAAATTCCTTGAGTGAATCTGCTATTAACCTCATAGCCTCCCTTTGGTACCTCTTTTGATGTCCCTAGAGCTTGTGAGTACCCACACTGGCACTCGTATCTCAGTGTAGACTGGCAGCCTCGCTGAGTCTCGGACACACACTTGAGATTACATTCCTGGCATTCTGGGCAGCACAGATTTGCAATGAAGTCATTGAGCAAGTCCACATCCATCAAACGAAACCCAGTAATTTTCCTCTCTGCTCCAAATGTGCTCGTCATGACTTCATTCTGTATTTTTCGTCCAGAAGCACACGTATCCAAGTCAACTTTTGGTGCGCCACAATCGCCCACAATACCTTCTCCAGCATCCTCTGCTCCTGTCTGTTGATCCAACCTAGGTTTTTTCACCACATGCTGGTTGCCTTGAAACTTTCGTCGTTTTTTTGCCCCGATACCTGCCCATTTCTGGCCAAAGTAGCAACAATATCAAGCACGCAAAACTTCGTCACCCTCAGAATATCGCTAAACAAGCCCACAGGATGTAAACAATTCCAGCGTCTCGGCCGTCAGCTGACAACCATGAAACGAGCTCTCTGATTGGCCGGCTGCCGCAAGGCCACGCTCTAACAACCAATGAATATCGATTTAACAAATGAATCGCCGCACTGAATCGACGCCATTCAGCGTTAAAAGATCTATCGATTCGTGGTTAAAGTGTGAAAATCCGTCCATAAATAGCGATGATATGGGTAAAAGTATGAGACCAGTGTCCGAAGAAGGAAAACATAGGTAGTTAAAAACTACTTTTTGAGATATTATTATACTTCAATGCCAAAAAAGAGCAACGCCATTCGAAAGACCATGCTTCAATTGCCCGAAAACAGCAAAAAAAAAAAAAATTGATGATTTTGCCCAAACTCGATCGTGAGGGGGTACACCCTCCCCTTAACTGATATTATAGGTTTTGCACATTATGGGCTCCGAGCATTACAGGTTTTGTGCATCATAGGCTTTGAGCTTTAGCCGTTTTGAAGCATTAGCTGTTTGGAGAGTTATGCTTTCTGCATATTAGTTGAAACGAAGCATTGCAGGAATTGAGCATTATTGGTTTCGAAGCATTATAGGTTTTGAACATCATACGTTTTGAAAGTTCCCACAGGGAGTATCATTATAGGCTCTGAAGCATTATAGGATTTGAGTGTTATATGTTCTGAACAACTATATGTTCCAAGCATTATGTGGTTTGAGGAATTATATGTTTTTAGGATTATAGGTATTGAACATTCCCCTAAGACTACTATTTAGAGGCTGTGAAGCATTATGCCTTTAGTATTATAGGTTCTGAAGCATTATATGGTTTGAGTATTAGAGGTTCTGATATAGATAGACCCACTATATGGGCGCTGCATGACCAACGCAGTCGACGCGCCCCTAAATTACAATAACCAACCATAGACACACTATATGAAATAACAGTATACATCAAACAAGTCGCTGGTGTTGCCAAGAACACTTCCGCTTTGCCCACCGATTTTTGTGGTCTGGTGCTGCGATTTTTTGAAAACTTTAACGGCCCCTAACTCGAAAACAATTTGTGGCCTATTTCCGTATTTATTGCTTTGAACAACACGCCGGTCATTTCTAAGCAGGTACGCACACAATGACGTATATCGGCCGGTAAGAACTGGAGTTATGTACGTAAAACGGTGGGGTGGGCGGATTTCGCCCCCTCCCCCTCCAGGACGCGTGCTACAAGCCAAGTTGTCTGTCTTGTTATATATATGAACCAATGGTTATGACATGCATCGTAATATGCATGTGCCGAGGCTTAGCGACAGTTGTACCATTGCCAGTCAAATGGAGGGTTCCGCGGCGGTGGGTTGTGTGCCGGCATACTGTGAGCCGGAGGACTGCGACGAACTTAGCTACGGACGTACTATAGCACCTATGCAAATTTGACAAGCCAGCTCAGTGCATTTAAGTTTTGGACATATACACCATATTTGGCAGAGTGTAACAGTTGCTAGACACGTACTGTTTTAATCGTATAATGTCTAACTGTGGGTGTTGTGACCCCGTCAATCAGCCGACCTACCATGCCCCGCACATGTCACGCCCGTACTTTTCCGTCCGGCACCGGCAACGCGGTCACCGCCCCTCGTCGGAACCGAGTCAGCGTTCTACGGGACAACGCCCGGCAACTGCGACGTGTACCCGGGCTTCTTTTCGTGGTCGAGCCAGGGCGGTGGCCAGACCCCCGCTGCGAGACGTGTCTGGACTGTCGAGCCGCGCGGACCTGTCGCTGTCGGTCGCGTGCGTAAATTAATAACTGTATTTCGGCCTCCAAATTTACGGTTTAAATCAATCGTTGTCACCATATATTCGCTATACCTATTGCACAATATACCGTGCAGAGTACCTATCATTTTTGCCTTCGGAGTTATTGCGGCGCACGGGTCAAGGCCCTAGATTGTTAACGAACCTAGAAGAACGACCTTCACTACAAGAGGAGCCTGATTTTGTCAAGATTACAGGGAGCTGTGGCTGTAGTGGATGTTTTTTCTTCAAAATTCTGGTACAGAAATTGGAAGCACAATTTTCACAATTCGAATTCACTACGAAACATGGACATGGATAAAAAATACGACCACGCTGGGTCCAAGTATCTAAATATGTGCTTCCGAATTTATCATGTTCGTGAACCAGAATTTGATTGAATAAGATGACTGAATTAGCCACATGGTTAGCTCAATTGGTGGAGCGCTGGCCTGTAAAGGTTGTGCCCAATCCCGTGCCAACAGCAGGAGAGCCACATAGCACGTTGCATGTCCTCATCTAGCGCTAATGGTGACGCCTTGTGCTTGTGTAGACAATACTGGCTTCAAAGAATCTAACAGGCCACAGTATATACACAGTGTTAAAGTAATGATTTATGGTTGTGTGTGAGATGTCGAAACGAGTATAACATGATTCGGAGAAGCCCATTCTTCCTCATCCCCATCCCCATCCTGATATGGATCATGCTGATCATGCATGTGCCAGATCAGCATAGGGATATGGGTGTCGGAACATTTGCAGACAGACAGACAGCCTTTTATTGAGGTAATCCACAATGGTCTTGGGGCTATTACAACATCGCGTTCATTAGATAAAACAACACAGCAAGATAGGTCAAAATCGCAACAATTAAACCAGTGGTCATACATGCCATAATCATTTTTTTTAAACAGCAGGGCGGGCAGTAAATCAGTCCGGTACGGGCGGCACGTTAAACAGATGTCGCTGTAGGTGGCGACCAAAGACCGACACAAGAAGCAGCATCAGCTCCCAGCTCATTCAGAGCTGTGAGGATCGTTGCCAAACTGACGTAGCTTGCATGCTCATTTTCGGTAATCGTCACGTTGCCGTGATGGTGGGTTATGGTAAGTTGTTCAACTTGGCCCTGCCAACTTCAAATGCCACTTGGCACAATGGCAGCGCCAATGGACAGGAACACGTTCGCGAAGCACCTCGAAATGTAGCGTTGCGCATATAGCGTTGAATATAGAACTAACTTAGGATGTTCTTGCCCCCCACCTCGCGCCACCAAAAATATATTCCACCGCCGTTGCCTGTGATCAGTAAACCTAATGCATACGTTGTCCGCAACGAATTTTATCGGACGTCACCTGTGGATCCGACTCCTCGGCATTGATTCTTGGCTACGCCCCGGTCTGAGCTGATGCCCACAGTCGCACTGGAGGGTCAAGCAGTAAGACCAGGCTTGCCTTCCCTCCCACTAAACTATGCGTGCTTTAGAACACCATTCGCGCAAAATGTATCGTTCCCCACTGCGCCGAGTCCTATCAGATCACAAGGACACGGTTGTTGCGCGATATCTTACCTCACCAACTGCACACCTCGCGGCACACACTCGAAAATCTACTGTGTCGCCCTCGTGTTGCCACCGCAGTCCATTCCCCTCAAAAGCAACTCTGCCTCCACATTCCCAGCCACGCTTTTTCCGTGCCGTCCATGGCACTTTCGCCTAGCTATGGCCCGCCGTGTGCTTCTGGGAACTGCGACGACGTGTTGTGCAATCGCCGTGCGCGTCGGTGACGTTGCGGGGCGACGAGGTGCCGTGCCCGCCTCGACGGTGGGTATGGTGTACGAGCTGTGGCTCACTGTGTGGTGGTCGTGTGACCCACGTCACTTGTGGCCCGTGTGGTTGTGGCGGCGCATGGGCGGGTGATGGAGCCTGGTTGACGTTGGTGAAGTAAGTGCTCAATCGCACGCGGCCGATGTGGACGTGCTGACAGTAGAGCGTGAAAGTTCGACGGGTTCGACCCCTGCGATTGGCCTATCTAGTCTAGGAACGGCGTCACCGAGGGTTATGGTGGGGCAGGGGAGATGGGCCACGGAAGGTGGTGGTAGGGCAGGGGAGATGGGCCGTGAAACAGGAGAATAATGTTCTGTGCCCGATAACATTTACGTAGGTACCAAACATAAGGAGGCAGATCATGTCCGGAAGTGCTAGGTCAGGAGACACATTTGCTTTAAAGGGAGGCCTCTAGAGCTTACGAAAATTCCCCACCATCCGTGAACCTCCGGCCAGAAGGTCTTCCAAAATAACTAACTAATGAACCTTAGCGTGCCTAAACATTTTGTTTCCCTGGTGTAACTAATGAACTGACCCACACACAGTTCACAAGTTACCTTTTACATCACGCCTTTAGATATGCACCTTGCCGCAAGGCCATTCGTGCTCAAATTGCACACCTTAGTTGCTTTATGTCGCCGACGTTGAGCTCTTTGCTGATTCATTTACTTAGTCGTTTATTTATTTACCTCCATATTTATTCGTTTAGCATTTTTTAAAGGCTTCCACGGGGTATGTTTCTCGCGCATACCGCGTCAATTGGTAACAAATGTGCATGTGCAGAAAGCCTAGGCAAAATGTAGGCCGATAATGGTTCCAAAAGAGCACACGCGAGTCACACTTTCATCTCACAGTATCACCTGATGCGGTCAGAGTTTGCCTTGGCCTTAAACTCGGACTGTCCACGCTCTCTAGTAGCCGGCGGCGGCGCATTCTAGGTCGGCGTAGCTCTGTATTGGAGCGACTTCTTGGATCTCCCGACTTGACCAACTTGACCTGCCTCTCTGTCCAGTGTTCACTTAGTGGTGTGTAGAGCGAGGCCGTTCTCTGCCGAGTGAGCTTCCAGCTAGAATTGTATCTGCTCTTGTTCTGACGAAGCTCTGGATGGATGTACGCATGAAATGATGAGTTTATGATGGCCCTGATTGCCTGGGCTTAAAATCAGACAGGTTTGGGAGAAGGCTCTTCATAGCCTCGCAGCCATGTGAGTGGACGTTATTCACCATCTCTATCTTACTAATTGTGAACACTTGTGTGCTGCAGGCGAATTCTTCAAATTGAACATGACGGGAGACGTAAACATAATTGTCGGTAAAGAAGAGCATGACAAACCCTGCAGTAGCATAAGCACCAGCAATGCCCAACAAGAACGACGAGATGGGGAGAAACCAACAGTATTGAAACCAATCAAAATACTTCTACATCAAGGCGACCTCATCAAAGAGTTGTTCAAAGGACTGAAGATCGCAGACTGTTCGAGGTTCGCCGTGCCCGAAGAGGAGGTGGACACCCCTGCTGGTGAGTACTAAGCTCCCTGGAAAGGTTATGTGACGTCCGGTGATGAGAAGAGCGTTTAAGCCATGTGTAACCAAGAATGAATCAGGAAAGCCTTCTTAGTATTAAGCTGCTTGGGATACACTGGCTGAGCAATTTCAGTGAGTGCAGACGCATTATCAGTTGACGCGAAATAAAAGCTCAATAAGAGCCACAAGGCCCATCTGGACTAAAACAAGAAAGCAGATATACCAGAAAGAACACCTGAGCTGCTGAGTATGTTGTGAATTGCCACATTTCACTTGTATGTAAAATAGATCTGTTCATCTCACTGTGAACGACTAAAAATGCACTTGAAATGTGCCACCGGTGGTATGGGCAATACTCTGTGGGCCGAATACTGTCAGTGTCAGCACCTGCAGCTGTCAGTGCCCAGACAGCACTTGCAGTTCCTCATTTAAATCATCATCAGCACCCGCGTGGCGTCAGCGGGAGGACGTTATTAATATGACGTCAGCAGCGGGACGTTATCGATATGACGGTAGAGTGTTACTGATAT